>JANSVA010000004.1:866961-886971 GCA_025504915.1 Erythroxylum reticulatum
ATTTAAATATTTCATACAAATGAAATATACTTTAGAATCAAATGTCACATAATGCTTATCGTAAAATAAACAATATACATTTAATGTTAGTGACTTCACATTTACATGTAAAGATATACTTCATATTCACTTCACCACATACGACTATATCCTTCACACATTTATACTTGGCATCTTCATACTTAGTTTTGTAATAAAATTTGAAATTTTTTGTATAAGTGGTTGATACTTGACTATCGTATTTGATTAGTCCTACATCAAGTTAGTTTTAGTAATTTCCCAATGAACTAAGAAACTACTAAATAAAATCGTATATCGTAATGCAATTAAAAATGCTGTAAATACAACTTTCAATACATGATTATTTCTTACAATATGATGTTGTACCATTATTGAATGAGAAAACAAACCTTATGATAGATTTTCTTCCATCTAAATCTCATCTCCAATTTCTATCCACAGAACTTTATAAACCTAAGTCATTACCTTAATAACATAATACGTAATCATGTATACCTTTCATTATGCCTCAGTATTCTCTTTACTGCTTTTAATGAGTCTGAGATGGATTTAACTAATATATGCTCGTAGTTTTAATATTATAGCTAATACTTAGTCATTTACATATATAAGACTTTCAAGTACATTGAAATAAAAAACTTCCTTTATTTCTTCCTTTTTTTGGGTGTTATTACACAAATATTTTAACTGAGACCTTCACCTTTAACAATAGATATATCAATTCGCTTGTAATTTTTAATACAAAATGTCATATAAATTCTTTAAATAAATGTCACCTATGAAAGTGAAAGCAATTTGTCGTTGATGTCTTCAAATCTTTAGTTTGAGGATGCACACATCTTCACTCATGCTTTTCATTTTAAATTCATATGACAACGATTTTATAATTTTCTTAACAAACTCAAAGATGAAATGTATGCCGATAGAGGCGAAAGCGATGTGACAACGGTCTATAAAGGTTTAGGGAGGTCGGTTCTTTTGGAAAATTCTTCAATTCCATAAATCTCGTCTGGAAATTCACGTATGCATTAATATCCATTTTTTGTTCGTTTAACGATTTTCTAATATGACATTATGAAAGTTTTATATTAATTGTGTCTTAGGTAAATCTGTTCCCGCTAGTAGTTCATCTTGAGAGTTAATCTTCCATACTAAGACCGGCGACTCATTCACTGTATCCTCTACAAGTTTAACTGTAGTGGAAATGCTGTTGCAAGAGGGTGTTCAAAAGCCTACACCTACGGGAATAAGTATCATTGTTTTAATTGGTGCGTTTAAACATGTCAAGACTCTTCTCGAGAATCCAAACATTGGGGACTCATTTACCTTTACCGACTCCCATGTCACATGGAATCAAACAAAATAATTATATCATTGTGATCTATCGACGCAAAATACTAAACTTAGCTTTAAAGTTGATTTATTGTTATATCTGTAATAATTTGTCAAATAACCTCCCTACTAGTTAGAGGTTAACCTGCATCCTATTAAATGAGAGCTGTTATTGTTCTTCTTCTACAACCTTAACAATTGTTAACTGTCATTTTGTTCGTTTTTACTTGAATATGATATTCAACAAATCTCCTTATTTCCTTTTTCATATGTTGTGTAAAATATTGAATTCGAATTCTTATGTTTCTAGAAGTTTCAATAAACAAAGAATTTCAGGTAAAAATATGAGATCAAAGAGACAGCGTGAGGTAATGTGGCCTAGGTTTAGAGGCATGTTCGGAAGCACTTACTGTGAAGGTGGATCGTCACAGTCTGTAGGTCCCATGGACTCACCTCGTCCCCCTCCAGGGCCTATTGTTGCAGATGAGACATCACCTACTGCAAGACATGCTACACCATCCTCATTCCTAACTCATATATCATTTAAGCTTGGAGTTGAGGGACTTGATAGAAGAAAGTACATAACAATTGCTGAGTGAAATCATGTTAATCACTATTTGTTTTTAATTAAATTATAGGTTTATAAATTTTTATATTGTATAAAATTACTTCTTATATTATGTTGGTTCGTTTGGATCGTGTTTCAAAAATATGGTTTCTAAATTTAAAGAAATGATTGATTCTAAGGGTTATGTGTGGAAGAATATCTCACAAGCAACAGAAAGATTTTACTTTTAGGAGTTTGAGGTACAATAAAGATTTATTTTCTTTTTGTATTGATTTATATACACTAATTGGATAAATATTATTACATTATAGTAGTTTTAATTGTTTTCTTCTTATTTCAAAAACAATTTTTCTGGGATTCTAGTATCGACAACATCATATATAAAGTATGGAAGAGGCGAGCTTGTACACGTTATCGCGACTTTATTAATGCGATATACAAGGCTGGTGTACGACCACCTTATATTTCAAAGCAAATATGGAGTCGTTAACAGGAGTATTTGAGAAGTCCTGAGACAATGTTCATCTTATGGCATAACTTCACCAACAGACGTGGAGGCTGGGAGGAAGAGAGTCTTCCTGTACATACGGAAGGATCAATAACCCACCACGAGTATGTATAGAGACTTATAAGTATCTAAACTTCACACTTATTTTGTAAATATTTTACTTTGTTGTATTATAGATAATGATAATAGTACAAATTTTTGGTGCCATATATTGCTATGTTGAGTTATTTTATTTGTTTAACATGGGGAAACGTCATAAAAATATAGGAAACTCTGTCGAAATTTTCATAAAATATAGTTCAAATATAATATTTTAGGTTAAATATGTTGGAAAATTCTTTGGGCATGAGGCGTACACCTACTCAATTATTTTTGCACACTCACACGAAGAAGCATAACGGGGTGACATTCGTCAATAACAGATATAGAGAACTGAATATATCTGAAATTAATGCATTATTATTATTTCTTAATAATAATCCCTTACTAATGTAAATATTGCTTCCTAATAGGGCCAAATACAAGAAACCATTCAATGACAGTCTTAGGAGGAACAACCTGTTGATGAGACTCAGACGTATCTTGATGTTATCGGTGGTAGGGACTGTCGTGGATGAATTTTCAGGATAGGTTCATTTGCGAATACATGTTATTCGCAATCCTCCATGTCTAGTGTAGCAGCGTCTACTAGACCAGTGCAAACCAATGAAGTCACTGAGCTTCGAACAACAGTGTAGATAAGGATGAAGCAGATGGCTCAGCTGAGACAAGAGATGGAGCAGTTGAAGTGGAGGGGTAGTACCTCAGAGTACCCGCGATTATCAAAACATTAAGATTGTTGTACTAATTTGCTTTCAATTATAATGACTTAGTATGTAAACTGTAATATTTTTATTATCAATAAAAAAGTTAACTTTATATCATCAATCAACTTTCTGTTTAAACAAATTAAATATATAAACAAATAAATTTATTATGCACGGATAATTCACAACTATTGAAATTATGCATTTTTCATAAGATCATCCAATAAAATTTAATGTCAAGATTTTAAAAAAATTACTTACTTTCGATTACTTATGGAATACACAAGGCCGTCGGTAAAAACAATACATTTATCGACAGAACACTAAAAATCGTCAGGAAATTGTTTATGGTATTTACCGACTGTTCTTCTACTCCTGTCGATAATATTAAAACTAACGATGATTATCTTAACAACGATTTATTGACAGTACTATATGTCCGTCAGTATATTTTACTAACGGAAGAACAATAAAATTTCTAATGTTAAAATTACGTACGACTGTATCAACGACCCTTTTGTTCGTCATTTTATTCCGTTGATAATTATTATTACCATCAAAATTCTCCCATTTACTGTTTGTAAATTTCGTCGGTAAACCCCAGGTTTCTTGTAGTGTGAAACCATAAAAAATTAAATGTATGCATATGTTATGTAATTGCTAAGTAGATCCTTGATCTCCTTTATGCATCTTGAGTACTGTAATTAAATTTTTGATCCCATGAAACCATAAAAAATTAAATGTATGCTTAGGTTATGTAAATGCTAAGTAGATCCCTAATCTCCTCTACGCATCCTAAGCACCATAATTAAAAATTGATCCTATGAAACCATAAAAATTAAATGTAGGCATAGGTTATGTAAATGCTAAGTAGATCCCTAATCCCGTCTTTAAATAAGTGAGACTTTGTAAGACGTAAAGTTTTTAATAGAATGAAAATTTTATAATAAAATCAAATATAAATGGATATAATATTAGCAATTTATTATTTGAGAGGAAGAGAATGATTCATAATATATTACGATGAAACGTTATTTAGAAGATGAATGGAATGGATATAATGTGACTATTTTACCCTGGATAAAAAACAAAACATATATTAGCATGATTATTATTAAAGTAAAGGGTATAATTGGTATTATAAAAAATTATGAAGAATATATTAGGTAGTATATATTTATTATTTTATATTATATCATAAACATTCTAAATCGGAGATAACTCATTTTTATTGTTTGTTATAGAATAAGATGTAATATGAAACTTCCTTTTTAATTCTATTATATATCATTTTCTCAAATGATATAATGATATTATATTCTATTATTAACCGCCCTATCAAACATAATCTTTGTAAAATATATATTTTTACCCACGTAATTAAATATATCTTTATTTTGTTAAAATTTTGAAGAAAATTAGAATAAGTTTTATATTTTAATGATAATAAATCAAAAGTGAAAATAAAATTTTGAAGTCTGAGTTAAAGTAAAAGCTTAAGCGTTAGGACCAGAATATTAATTTATATGATAAAACACAAATTATATATATTGATAAATGCAAAAATAATATAATATAAATAATAAATAAATAAGGATAACATTTATTACAGCAAAACATTATAAATGCTTGGTGATTGTCCTGTTCCAGGAACTCCAACAACCGAAGTGACCAGTCCATCGAAACGGCACTGTATTGTTTCTACCTTTGGTCGCCTTAAACCGCTTCCAGTCCCGAAGAGCCGCCGTCAAGTCCGTCACCTTAGCACTTATACTCCGGCAACAGTTGGCGTGGACGGTGGTCACCGCTGTAATATCTTTACTATCCGAGCAAAACCCACTAAAGTAGAGAGTCTCCAGGAACCTAGCGTTGATCCCCAACTGTCCCAAGACACCTCCTTGCGTCAGGTTTAGAAGAACGTCCTGCTCTTTTACACCTGTGGCGTTGTTCTTCTTGGCGTACCAAGTCTCGAACAGAGCGATGGTCTTGTTGTTTGATCTCGCGTGGTAGAATCCCGTGTTGATGAAGTTCTTCTCGGATTGCGCGTCTCCGTTGAACCAATCGGTGCTAATCTGAAAGTCCACAGTCTCGTTCCTGTTTAGTAGTGACATGGGGTTCCTCAGCCACAGCACATCTGTGTCCTGTCATAAAACGACAACCAAAATGAGTCGCAATGTCAAAGTTAACCAACACGGGTTTTCACAGATTCGGACACAAGTTATTCAGTTAAGAACATTAGCCGTGTAACAGGAACAACATTCTGGTCGACAACCAAAATGAGTCACAATGTCAAAGTTAACCAACACGGGTTTTCACAGACTGGGACACAATTTACTGTTTAGTTAAGAACATGAGACTGGTAGCCGTGTAACAGCAAGAACATTCTGGTCGACAACCAAAATGAGCCACAATGTCAAAGTTAACCAACACGGGTTTTCACAGATCGGGACACAAGTTATTGTTTAGTTAAGAACATGAGACTGGTAGCCGTGTAACAGGAACAACATCCTGGTCTTGATGGCGTAAAGACAAGTACTAAGGTGTCCTCAGGTTTAACTATGGTTTGTCTAAGTTTGAAGGGTCAAAAATCATTGCACTCAAATTTTAGAAAGTGAGATAAGATGATAACTCTTCTATCGAATTTAGAAGAGTTGATCCAAAATCGATTAAGCCAGATTCTAAAATAACGTTGATCCAACTCAGACAAAAGAACTTGTATCAAATTACTCTCAAAAGGAGCCAAACTAGGAAAAGAAGGATAGGATTGGACTATTATTCTCACCAGTTGCCTATGTAACATTCAACACATAAGGACACACCTCTCCAATAAGTAGGGAAACAGTCATTTCTTGTTAGTTTAGGTCCTACCCGGATCATTGCAATCCTGAGTGACTATGTAACATTCAGTACATAAAGAGCAACCCACCTCTCCAAGAAACTGGGAAACAGTTACATTCGTGCTTCCTATTAAAATCTACGGTGAAACTAATACGAGGTTGTCGTAACTGACGAAGCAAGAGGAGGAAGTTCACTCTAACTTGAAGACGTGAAAAGAAAAGTCATACCGACTCTTGGAAAGAGCAGAGTAGTCTCTGGTTAAATTACAACCACCAGACTCAGAAGAAAAGAAGAATCCACAGAGAAAATTGAAGATTCAAGTGTATTGAATAGAGAATTGGTTCAGTTGTCCATCTAATCAGGAATTTCGCAGCAGACTTTGAGGAGACGTGAGGGTTTTGATACGATTCCCTTTCTAACTAAACCAATAATTCAAATTAGTATATATTTCTTGAATGTGTTTTCCTAACTAACTTGGCACCGAACCGCTAGGTTGGTATATAATAGGTGACGTGTCAGTTTGTGACTGATGACTGATGTGCAAAGTCATTACTCATCCGAATTCCGGCAATTAAGAAAAGTCAAGGATGTTCAACTAAGACAAATTTCATAGTAAAAGTAAAGAAACATGTTGGAGATGGTAAGAATGAATTGATTTGAGACTAACTTACCTAAATCAATAAATAAAAACCTAATTTAACTCTGTTTTAAATTAGGTTTAATGGTTGATCGGATCAAAATGCCAACTTTACACGCAACCTACCTGACAAGCATTGTAAATTCCAAGGAGAGTTATTTCCAGGGAGCAGTTTTCGCGTTAACAGGAAGTCAAACCAAGTTAAACGCTCGTTTTCTATTAACTTGCCGACACTAAACCATAGGTTTTCGTGTTCCCAACCATGTCGGAGGGACACCGTTGTAATTAGACACCATGTTGCAGAAATTAACGGCTGGTAGGTAACGTACCGTGAAAATGAAGTTATATCCGCGTTTGAGAACCTCGGTAACGAAAAAGGTCCGTCTCCACATCATTTTAAGGAAGTCACGAGACATGAAGATCTTTTCTCCGGCGAAATCAACGCCGTCCGTTTCCAGTTTGTAACAGTGTAGCCGTTTGAACATGCACCTCTCGTATGCCGATTGGTCGACGGCGACTACGAGCAAGTGGTCAAGAAGTTGCCTGGTGTTCTCTCCTAGCCAAAAGCTTTCGAGGAAGAGATCGAGCATGGTTATTTCTGATTCAACCGTCTGTTCTACATAAGCCCTGTTGACCATTGCAATAATGACTGTCTTATTAGGTATTGCAGCCTTTTCCAGAGCTAACTGGAGCTCATCGATAGGGAACTCTACGGTGTGCTGTGACAAAACACCGAACACGCACCCATTAAAAGCTTATAGATATGATCATGAAGAGAAAGTAAACAACAGGTAGAGAAAATGACCCGAACATGAAGATGAGTGACTTACATATGATGGGTTGGAACAGTTTGAACCCGAGCTTCGATATTCGAATAGGAGAGGTTGAGAGGTTGAAGTAGACCAGGCAAGGAGATAAACAAAACCAGCCAAGAGAAGAGAGAAGATTACAAGATTTCCTGGGCAGTTCTTGGAGTTATCCTTCTGCATCTGCATAATTTGTTGGTCTGAGTCCTGCTCTTGGAAGATGTTACAAGAGCTTTTCGTCTACTTAAGCTCGAGAGAGGGTAAGAAATGGAGGTCGTGGGTTTATGCAGTTTGGGACAGTTGACCAGACATATTGAGTAACAGTTCGTGTCTAGAAAATGGAAAGAAAGTAATGTTTATCTCTAACCAACACAAAAGTTTTATAGTTGCTTATATGTACTTCGGTCCTGTACTTTGCCTTCCAGTTTGAACAGATATTATTATTGATGGATTAAAAGTCTCTTCTTATAATTGAAATATTATTAAGATATCTCATAGATAATTAAAAAAATGTCTTTATTTTGAATTAATAGAGTAATAAATACAACGCATCCTAAGTACCGTAATCTCGTATTTATTAAATCTACCTGTAGATATGGTTCACCTAATTATTAAAAATTATAAGTGATTTAATCGGTTTAATTATAAAAATTTTAAATTGTTTAATTTTTAGATTAATTTTTAATTTTTCAGTTTGATTTGTTTTAATAATTTTTCTTATTAAATTGTAAAATTTTGTAAATTAATAAATTCTTATAAATTAAAATAAATACGATAAAAAATATAATACTTAAAATAAGGATAAATTTTAAATTTAAGTTTTAAAAAATAAGTTTATAAAGTCTAACAATATTAGAAAAATCAATGATTAATATATTTTAGCTAAGATAAACAACAATAATCAGCATTCAATGTCAATTCCGTTAACACTTAAAATTTGAATTTAAAGAAGTTTAATAATACGTGTCATTAAATTAATTAATTAGTACAAAGAATTTTTCTAACATATATTAATAAAATAAGATATAAGCACAAGTCACGAACGTGCGAATGATTTTTCATATGACTAAATTAAAGAGTTGTCTGCGACTAAATTACCCACCGTAGATATGTCAAAAAGAACTCGATTCGGTCTTGGGTAACGGGTCAGCCAAGTCTTCCCCGTGGTCCAATTGTTACTTTCAAAATGATGGCATTTTGAAAATTTTTCTTAAAAAAAGATAAATTGTGACCTAAAAAATAAATATTGAAATTAAAAAAAAGATTTTAAATAAATTTTAAATAGATGTTGAAAAATGTATATCGATATTGATTTTAATATGGATCTAGTGATAACCCGAACTATGGATACTTATATTATATCTATTTTTTATTAACTCTATTTTTCTGTTTTTTCTTGAATATTTAGAGTTAAATATAATAAAATATTAATATTTTATATGAGAAAAAAACAATTTTAAAATATACACTTTATTTCTTAGTATTCACCTTTTTCATCATATTTTATTTTCTTACAGGATGATAATAATATAAATAATATGGAGACAAAGTTTTAAATGTTGTGTAGTTCACGCAAAATAATTTAAAACTTTAGATATTTCAGTTTTTAATTATAAAAAATATATATTATCTTTACACTAAATATTATAATTTTTATTATTTCAATTTTTTGTTTTTTAATACATATAAATCAAAATCTTGACATATTATTATTAAGGTAATTTTGATTTAGAACGTTTTCAAAATTTTGTTCTTTATATTTTTTATTTAGAAGTTATATTTTTATATACTATACAATTCGACAGATATTCAAAAACTCAAACAACCCAATAGATTTAGATATAGGTAATAAAAAATAAAAATAAAATAATAAAATAATACTTAAAGTGACCCCATCAGATCCTCTGTCTCATTTTTTGTGTACCAATTATGTTCCTTTTAATCTCAACCTTTTATTTTTATGAGTTTAGTATAAATAAAAGGTTAAGATTAAAAAAAACAGACTTGATACATAAAAAATAAAATAGAGGATAAAGTCTCCTAAAGAGAACCCTACCTATTGCAATCCTGGCATACTCGTTACCGGTCGTTCCTCAAATTTAATAGCCGACACACTCGTTACCCGTCGTTCCTCAAATTTAATAGCCGAGGCAAGATTTTAAAGAATCAAAACAAGATTCCTTGTTAGTGCGACAGCTAACCACTTGTAGCGATCGATGTTGCCAAGTCTTCTCATGATTGGGGTTAAAAGTATAAAATACTTTAAAATATAAAAGATTATAAAATTGAGGCGTGTTAAAAGTATAAAATACTTAAATTTTCATTTAACATTAATAAATTTATTCAATTGAGATGGTTGGTGTATTTATTATTAGAAATTATCACAACTTTATTTAGTATATATTTAAAAAAAGAAATAATAATAAATAATTAACGTGTATTCAGTACACAAAGTTCTCCACTTTACAAGTGTTTAAAGAGGGTTAATAATATACCTAGCATTCCCTTTGTATTATTTTACAAAGAGACTGTTTATATAATTTAAACCTGTAACTATTTGATCACAAAAAATCAAATTTGACCTATTATTCTCATAATATCGTCCTTAATATATGTCATTTATTTAAAATAAGTAATTAACATATTCTCATATATATATATATAATTTATTTATCAATTCAAGTTTTAAATGGTGATTAAAAATTATTTTTTATTGACTTAAAAATGATTTAAAAGATAACTGAGTTAAAAGTAAAAATATGATAAAAGGCAAGTATTGTGCATAAAGCTTTCCGCTTCGCGAAGTGATCCATGAGTCTAGATTCGATACTTAACTATTCTAAACAAAACGATATAGTTATTTTACTTTTAATATATTATTAAACATATGTTTGGTTAGAAACAAATACATAATAAATGATTTAAGAATATCTATTTTGTAACTTCGAGGAATAGATAAAACTGATCATTACCTATCTTTATCTATTCTAATAATAACTATTCTTATCCAAGACAACTTATTCTTCTTACGTTCAAGCCTCCCGAAGTTTCTTCGACATCTTCCACTTCAGCCTCCCTCTCGAAACTTCTTCCATTTCGTCAAGTTCGTGATTATCTTCTTTAGATTTACTATCTATTGAAGTTAACCTAGCGTTCTACCATTTTTAGATTCTAGGTAAGTTATTCCTGTTGTCTCAATTGGGTGATAGGTTTCGATTAAATGAAGGGTTTTGATGATGAAGTTTTGTTTGTGTTTTGTTTCAATTACACGGGGGATTAGGTTTTGTTGACATTTATAAGTACGATCTTTAAGTAAAGAGAACAAAAAAAGGAAATGCTTAAAAATTGGAAATGTTTTGCTAACGTTTCACACGTACTTGTCTTGGCATTTGGTAGAAATAAACAAATATAGAGATGTGTAATGTCATGTACTAAGGAAATATATCGATATGTACTGTCACTTCAATGTTAATTTGCCTTTATGAAAGTAGCTTTTCAGTGGTGATCTAACGTAGGTTGGTGGATACAAGGAAATATATTGATATACACTTTTGTTGACACTCAAAAGGTGGAAGCGTCCACTCCAGGTGTCTCTATATCCCGGCTCAATAGAGTCATGAGGATAAATCATAGTTTAATCTCACATCTGGTGTCTTGATAATATGCACTGTCCAAAGATTGCACCTATTCATTATGGTGCAAATCTTTATTACTGTTCTTTTGACTATATGATATGCATTTCCTTTCAGTTGATGAACATATATAGAGAATGCACTGATGTTTGATAAATGATGAATTGCACTTAAGATTTGGCTTCAGGAACAGGTTTGCACTTTAGCTTATTCAGCAAGTAGTATTTTACATTTTACAGTTTTGCTGTTGCTTTCTATGGATATTGTGTGTAACAGATAATACTTAATAGAACAAATTCATAGAACCTATATCTATTGGGTTGCATTAGATGTAGTCATTCTCAAAACTCATTGTATACAATGTAAGTTATTTTATTTTACATGGTTACTCTCAATCAGGGCTGTCTCGATGTTTTATAAGTTCCGGTCAAATAAAAAAAGTTTCTATTTAATTTTTTTTCTTTATGATAATTAAAAATGAGCCCTTATAAAGAATAAAAGAGATAAAATATAAATACTTTTGTTGCTCTTTATGAAAATCAAGACTTTCGTAAAGAACAAAATGAAATAAAATAGGGCCTTTTTTATTGTATATTTTATTCTTTATTAAGCTGGGCCTTAGGCAGGTGCCCAACCTGCCCTTGCCCAGGGCCGGGTCTGCTCTCAACGTAACTCATTAGATACAATATAACTTGTAAAATACAATGTAACTTTTTAGTAATTTAAAGCCCTATGTTATATTTATTTTTAATACCGTTTTATTGTTATCTTATATTGTAATTGCGACTATATAATGAATATTGACATGAGACGGATCATAAAAATTAACCACTACAAAATGTTGGAAAGTAAAATTAATACTAAAAATGGGATTTAATAATTATTATTATAATAACAAGAAGAAAATTAATTTTGTATAATAATAATAATATAGAAGAAGAAATTAAATAATACTAAGAATAATAATAAGTAGAAAATTAATAAAAAAATAGAAGAAGAAGAAATTTAATAATAATAAGAAAATTTATAATAATAATAATAATAAACAATAACAATAATAATAATAATAATAATAATAAAGGATATTTTGGTTTTTTTAATTATTCCTTTGTCATTCCAAATTTGTATTTTTAAACCAAACATAAAAATTCTTTATTTATTTCATTCTTTGAACCAACTAAAATAATCCTCATTCTATTCTATTCTATTCTTCATCTTTTCTATTATTAAAAATAACTATTCTATTCATTCCTTGAGCCAAAGAGGCTGAGGTTTGAGGTAACTAGTAACTCAAGTTCAGACCTAATTATAAAAAAACATTATTTATATTTTTAATTTTAAAAAATTCAAAAAAAATTGTTAATGCAATGGGCAAGGAGTAGGAGTCAAACACGTGAAAGCCAAACAACGCTCACGCAGTGGATTAAGCGTAGCCAAAATTCCATTCATTGTTCAAGTCAAAGATGCCTAATACATTACTAATCACAAAACGATCTGTGAATCAGGTCCAGTAAGAGAAATGTACATTACAAAGGTTATGCGCTCTCTGACGCCCTAACAGAAGCCCAGCAACATATAGAAGTAGAGAAATGATAGACAAGACCAGGAGGACAAAACAGAAGCAAGCAAAACAAAAGCAAGAAACTGGCACCATGAAACAATGGACATGAGGAGCTTGGTCTTGGCTGATCATTTTCTGGATATGGAACTAAAGAATGAGGCAGACTCTATGTCGTCTCTTTTGCCTCTTCTGTTTTGGAGGTTGAAGAACTGCCTTAATAGCAGCATCGAACACTGCCTTCACATTCTGTGTGACAATTTTTGTTCAAGGAAAAAAAATATCAGAACCATATCACATCCCGGATCGGATATGATGAAGTAAGACGAATGGAGATGGTATTTTTTAGCAAAAGATTTGAGTTTAAGCACTTCTTTAAATATGGGAACATCTTCTTTTTTAAGTATATGTTTTTCTAGTATTGCTGGTTGACTGATTTAACAATGCTATAAAGGTTATTTCTTGTCCTATAAATCCAATTAAGTTGGTGCAAGTAACTAGGTGTGTGTCCATAGTTTTATCAAATTTAGAGGATAAGATACAGAACTGAGACGGACCTCCTGTGTCTTTGAGCTGCATTCTACATAAGCCAATGCTCCTATTTTCTTCTTTAGTTCTTGACCCTGATCATAGAATAGTGTCAATGAATCAATCGAGTTATAGTGCTAATTCAAAATTATGACATGCGTCAAGCGAGGAGAACGACTTTGTTGGATGAAGGCACGCCTACCTGTTCTGTAGATATGGTGCATGCTCCAGGATAATCCAAGTTAAATTGTCCATCTTCTCTTAGATCTGCCAACATTTGACAGAAAATTGCTTAAAACAGCAGAACAGACATGGATCCTCAAAGTTGATGATTTAGTGCAGTAAACTCACTCATTCTGTAAGCCATTCAATGTACAATATAACAAATTTCGAAGTGGTTATCATTACTACAGAACTCCTGAAGACACAAAGTCATCAGAAAGTCCCACACATGCACATATAATACTCTGTGCTTAGATATGCCATTTGACAGAGAATAGCTCACAACAGCAAAACAGACATGGATTCTCAAAGTTGATGCTTTAGTGCACCAAACTCACTCATTTTGTAAGCCATTCAATGTACAACATAATGAATTCCGATGTGGTCATTGTTACTATAGAACTCTAGGAGAAACGAAGTCATCAGAAAGTCCCACACAATGCACATATAATGTCTGTCCTTAGATCTGCCATTTGACAAGAGAATTGCGCACAACAGCAAAACAGACATGGATTCTCAAAGTTGATGCTTTACTGCATCAAACTCACTCGTTCTGTAATCCATTCAACGTACAATATAACAAATTCCAAAGTGGTCCTGTCCTTAGATCTGCCATTCGACAGAAAATTGCTCACAATAGCAAAACAGACATGGATTCTCAAAGTTGATGCTTTAGAGCACCCAACTCACTCATTCTGTAAGCCATTCAATGTACAACATAACAAATTCTAATAGAATCAAATATAATGCAAGTGGTCATCATTACTACAAAACTCTGAGAGACATGAAGTCGTCAGAAAGCCCCGCACATGCACATAGGGTACTTGAACAGACAATAAGCCCAGTAAAAAACATGGTCAAGTTTCAGATTTATATCCCAGAAAAACTGAGTACATTTGAACAGATAGAGTCTCATTCTTCGCTTTAAGGTATTGCATCAGACACACTTGATCCGTAAAACCGTGATCAAGCAAAGCAGGATTGGCAACAAAAATCAAGCAAAAAGAAGCAAAAAAGTTAAAAGAAAGAAAGAAAAGTGTTCATAAATCATCACCTAATTTAGTCCCAACAAGAACAATAGGCACTGATGGGGCATAATGTCTGAGCTCAGGGACCCACTTCTCCAACATAACAAGGGGGCAAAAAGGAAAAGGCGATAGTAAGACATAGAGAAGAATCAGAAAAAGTATATGAATATCACAAGAAAGGGATGAATTTGAGTAACAGCAATCATAGCAGATAGATAAAAACAGGAAAAAGGCTTACTTTCTTTGATATGTTCTCATAGCTAGGCCTACTTATGAGAGAAAAAGCAAGAATGAAAACATCAGCTCCTCTATAACTCAGAGGCCTCAGCCTGTTATAGTCTTCCTGACCTGCATCAATCATGCTATAACTTCTGCTTAGAAGCATCAAAATATGCTAATTCAACCCTATTATGTGAAGAAAAAAAACCTCCAACCTTCAAATTATTTACGGTATTTAAATTTCTAAAAATATTAATAATCTCAATTTCTGTAAAAGAAATGACACAGAAATACATATGATATAAACAATATACATTATCATCATCATCATCATTATCATCACCACACCCAGTCTGAAATCTCACAATAAAGCAGGATCTGGTGAGGTCTAATAGTACGCAGCCTTACCCTTACGTAATAGAGAGACTGTTTCCGGTAGACCCAATCAATAAAAAATATACATGAAATAATTAAATGTTATAAATATAATGATCCAACACAATTTCTAATGTCATGCCTTTCACTGTTTTTCTTTTGAAAATCACAAAACGAATTTTCAAAAAAGACAAGATTAAAAGCTCTTTTTTTTCAAAATTAATTAAACTACAAGGTATCCAAAGCCCTCAAAAGCACTGCTGCTTTTCTAAAGCAGAACAGCTCAAAGAAAGTAAAATGTTGCAAATTCACAACATCCAAGATTTTAGGAAATCTTGCAAGCTGAATCTTTCCTTCTCTAAATTCAAAACAAAGAACCACATTGTGAGGAGAGATCATCGTAGACACACCAAAAACAAAAGTAAAAACTAACCGAAATTTCACGAGTTCCAGGATAAAGATCTGAACCAAACATAACAACAAACAAGTTACCTGCAGTGTCCCAGAGACCTAGATTCACAGTCTTCCCATCAACCATAACATTGGCACTGAAATTATCAAAAACCGTGGGGACATAATCCTGTCAGGGAAAAGAACAAAAAACAAAGGCAAAAATTCGTCTCAGAAACAGACACAGAAGACCTCAAATTGAACAATCGAAAATAGAAGTTAGAGAAAGAGTACAGTAGGGAAGGTGTTGCTTGTATATGAAATGAGAAGACACGTCTTTCCGACAGCACCGTCACCAACTGTCACACATTTGATGAACTTTGATGCAGCAGATGTTGCATTTGTTGTTGGTTCTGTCATTTCTAAAAGCAGTGTACTAAAAACCTCAAAATACACTTCCCCAGTCCTCTCTGTGTTCTCTATTTGATACAGCTTGTTCTTGAGTATATAGGAAGTAAGAGGAAGGGCGGACTAAAAAGAAGGGAGGTCATTAAAGAACGAGAAAAAGTAGGAGAATTCACTTTAATTTGAGCTGTCAGAGAGGCAAAAAGGAGTTAAATAAAAGGTAAGCAGACCCCATAGGAATGAGACTTCATCAAGAGCACTAGGACACAAACTATGCTGCTGAATTCTAGTAGTTGAGATCGAACAAATAGGAAAAAAGATTGCTCATTTCTTATACTACTTTCAAAACGGTGTGTGCCCATCAAATTAGATAAGGCTGATTCAGAGCAATTTGAGTTACGGTGTGAACGAATCCAATCCAACCAGAGGTGTTTTTATTACACGACACGAAGATGCATGTCAGTAGAACAACAAAAGTTAAGCCTAGGCTAGGCTCCCACGACAATGGAGTGATTATCGGGCCATCCAGTCAGGTAATATTCGTTGAAGATACTTATGAGTGCTAACAATAGTACAGCTACAGGTGCTTTGATCCGATTTATTTATCCTAGACTAATCTTAATCTCCTATCGTCCCACTCCAAGAGTTCTAAAGGAGTAAATCTGGAACTTAGAATTGTAATTGTCAATCTAAGAAGGGTAATGCATTGATTCCAATTTGTACTAATTATAATCTAATTTTGATTTGATTTTTTTTCATTTCATCCCAATTTAAAATTAAATTAAATTCAAATATACAATAGCCGGTGTAAGCGTTTCCATTTTCCAATACGCCTAAAATTGAGAGTTATTAAGGGAAAATTTATGAAGACATGGAAACACAACATGCACTCAACTCCACTGATTACAACAGACAAGCTATAAAGAAAGTTCGGATACGAGAAAGGGATGAAAACCCTCCTCCTCCCGCATAGATCGCTCAACACAATTAACCAAGCTATAGTACGGTGGTCATAGGCCAATTTCATCCTAGAATGGGAGTACCAGAAATGGACTGGCCTGAGGAGGAACCAACCAGAATCACTGAGGAGGACATTTCAATAATACCAGGTAAATTCGGCATGGGCTTAGAGTTATCAACTATTTTTAAAAGCAAACTCGACAAAGTTTGGAACAATATAATAGTGATTAACTTCTGGGACGCAAATTAGGATTCAACCTTCTCAAATCCAGACTGCTAACTATGTGGAAACCTAAAGGACCGATGAAAATCGTCGACTTGGATAACGACTTTTACCTCGTCAATTTTGTGGAGGAGGACGACTACGTGCAAACTTTGACACAGGGATCATGGATAATTTCTGGCCATACCCTCTCCGTTCAACCATGGCATCCGGAGTTTAGACCAGCTACTGGAAAAATCTCGAACGTTGTTGCTTGAGTGAGATTCCCCGACCCCTCCATTGTCAGATATCATCCCTCAATTCTAACTGCTCTCGGTAATTTAGTGAGACGTACGGTGAAGATAGACAGCAATACCCAACAAGCTTACCGAGGCAAATTCACACGCGTCACCGTTGATATTGACCTCAACTCACCTCTCGGATCAATCGTCGAACTCGATGGAGAAATCATAAGGGCGACTTATGAGGGTCTACCCCCAATTTGCTTCCCCTGCGGATGGGTCGGAGCTTCGGGTCTTGGATGCAAGTCCAGCGAAGGCGTCACCGAACGTCGTCCAACCTAACGGCTACTCGCAAGGACAACACCAACAACGTTCCCTACGTAGGGTCGCAAGGTTCAAGATATGCGGCGCTATCAGAGATTGATCCGTTAGACTGAAGACTAGAAAATCTCCCAACAATTACGGAGACTCCCCCCTCTACCATTCATGTCTCGTCGGGTCCAAACTAAATGAAGAACCAATCCCTAAATCAACTATCGCATGGAGCAAGCCGGCTGAAACGAGCCTCAGGTCTTCAAAGGACTGGGTCTTACACCCACAGCCCAAACCCGAAACCACCAATGTTGGCCCAGGTGGCCCAAGTCTCACCCAAGGCCACGTAAGCCCCAGGCCAGTCGGTGGTCCTCAACAGGTCCAATCCTCCTCCACAAACTAATAAGACTAAAGGCCAAGAAACTCAAAGCCTAAAGACAACACATGTGGTCCTATCGATCCCTTCCCACGTCGAGGTGATACTCCCCAATCAAGCAATCACTCTACCCATACATTAGGAATTGGGTTGTGGCCATATAGAGGAGGACCCTAAGGAAGAAGGTTTTCCTATAGCCTCGACTTCTAACAGCAACAAACACCTGACACCCCCATCGAGACCTCCTGATCTAGAACAAGACTCACCGGCCAATACTGAGACTATAATTGAGTCCGATACTCAAATGGAGGAGTCTACTCAAGAACACTTGACAATCCAGAGTCTGGAGCAGACCGAAAATGTAGTGCTCTTGACTGCAGCATAAATTTGCCCTGCTATTCCGATATTATGTCGATATTTATATGGAACTGTCAATGGATTGGAGGGAGGACCTTTAAGCCCATCATCAAGAACTATATTTGAATGCACAAATCACGTATTATCGTGTTGGTGGAACTACGTCTAAGTAGGGCACGTGCGTTAAAGGTCATTAGGAATTTAGGTTTTGGCCACTCTTTCAGGGTGGAAGCAGAAGGCTATTCGGGAGGCATTTAGCTACTATAGAAAGATGATATTGTGGTCCGTATTTTGATCGCTCATTGTCAATTTTTGCATGTAAGCATTGATTGGGATCAACCGTCTGTTGACTTCACAGCTATTTATCCTAGCTCTACGTATTCGCTCCAAAAATTTTTATGGCGATATCTGCGTAAGATTGCTAGCAGCACCTCGAAACCTTGGTTGTTTTGTGGGGACTTTAATGCTAAATTGGAAAGCGGTGATAAACGTGGCGACTCTTGCCTCCGACCTGTTATTAATTCCCAAGTTAGAGACTGTGTGAACTATTGTTATCTTCAGGATCTTGGATTTTCTAGACTAAGATTCACTTGACGGAGAGGACAAATTCTCGCTAGACTAAACCGTGCGTTATGTTCTCATTTTTAGCAATCGGCCTTCCCCTACACGAAAGTTACCCACCTTCCTTTCCTGAAATATGATCTTTAGCCACTACTAATTATGCTGGAGCAAAGCGTGCACTCTACTCTGTTGACCAGACCCTTCCACTTTCAGTCAGCTTGGTTAACCCACAATTGTTTTGGTCAATTTGTAGCTTCAAATTGGAACCCAACTAGTTCTTATTTCAGTGGCAAGCTTAGATGTTTCTCGGAAAGACTGCAACATTAGAACATTACCACTTTTGGTAACATCTTCCACTGGAAAAAGCAACTCATAGCACGACTCGAAGGTATCCAAAAACAACTTGAAGACACAGACTCGATATCTATCCGAGAGCTAGAGGAATTCCTACAGGCCAAACTGGAGTAAGTCTTTTACTAAGAGGAGCTCTACTGGCGTCAGAGATCCAGAAGTTAGTAGTTAGGCCGGGGAGACCGGAATACCAAATATTATCATGCCATCACAATGTCCAGACAACATCAAACGAGGATTGATTCCTTGAAGGACGAGAATGACAATGTGTTTTCATAAACAACGAACATCAGAAGATTAGTGAAGAGGTACCACGAGAAACTTATATAGCCGGAAGCCAACTCCCTTCCGACTGACAACTTCATGGCCATTTCCCTCCCCTCCCTCATCAAGCAATAGCTGATCTGGCTTGTCTGCTAAGTTTTGACGAAATCAAGATGGCTTTCTTCACTATGGCCCCAAGTAAGGCACCAGGGTTCGATAGACTAACTGCTCTCTTATACCAATCCTAACGGGAAACTACGAGCCCTTCTCTAACTTTATTCTTATAGTGAATTTTTCGACATGAGGTTTGGGAGTTTGGACTCAACCGCACCATTATAGTGCTTATCCCTAAGCTTCCATCCCCTACATCGATCACACAACACAGGGATATTGCGCTATACTCAGTATTCTACAAAGTCATCACTAAGATTGTCGTTAAACTTTACCTAGAGGATCTGGTAGCGCCAACTCAATGCAGTTTCGTCCCAGGACGCTTAATCACAGAAAATATT
>JANSVA010000004.1:923657-939482 GCA_025504915.1 Erythroxylum reticulatum
TATATTAAACAAATTATACATTTATTTGCTCACATACATTTTATTTAATTATAAAAATTATCATTTATTAATTTTAGGCAATATAATAATATCGACAATATTAAAACAAAAACTATTATTTACGACTATTTAGTATCTGTTTGGTTGAACTTTTAAAGAGTAAAAAAACACTTTTTTCATCTCAAAATTTATTTTAAATGAATGTTTGACTGTAAAATAAAAAATTACTTTTCTAGTAGATATAACTATTTTTGCAACCAAAACAAAACTTTTTAAGAAACTCAAATTTGAAGTTTCTTAGAAAAATACTTTTTCGGGTAAATTTTGTAGGTCAATTAATGAGCCTATTTTTAGTCCATTTTGTCCTTATGTTTTACAGATTATTTCCACAATATTCATAAACTCATTTTCACGTTTATTTTGATATTTATATAATATTATTTGACTTCTTTATATATTTTAATATTTATTTTGATATTAGTTTTATTTATATTATAATACGCATAAAAGATTTGGTTAGATATATTTTCATTTATATTTCATATTATTTAAACTTATATAATAATTAATATATTGTGTTTTGTATATTATTTAATATACTTTAAATAATATTTATATACATAAATAATTTTATTACAAAATAAAATATAGTTAAATTTAATAAAAATGTTTTTTATTTTTATGTTGCTAAATAGTTTACTATATAAAACTCTTTCAAAAAAATTATTTTTTAATTAACAGTCATACAGTCAATTAACTTTTTAGAAAAACTCTTTTAAAAAAAGATCTATTGATAAAAGCTATACTTATATAAAGCTATCTAAACAGACACTTAATCAACATATTAATATCAACAATGTCATAACAAAATATTAGTATAACAACAATAACAACAAAGTCTAATAATACATAACCTTATTCTTAATTAATGAAGTGGTTGTTTTTAAATGACCCACGTGAAGCAAGACAAAACAAATATATTAAATAAGATTAAATAACCAAATGTTGTTTATATGATAATTTAAATTAAATTAAAATTTTTATTTTATTTTTACCCAAAATTTTAAAAAATTGAAAATCTTGACAAATTAAAAAATTTAAAGATTAGATTTTTTAATTTCTTAAATTATATGAAAATTTATCTTTTTTGCTCTTTATTTAATTAATCTTACCTAAAAAATAATATTTCTTTTATAATTAACGTAATGAATTTACAGTTTCTTTAATTTTTTAAAATTTTCAATTTATATCTTATAAAAAATTAAATTTTTAATTCCTTTTCTTGCCGACGTAACTAACAAGCAACGTCACACATGTGTACGTCCCACGCCCCGCCGCTTGGCCCAGTTCGCCACCAAAACTGGTGTGATGTGTGAATTTTTGGCACGTGTAATTTGGTGCACGTGTCGATAACCTTTTTCAAATTCGTTTAGACTTTGTCCCTGGAGATGCACATGCACTGTTCTTGTCGTCTCTTACGCTTTCTTTTATGAAATTCTTTATTTCCTATTAAATATTTAATTTCTAAAACAAGAGTCAACGTCAGTGATTAACAAATTGCTTAATAATTTTATTATTAAAAATATATTAATTTATTAACCAAATAGATAATTTTTATAATTTAACTGATTTTTTATAAAGTAAAATAAATAAGTTAATTTATATTTAATAAGTTCCTTATTTAATTAAAATTTATCCTTTTTAGGAGCAAAGATAATTTCTTTTTTATTTAAATATTTTATTTTATTTTATTTTTATTAAAAATTTTGGATTAGCATATTAATAATAAAACAAAGAGGCAGTCAACAGTGGAAGTAAGAAGGATTAAGCTTGCCTTTGCGGGCAAGATTAGTGTTTAATTTACTCCTAATGATTAACTCATTCCCCATATTAAGGGTGACAATTTTAGCCTGGCCTAGGTTGATCGAGTCACGGGCTAAAACAGTTTGGCCCGATTGATCTCGTGACTTAATTAGAATAATAAAAATGACATCGTTTTGTAAATTTTTTATAAAAAGTAAAAATAGGCTGTCAAATGATTTTTTTAATTTTTAAAATAGAGCGATATATTAAAGATAAAAAATGAATAATCTCGGTTAAATTTTTAATAAAAAGGTACAAAATATATTCTAATACAAGTAAATTGGTATAAAAAGTTATTGTATAATTTTATCAATATTTAAACAAATTAAAATTTAAACTCATATTTTAAATTTTTTAATTACAAATATATTAATTTACATATTTTGATTAAATAACTTAATAAATCATCAATTTAATTTAGTATTTAATTTTGAGAAATTCTGCTTTTAATATCTAAGAAATTACGATAATGAACCACTTTTGCACTACTTTGAAAGCTGCTTTTATTTATAACTATAAAGTATCCATTCCTTCGTAATTAAGGTATTTGTACAAAGGGGACGGCACTAGGCGTGGACCTCTTGCTTAGATCCCACGAGTCATTTAAGTCGGCTGGAGCAGCTTATTATTTATATCGAATGCTTCTGGTACGCACTTGAACTATTGTTAAAGAACAAGACCGCAAATGGAATCAAACGCAAATTTAGGATTTCCACATTTTTTTTAATTATATTTTTTATATTTTATTTCTCTTCTTCTTTAAATAAAAATAAAATCTTATTTACTTTTTAATATCAAAGTAGTTATATTTTATTATTGATACTAATTATATATTAGATAATAGTTAAAAATAAATTATTTTTAATTAACTAAAATTATTTTAATCTCCTATATAATATTTTTCAATCAAAATTATTAATAAATAATTAATATTTATTTTAAATATATTTTAGCTATTAAATCAAATTTATTTGAAATTTATATATTTTGAAGATATTTTAAAATAAATATAATTTAAGTATACATAATTAATTAAATTAAATTAAATTGTTTATAATTCTTATTAATAATTAATATTTAACTATAAATCAAAATACAGAAAAACAAAATTAAAAATTAAAAACTACTTTTTGTAGTTTTATAAATTTTAAAATTGGAAGAAACCAAAACCAAAAATATAATCAAACAAGTTTTTCTACTAAATTATAAAAATTAAAAACATCAATATAAACAAAATGACCCTTAATTATTCTAAATTTAACTATTTTATGGTAACTATATCCCATTTAAAGTAGTTTTATCCTTTGATTAATGGTTATAAGTTTATTTATTCTATACTAAGTAGATTCAATTTAGAGTGGTATTCACAATTTAGTAGATCAAGTGTAGCGCACCGTTACCATAAGGTACATACCAAAACACCCAAAAAACACTCCAGTATATAATCTATGATAATGGCATGTTAAAGTAGTCACTATAATTACTTAACATGGCATCATCTATCTTTATTCTTGAGATATTGAAGGCTCTCTACTGACTCTTACAAATTCTAGGTTAGCTGATTGTCTTACTTGATCAACTATGACGGATGACCTATAATAAACAATAACTTCAATCATTATTTATATTTCTCACGATATTTAATGCTTAACATTTTTATATGTTCTTGTAGATGCCAAATCATACTTTGATAGTACCAATGTAGCGCACTGTTACCATAAAATACGTATCGAAACACCCGGAGAACATGCCAGTATATAACTTATGATATCGGTGAGCTACATCAAGTCATCCCAAACAAAAAGATTGAACTCAATTTTGATTAAATTCAGATATTTAAATCTTAAAATTTTCATTAAATTTACTTTATTGTGTAATATCATAGTTTATTAAATTTTGATTAATTTGGTTACATTAAATTAAATTAGTTAATTTTTATTGGATCAAATTAATTTATTATTCCTAATTTAGAGTTTATGCACAATTCCTTTAAAAGTCAAATATTGGGTACGACCTATCTTAGTTATGGACTCTTTGGTACGCCTGAAAGCCTATGATACCTAACATACCAATTGCCCAATAACATGTCCAATTCCAAAACATTCCATCATGTGTGGGCTTTACATTAGCATTATTGCGAAGAATAGTAATGGGTCATATCGAATTTAAATTATAAGACCAAAAAGACAATTGTTATTCACTTCACGAGATGGTTGACTTGTAACTAAATCAATTCACGAGACATATACATGATGGATCGGAAGTGCAATTAAGTCAATGGACTTAATGCTTTTGTCTGTCACTGCTTTGAATTGGACTTGGTGGGGAGGTGAAAATAACCATTGCTTGACTTGCAACAGCCACACATTTTGAATCAATTTGAATTTAACGAAACATAGTTTAGATTGAATTGATTTTAGGTTAGGATTAAATTTGAGGAATCGATTTAATAACCCGATTGATCCAACAAAATAATGTTACTTAGTGTTTGTTTGGTTTAGTTTTTGGAAGGTGAATAAGCATTTTTTTTATCATAAAAGTTTTTTTTTTAAAAAAAAGTGTTTGGTTGTAAAATAAAAAATTACTTTTTAATAAATGTAACTTTTTTGACAGTCAAAATACAACTTTTAAGAAGTTCAAATTTGGAACTTCTTAAAAAAACACTTTTTTGGGTAGATTTTTCAGATCAGTTAATGATTATATTTTTTAATTCATTTTGTTTTTATGTTTTACACATAATTTTTACAATACCCACAAACTCATTTTTACATTTATTTTGAGATTTATATAATATTGTTTGACTATTTTATATGTTTTAATATTAGTTTTACTTGTGATATAATCAATATAAAAGATTTGGTTAGATATATTTTTATTTATGTTTCATATGGTTTAAAATTATATAATAATTAATATTTTGTGCTTTGTATATTGTTTAATATAATTTAAATAATATATATATACTTTTTATTACAAAATAAAATATGGTTAAAATTAATAAAAACGTTTTTTGTTTTTATGTTTCTAAACATTCTACTATATAAAGCTCTTTCAAGAAAGCTGTCAGCATTTTTTTTTATAGCAAAAGCTTTTTTTAAGAAAATAAATGTTTGACTGTAAAATAAAAAAGTACTTTTTATAATAAATATAACAGCCAAAATACAAATTTTTAAGAAGTTCAAATTTGAAATTTCTCAAAGAAGCAATTTTTTAAGTAGATTTTTCAGATCAATTAATGAGCTTATTTTTTAGTCTCTTTTGTATTTATGTTTTACACATAATTTTCACAATACCTACAAACTTATTTTTACATTTATTTTGAAATTTATATAATATTATTTGACTTTTTAAATATTTTTATCAGTTTTACGTATGCTATAATCCATATAAAAAATTTGATTAAATATGTTTTTATTTATATTTTATATGGTTTAAAATTATATAATAATTAATATTTTGTGCTTTGTATATTGTTTAATATAATTTAAATAATATATATATATATAAACATTTTTATTACAAAATAAAATATAATTAAAATTAATAAAAAAATATTTTTTATTTTTATATTGCTTAACAGTATGTTGTATAAAGCTATTTTTTAAAAAATATTTTTTTAATTAACAAACTTAAACTTGATTTTTTAATTTATAATTGTTGTCTTCGGATTGACTTCTGCACTCAAACTTGATTTATCGGTCAGACAGGATCTGAACTTCCTGCTAATTTACGTCGTAATGACCCAGCCTAATCTGAGTCCGACCCAGTCCAGTCCTCCCTGACAATGTAGCATTCAAACTTGACTGAAAGTTCGAGCAATCTCAGCAACATGCAGTCCAATATTAAAGGTTCAGATAATCTGTTCCTTCCTATTATTCTGTTACTGATCCCATTTAAACTGACTCATCAGAAAGTAATGTTCAGATCGCTCATGTCTTTCGAATCTAAACTCTACTTGATATCCAATGAAACTCCTACCTGTCCTATCCTTCTTGGCTCGTCAAATAGATTAAGAAAATCCGTAATCGACTACATGGTGTCGATTATGAGAAATATAGCCTCAATCACTTTGTTGGTTCGCTCAGTCCAGTAGAAATAACAGAACGTTTTGTTGGATTACGAAACCCAGCAAGCGACTCTTTATTGGAATCTAGTTCAGTAACACCTTGTTCATCCTTCATAGTTCATACACTAATTAACAGGTTACATCATTGAGCCTTCAAGGATTTGCTTTGGGCAGAAATCGAAATCTTTTATTGGAGAAAAGCAATAAAGATGAATCTGAAAATGAAACTGAAGAGAAAATTACTCTTTCAATATTTGATTGCCTCAAATTTCTATCTTTTTTTCCTTTTTAAAAGATCATCATCATTACAAAATATACCAAAATCATCACTTTTCCATCCTAATTGCTATGAACATCCACAACCCACCTATGGTTCAAGAAGCAACGGTGGAGAAAAAAGAGAAAAAGCAAAATCTGATTGATATATGGTCATCTCCAAAAGCCCCTTTCCTTATAAAGATCCAAGAAAAACTCAAATCTCTGCAGATATCTTTACGTGGGATTTTTCAGAACAATCCTTCTCGGTCAACTCGCGATTAAAAATATCACTCAAGCAACAGCAACTGTGCCGGACTGTACGGTCTTGTTAGTGGACGATTCATCGGTGTCGGATTTTTGGAGAGATCTAGAAGATGAAGACGACATTTTCCAGCTCTTCTTCTCATTAGCCTCATCGAAGTCGATTTGCTCTTGCCTGCACTCTTTACTACAAAAAGGAGTGTTCCCTCTGCATCAAGTAAATTTATCAGCCAAGTACCAGAAAAGTTCAAGAATTCAACCCAAAAAAGAAAAATAAAAAGACAACACAGATCAGAACCAGATACTAAGATTATGAACTAACCTGTACATAAAAATGTCAGAGTTGCGTCCGAGGGGTTTCCGACAAAGGAAACACGCTTCAAGGAAGTGAGGCTTGTCGTGATCGAAATAACCACCGTAACAAGACATAACGTAGCTTTGATGTTGCGCGCAGAGATGCGTGGGTTTAGGTGTAGAAGACGAGTGACCAAGCGCTTTTACGGGAAGAGACGGGAGACTTGGTGGGTAGTTTATAAAGAGCAGGAGAGTGGTGAGTGGACTTGGGAAAAGATCGAGTGTTGTGCGGACTACCATAGGCATGTAATTTTCGGAATTATGATTGGGTGATAAGATGTGAACTACGATAAAGCGCTTCTTTTAAAACCAGCGGCGGGCTTCCGGTTTACCGTGAGATCGGGCGGTATTGAATCTGATTGGCTCTTGGCGTAAGCATTGTTTAACAAATCGTACTTTTTTATATTATTTAGCTTTTCGGTACTTGTTTTGTTTGCTATTTCTAATACATCCCTGGTCCCTTAAGTATTATAAAATTTTCCTAAATTTATTAAATTATTACGAAACTGTACCATGTTTTACCTTCATGACCGAAGCTATAATAAATATAAAAATTATGAATACGTGTGAAGTAAATGTTGGTGTCAGACTCCTAAAAGTCTATATATTAATGAGGCGGTTTAGGTGCACGCATGATAAATTCAAGTCGTCCATTTGCACAAAATGTACGGTGTTTCTGTGTTCTTTAGGGACTTGATTATAAATAAATAATTAATGTGGGGACTCGTGATTTTTTCTGGAGTCGTTGGGACCAATGACCCCATCATGGGCTTGATTATAGTAGGGCCCAGGGGTCCATAAACAAACAATAAAAACGAACTTGGAGCTGAGTCGACGGTGGGGCCAGTGGACCCCACAAGGAATCGACAAGAAAAGCTATTAGAAGCGGGACCCACCCTGACGGAACATCTAGCTGGCTCCAAATTTTAGGTCCATGTTTCTCGGGCCCACAGGCACTGCCCGTGTGCCACGGGCAGCTGTCCATCGAACGGTCTCCTCCGACACGTGCGTCCTAATAGGGCATTACCCCGAACTTACGTGGCGCTTCATTAGAGCTGCTTACCTTTGTTTACACGTTCCTGGAATTCAACGGTCAGGATCCCGGAGGTCAGTTCGACAGACGGTGGAGATGGCGTCGTGGATCGTTTTCACTGCTTACACCACTTGCCATCTCCCCACTCGTTGGAGGAGTGGGTACGCGAAAGCTCAGTCTTGAATTAATTAGTGTTTTGGGCGTTTGTGCTGTATTTAAAACGACTTGTCGGAGCATGGATCGGGAGCACCCAAGCTCACAGACATACGCCCTTGGATTTCACGTTCACCATTTCTTAGATGAGCTACTTAATTTGTCAACTTGAGCTGTTTCCCCCACGTGGAGGGTTGATTTATAAACGCTCTACTTGTTAAAAAATGGAGGAACAAGGATCTTGACTTTCATTTCGTAACATAATAAATCATAAACAAAGACCTGTGTACTAGTTGAGTTCATTCATGCTAGTCGATTTCTCCAAGTCTTCTTCCTCAAGGTATAAGAACAGTAAAAAGAGAAAAGGAAAAGGTACCATAAATGGCTACTTTGTTTTAAAAAGAATTAATACTTTCTATTCTTGTCGGGAAAAGGCTGTACCATACTTTTGTGGACCATGTGACATTGGTCTAATTGCAACCATTAGTTTGATGTTGCCTTTTTGGCTTTTGATTAAACAAAGTTTAGTTCCAACTTCAATATTTAAACTTGAGCAAAAGGACCATGCGAAGATAGTCCATTTGCAACTACTAATTTAATGTTAACTAAATTAATTAACCAATCATAACAAATTAGTCGAACTAATATGTAATTAACGAATTAAATCAATTTCTTGATTTTGATTTTGATTTTTTTTACTCCAGCTCGGCCTTAAGAGACTCCTACCTTAAGACCAAAGGAAATAGGTACACCTCAGTTTGTAGATGAACTAGTTCAAAACAAGAGAATTCCATTAGGAAATTATTTATGCCAATCACACGTTCATGGAAGTAAGGGAACAAAAAGCTACTAAGACGATATAGCTTCTTTCTGGCAAATTTAAGTGTAAATGGAGCAGACTTTCATGAGACCAAAATGACCAAACCAAGGTGCTTAAGGAAGAAGACGAAAACTTAGCCTGTTAGGGCGGAATTGAGAGCACTATGGACATCAACACCAATCTGGGCTTCAGCCTTTTCCAGGTCAGTTGAGGCTGAGCTTAGCTTGTGGGTGAACTCTGAAAGTCCTTTCTGGACCAGGCTAGCATCAATTTGATCAAGAGGTACAGCCTCAACAGCTATTATATCTGCAACAGAGTTGGCATGGATGAACGCAAAGCCGCTGCTAATGAAATACTTCACCACATCATTTCCTTCATGCACCGATAGCACCCCAGGTTTCAACTCTGCAATGGTTGGTACATGTCCGGGAAGAACACCCATTTGCCCGGTTGTAGCTGGAATTATGACCATGTCAACCTAGATGGAGGATTTGAAAAAGGTAAGACCATCCAGTCATATCTAAAGCAGTTTTGTTATGTTCTTCATCGTAGTTGAACAAATCTACCACAAATTATCAATAGCGATCTATGAACAGATTTGAACTGTTAGACTATCATCATCAAGATAATTACTGCTTGCAGCATATAAGCCGCAAAAGGATAAGATTGTTTAAAACAAGGCTGAATGCCACAAAGATGTGAAAAGAAATTATACAATTTTCCTGCAAGGGTGTTGTCATTTTGGCAAACATTCTCATAGACATCCAACAACAAGAGTGCCAACAAAAACACCCTCAGGAACCATTGATTTGTGACAATGTTTATCTGTTTCCACATGAATTAATATGGACATAGTTAATGCATGAACATTGGACTTTATTCCTCCCTGGTCCTATTCCCCAACCATTTCATTCTTTACCCAACTCTAAAACCAATGTAACAGCCACAGGAAGGCATGAACAAAAGATGAACTGAAATATTGGCACAAAATGCTGTCCCTGCATGATATAATGCAAATGTACGAATGATAAAATAACTATAATGCTGTAAAATTACATGATAGTTTATTACAGAAGTTGCACAAATGCTACCGATCCATGAAGCTGTTCAAGCTCATTTGTGAGTCAGAAACTCACTCTTAACCACCAAAAATCTTTAAAACAAGAGTCTGCAATCACCACGAGGTCTATAGCAGCATGATTTACCAATGCAAGGAAAAAACTAAAACATCTTCAAAGATCCCATTAATGGGACTTTTGCTAGATCGATCAGCAACCTGCTAAGAAAAAGGATATTCCAAATGATGACAGCATAGAAGAAGGAGAATGCAAATGCTTAGCTCAAAGAACTTGTTAAAGGAGGTACTCATCCTATGCTCCCTCTCACAATTCCAGGTGGATTATTCTATCCAACAATATCCAAGTGAAAATTGTATATGTACTTCATCAATAAAAAAGAATGTGGGACCATGAAATCAACACAAATTTGTAATGGCTAATGAGCCAATTTGATTGAGGTGCTATGCTATGTGCCCGTGCTTAATCTCTTTCCCCTTATTTACATTGGTTCCCTTCCTTGCAAAACCTATTTTTGGTGATGAAAAATTGGCAGCACTTGTCAAAGACAAGATCTGCCGAGATTGGGCTAAATTACTCTACTCCTAATTAGCTAATTTTTATGATAACTTCCTCCTTACTTTATTGCAAAACGTAATAACCTTATGTAGACAAAGAAACATAAAAGTTCCACCCAAACTGGGACTCCTAGAAAGACTCCTATTCGAGCTGTTTTAGGACTCTTAGAAAGACTCCTATTCAAGCTGTTTTTATTAACATAACTATAACAGAAACTAGTGCAGAAATAATAGGGAAATAATAGACTTCTATTAAAAATAAAATACTCCTCTAATAGACTCCTAATAAAACACTCATACTCCTCTCATAGACTCCTAATAAAACACTCATCCATATCATGCTACCATGCTGCCACAGTAATGTTTAAAGGATAGATACTCCACCACAGACAAAATTTTGAAAAGAAGTTAAAAATCCCTGTTAATTATCAAGTATCGGCAACTTAAGCCAGCTCAGAGGTAAAATCAACCGGCATCAACATATCCGTTGGTCGATTCTCGTGCAATCAAGAAAATTCATTGATATAGCTAGCAAACCAGAAGACATAAGAAGTGAAAAGTGGCTTAGTTAATCACACCATGGTGACTTACCAATGCAGATACTCCACTGCTTGAAGCTTGGAAAGTGAAAGGCAAAATAAAATCGATAAATTCCATAACCACAGTTAAACCCCACACACAAAACCTCTAATGCCCAAAAAATTTCAGGCAAAGTTCAACCTTACGGAACTAGTACCAGCAAGCAGAATCATTCCTAAATCACCCCTTGAACCCAGAGGAAGGAAAAGTCACATTTTTAACAAAATTCTTTTGTTATGCACAACGATTGCACACAAGAGACCCATCTTTACAACTAAAGATCTGAACATTGATTTTGAATGGGGCTTACAAAATGTCACCTATACTAACATCAAGCCCTAATTGAAGAACCATATTCCCAGGATTATCAATTAGAAAAATAAGAGACATTTCCAAAACCCGTATCAGATACATTAAAACAAAAACATAATGGAAAAGTAAACCTAAAATAGACATGCACGGACGCACCTCTTTCCCGGACAACTCGGAGGCATAAGGAAGCACGAAGTTGACAGTGAGCTTAGTGGGGATTGTAGATGGAGTAGGAGGACGAGGGTGCATAAATGAGAGAGGTGTCCTTGGAGGGTCCAGATTGGGCACCACTTTTTTCCACGCCTCCACGAAATCGGACTGAGCCGATTCCGCTGCAGGCAAGTCGGTGGAGAAGTGCCTAACCCTAGACGCCATGACGGGTCTGGATAGGAGTCGTGTAACTTGTCGGAGCATTGTCAGAACAGTTCGATCGCTCGGCTCTCGCAAGGTCGGAGTTAGGGGAAGGAAATCTGACGGTATTTCTGACGCACTAACCCCTGAAAATTTGGAAATGAAAGTTGATGGGTCATAACTCATAACCGGTCGAATTGCTTTGCTAAAAAGGCCTTTTTCTTGTTTAAAGTTAAATAGCTTATCTGAAACGGCTCCGTTTAGTAAAATATTAATAAATACAATTTTTTAAATATAATTGGCCAGAGTTGAAACGAACTAATATTTTAAATTGACTTATTCGATTTTAAAATTTTTAAAGATAACTTTTAAATGTTAGATACTAAAATAAGAAAATATTAAATATTAAATATTTTTATTTTTATTTTTTTTTACAAAAGAGACAAAAACACGTTAGCTAACTTAAAGCTCTAGAGTACAATGCCCCTTGCGCATCTCGTTGTAGTAACTCCAAAAGGCCCAGTAGAGACTCCCTGAGGATATGGAGACCTGGACTCATAAGAAAAGCTACAGTTGTCAGTCTGTTCGCGCATTGGTTCCTTTCGAGATAGGTATGCTGAAATTGGACTTCTCAAAGACAGTTGAGAAAACCTCTGATACTTGTCACCAAAAAAAGGTTCTCAGTTAGCACAATATTAGAGGACGAGAGGATATTAATAACCTCGAACGAGTTGGATTCGACAATGATTCACCGAAAGCGCATGTCCTAAGCCAGTTGAAGGTTGGAATAGATTAATTTTTAACTTTACGTATATATTCAATTTCTCTCAAACGACCTCGTTTAAGGTTAAAAGAAGTCAATTTTAATGTGTTTGGGCTTTATCTTGGTCTGTCTTTCTTCTTCTTGAATTATTAAAATAAATATATTTTATATAATATTAAATTACGCTTAAATTTGAATATGCACAATAAGTCACTATTTATAAATAGTTACTCTATAATTTTAGCCGAACTTTGCAGCTTATCAGATACTAATAGATCTGGCCACCATTAGGTATATCTTTTAGTTATATTTTATTACTTAATTATTTATTTATTTATTTATTGTAATTTTATTTACAAAATTATTTAGCATGTAAGTTTTACTTATTTACTCTTTAACTTGCAACACTTTTTATTGTCACATCTGCACTTAAGTCTACCGGAAATAGTCTCTCTACTATGTAGAGATAAGACTGTGTATTATTAGACCTATTCAGATTTCGCTTTATTGCGAGATTTCGAACTGGGTGTGATGATGATGATGATGATTTATAATATAAAACAATACATTTTAAAAAAATTATCTTCATTTTTCTGGTCTCAAAATTCACTCAATATTATATTTTTTTGTTGTTGACTAATCAAAATAGAAAATTAAGTGACAATTTCTATGATACTTTTGTATCATATATCCACTTCAATAATACTTAAACAAAATTATAATAATTTTAATAAATAAAAGAAATATCCATACCAATGGTTGTAATTTTGTCTATTTTTATGATATTATCTTATCTTATATTATTTTAAATTTTAATATTAATATAGTCATAGGTATTAAGCCAGAGGTAACTAATCATTCAATTAAAAATATTTCGATAAAATACTCGATAATGAAGATATATTTAATTGCTTATTAATTGTTATCGTGTGCTTAATATTTATTTAATGCAATTATTATAGTACTAAATATTTTTTACATAATAATTTTTATGAAGTTTGCAAATTATTGACCATATTGACTATAACAATTAGTTATCTCCTTTCTTATACTTCAAGTTTGTTATCTTTAATTTTTATTTTTTGAATTACTTATTTTTTATGTGATTGCATTAGTTTTTTTTTGTAATTGAAGATATAACTATTTACTCTCTTTTTTTGCAGATTCTCAACTTCAATATTTGTTTATCCTACTCTCTAGTTTCTAAGACCACAACATTAGTTAATAATTTTGTCTTGACCTGTTGTAAATTGTATTATTAATTGAATGGATGTTGCATTTCTCATATATAATCTTTTTTTTGTTCACTTTTTATTAAAGAATTAGTTTCAATTTATTCATTTTATCATTTTGTTCATTTAGGTTGTACAACGGCTTATTGAGACCGGGATCTAATCTGTTGTGCCCGATTTTCAGTGCCGCCCTGTACCTTGGAAATCTTATCCATCCATTAAACCGCCCTGATATACTCATATTTTCATATATGTTTAGGACTTAATTCATAGTTATTTACATTCATTTTTATGTTCATCTATGGTTGGTTTATTATGTTTTAGCATTATTCGAAGTTCGTTGACGTAAAATGCATAAATAAAACAAATAGACTTGAATTGCACTGTTTTTTGGTTTTTGGCAGACTTGACCTCTAGTCATTGTGAGATTTTTATCTCGAGATTGATTTAATCAAAAATTCTGAAATTTCATACTTAAATTCTTAACTCATTGATGGATTTTTTGGGACCAATTACAGATTTTTCTAAGCTGGAATTTAGGAGAAATAAATTAACGAAAATTACGTCATATTTTGGAGCGCCAGAATTACCTTTAAACGATGTTTCGATCATAAATTTCGACTCAGACGGCGAAATCCCGTGATTCAAGTCTCATATTGAAGCTAACTCAAAGACAAAGATACTGATAAAATTTGAGCTCCAAGCCGTCACCATTTAATTTTTATGCATTGTCGAAATTGGCCTAAAAAGAACTCATTCCAACTAACCCATATACATGCACTCTCCATTCATAAAAGGCCTCCATCCACGCCACTCATAAAGCAGCCCCCACTTTCGGTGACAAACCTTAACACTCCACTCAGCAACAGCTAGCCTCCAATCCATGCACAAGAGACAAAAAAAGAAACAGCCTTTTAATTTCCAAAGTCCAACATGTAAGCTGCAAGCCTTCGCTACAACACAACCCATTCACGCAACTCATAAACAAGCCTTCACGCCAATTCCATCACATAAGCTCCATCCTTAAGTTTCCAACAACAAAAGCAACCACCAAACTTCACGCTACTCACACCATGTAGCCTCCATTTGATGCCAAACTCCAACCACCGAAAGAACCTATTACCATAAGCTACATGAAATTCCCCTCTTTCACGTAAGTAGTAGCCTCCATTTTCCACAAATTATGCACATCAAGATAGCCTCCAAAGCAAGCAAAATCCTCCACGCACAAGACAACAAAGCCCATAAATCCACCAATGCAAGCCTCCTTTTATCTTTTCAACTTTCAAGCTCCAGCCCCACTTTATTGACCAGCCCCTACCTTTGATTTTTCAACCCCTATCTACCACTCACTCACAGCTTCCCCTATCAACGCAACATCTCCACCAGCCCACATTCATGCAACCCTTCATTTGTTAACTCTCATACACATCTACGCAAGACAACCAAGTTACTTCTTTTACACCTTAGCTTCCATTCTTCACCACTTCACCAACGTACAAGCCATCCACAAAAACTCTTTAGCAGCTCTCTCACCTCTCAACCAACAGCCAACCTTCCATCCACCAAAACTTCTCCAGCAACTCCCAACATCCATCAACGCAAGCCATTCTTCACAAGTCCACTACTCAGCAAAACAACAAGCTTCATTCAAGCTTCATCCTTTATCACCATTTTACCAAGCAGCAGCTCTCCTTCCATTTAAACACAACGCAACATCCTTTTTACTGTCAGTGCACGCAATCTATACTGAAGAACCAACTAGATACACAAGGAGAAGGGAGAGCTCATTTTATTTTGCTACATATTTAGAGCTTTGTTCTTAATTTTTATTTGATTCCGTCATGAGTTTATTTAGGCTGTATACTTGTGGATTATTTGGCATGATAATTTGTGGCTAGAACTTCAATTTCTCTTAGGGATTTGATATTTTTGATAATGCTTTAATATTAAATTTTGCTATAAGTCATGACTGAATATTCATACACTTGTTGATTTTTCCTTGGATTTATTTATTATTCATTTGGACTATTGAAAAATGCCTTGGTATAAATTCGCCTTTAGAAAAAGGGAGTTTTTGCTAGAAGATTAAAGGAAATTTTAACTAAGATTTTCTTGTGAGTTGGGAGACCCAAGAAACTTAGGAG
>JANSVA010000004.1:939582-954838 GCA_025504915.1 Erythroxylum reticulatum
AGTTGTGAAAAATAGCTAATTCAATATTAAGATTGACAAAAATATCATTCCCTAAGAGAAAGTTATTCCTCTTTGCCATTAAAACTTTTAAATTAGCAAATTGTTGAAATCTTTTCTTAATTAGTTACTGCAAATTTTGTCATATTCATAGTTATTTTGGTCGCATTGAATTAGGTAGTTGTTAGAAATTTATTTAAGTTAATTTTGTTTTTAAAAAAAAGAGAGAATTTTTTTTTCTTTACATTAATTTTAATTTTCTAAAATTTCATCCAACCCGATTTCAAATACCATTAGCTAGCGTAGAATTGAATGTTCTCATAATCCCTGTGGAGACGACTCGGTTTTTACCGATTTATTACTCACTTCGACAACCATACACTTACGATTCACGAACATGCCCCATGCCCACCGAGACCCCTTCAGTGACTTATCGTATGCTCGTATGTACTTGCATGGCCACCTTGTGGCACACCTTATCCCATTTATAGTAGTTGTTTAATAAAACAATAAATTAAAATGAGTTTATTAATGATTTAAAGTTAAATGATAAAAGTCTCTCCAAAAATCTCTTAATTTAAGAGATTAGTAGTTTAGGTCTTATTACTATTTTGTTTTTGAGGGTCATTCAACCCTACTTCTGCAATATGGGTTATTTCAAATGACCATAACTTCCCTCCATATTCTTACTTATGCAAGAACTCAACATTTTAAAACTTCATATTCTTCATCTTCTTCTCTCTTGGTTGCTTCTTCAATCATCTTTTTGCTATCTTCTTTTCATTCTTGTTCTTCCATAAATCAAGTGAAACCGGCTTCTAATCTAACAACATCAACTACGCAACCTCAATCTTGGATCTTGAACACTAGAGCAACTTGTAATCTTACCATTTATAATGAATATCGCGGTTCTAAAGCAGTCAAATTCCACAATGGAAAATTCATTCCTATCTCCCATGTCGTTCATCTTTTTATCAATCTTTGGATAATATTTTTCAACTTCATAATGGCTTATATGTTTATGGTTTTATTAACGTCTATAACGTTTTTATTGAATTATTTTCCAATTATTTCACGATTAAGGACATCCACAAAAAGGGCTTCTCTATTTAAGTCGTAATGATAATTGTTTATACTCTATGCTCTTAAAATCCATTCAACAGCCTCGTGGTCCAGTCATTACAATGACTTGCACTTTAGAGCAGTGACATTCGTGTTTGGGATATGCAAATTATCATACAGTTCGGGAAGCTCTTTAGCAAAATAAAATTCTTTACATTTCTCCTAATAAATCAAGTATTTGTCATGCTCGTGGTATCAGTAAGAGTCACAAGTTATGTTCCGTGGATGGTAAATCAAGTATTCTTTTCATTTGATCAACAAATGAAAAACTTTCAAGTTGATTGGGGAGGAGAATATCAAGCCTTGCACTGATATTTACTTTAAAATGGAATAACTCAACACAACTCTTGTTTTAAAACTCTAAAACAAAATAGAAGCGTAGAAAGAAAACACCAACATATTATAGAGATCGGTTTAGCTTTACTTCGACATTCCTCCGTTCCCACGTATTATTGGGCTTATATTTTTGGTACTGTAGTTTACATAATAAATTGGTTGCCTATACAAGAGTTTCCTTTTTCCAAAATTTCCATGATGAGTTCCAGTTTAACCATCACGATTCATTCACACTTCCATGGCACCGTTGTTACTTCAGTCCTTGCCTAATGCAACTACTTTAACCAATTCTAGCTTCTTAAAAAGACCTTTTACTACAAGGACAACATCATCTACCCTACCCACACATCATACATTAACGTCATCTCAACCCCATGCCACACTCATTATTGATGTCCCATTTGTATATGTTAATAATACCAACTACTCAACATATGTTGACCTTCTTTAATGCATACCTTCATTGAAATGTGGAAAGTTTCTGGTTTGATTATCTGATATAAGCCACGAGTGAGTTAGGAAGAGGTTCTTTTAGTTTAAGTGAGATTGTGGATTTGAACCTTCCTCATGTATTCAGCTGTTTAAAATTTGAGGTCTGAACTTTACCTTCCACAAGGAACCTATCCGACTCAAGCGAGAATTAGTCTAGATGTGGATAGTTTAAAGGTATCTTCTTATAGTTGGAACCTACCTAGAACTCCTCGTGGGCTACCAAAAAACTAATGTACACATTTTATAAAGATTTCAATTTACTAACGGTTTATATTATTTGTAAAATTATGGATTATTTCGTAATTCTTTTCATTAAAAAAAAGAATAAGAAATGTCTTGAATTTGATAAACATAATCATTTGTGTGCCTAAGAAAGTTTTTTTAGAATTTTTGATAATTCATAATTTGCCTCTCTTGTCATTTTCATAGCTCACCTTCGTAATAACATAGAAGCAGAGCTGGTCTTGGGTAAGGGCAGGCAGGATACCTGCCCAGGGCCAAATTTCATGAATAATAAAATAGGTAACAAAAAAGGTCCCATTTTATTTCATTTTGTTTTTTTATGAAGGTCTTAATTTTCATAAAGAGCAATAAAATGATCCCTATTTTATCTCTTTTGTTTTTTTATAAGGTCACTCTTAATTATCATAAAGAAAGAAAAAAGATAAAATAAGAACCTTTTTTATTTACCCAGGACTTATAAAATGTCAGGACCGACCCTGCATGAAAGTCTACTTTAAGTTCAATGAGACCCGGCTCGACCACATATATCATCTTCTTAAATAAATGTGTTTTTAGATAATATTAATTTAAATATTATTCGTGTACGAAGTAAAAAGATGAAATTCCTTAACTTTATAAAATTTATAAAGGATTGATATATGTAAATAATACCAAATGCTGGATATGCTAACCCTCTTTTAAAGTACATCTTCATTGATACGTTGAAATCAATGTTTTAAAAATCAGACCAGTGACTAAATCGGAGAAGCAACTGATTCAAGGGTCAATGGTTTAATCGGAATTCAATCGTGATCGAACCAGTGGCTAATAAATATATAAAATTTTATTTTATATATTATATATATAAGATAATTTTTAAACATACTATTTGATTATTTATCTAATTATAAACTTAACTTAAACGTTCAAATATCAAAATATACAATTTTTTTTAAGTTCACCAACACAACACAAAATAAGATAATAAAGCTCACTAGTCACATTTCATTAAAAAGATTAAAAAAAGATAACTAATTATAATATTTATTCAAGTTGAAATCATCAAAATCAAGATATTTTAAATGGTCCGGTTGATTCTTTTTTTCACCGGTTTAGCAGTTTTACCGATCCGATCGTAAAATGAACGGGTTAATCACTCAAAAAAAATATAGACTAAACCGGATCGTTTCATGCTTCGAATCACTGATTCTTTAGTCTGATCATCTGGTTCGATCCGATTTTCAAAACATTGATTAAAATAGTTTGTTCGAGTACTTATCAAACGTGTCAATTTTTGCGAACCAATTAATCTCAATACTTAATAAAATTTTCTTCTACAAATAACTTATATTATTTATATAATTATGAATTATTTTGTAATTTTTTCATATTCCTTTTTTAAGAATGATAAAGCCAGCAGATTAATAAAACAAGTCAAAAGCCGCTTCTGAATAAGGACAAAATAGAGAGAATCGAGAGGTTAGAAAGCTTTTTCTCTTTTGAAGTCTCTACTGCTCTCAAACTGCTCATTTTATATTTGATTTGTGCTGCTGGTGGATTGTGGCTAAAAGAAGCAAAATGTATTTCAATGTGTTGGGCTTTATCTGGATCAATGTTTCTTCTAGAAGACCAAATTCCAGAATGCTCTGTAAATTCAAGTTCAAACTAGAAGCTTCGCTAATGGAAGCCCAACGCGAAAGGACGAGAATGTGCCAGAATTTGTCTTCTACTCAACTATAAATACCTGAACTATGCCAAATTCGCCATCGGCGTGAGAAAGAAGCAATTCGTACTAGTTCTTCCGCTACTAACCTACGAACTCTCTTACAATAACCTACGAATATTCATATTCTTGAAGCTCAGTTAGAGAAAATGTCGCTGATTCCAAGCATCTTCGGTAACCGACGAAGCAGTGTCTTCGATCCATTCTCAGCAGTGGATTCGTGGGATCCATTCAGGGACTTTACTTTTCCTTCTTCGCTCATTCCTCGGGAGAACTCTGCTTTCGTTAACACTCGCATAGATTGGAAGGAGACACCTGAGGCTCACGTGTTCAAGGCGGACCTCCCAGGCCTCAAGAAAGAGGAAGTGAAAGTGGAGATCGAGGACGACAGAGTGCTCCAAATCAGTGGGGAGAGGAACGTGGAGAAGGAAGACAAGAACGACACGTGGCATCGCGTGGAGCGAAGCAGTGGGACGTTCTTGAGGAGGTTCAGGCTTCCGGAGAACGCCAAGATGGAGCAGGTGAAAGCGTCTATGGAGAATGGTGTTCTTACCGTCACTGTTCCTAAGGAGGAAGTGAAGAAACCTGAAGTCAAATCCATTACGATCTCTGGTTAAAGCTAGCTGTTGTTGTTGATGCAAAGATTTGATGATTGATTGAGCCTATGAGTTCCATTATCAACTATCCTTCTTTTAGTTATCTTCTCTCAGTGATAAAGAAGTTGGCCTATGAATAATGAATGTAGTGTGTGCTATTTGCAAACGGACGCTCTCTTGTACGTTACCGATTAGAAAAGGTACAATTTAACCCATCATAAGATCATCTCCTTCGACCCTATACCTGATTGGTCATATAATGGCGACAGCTAAATCGCCAAGCTCAGGAGCTGATTGGGTCACAATGGCAACACCTGATGGGAATTTCATCCACAAATTTCTAGAACTGGGGAGATGAGGATCTCATCTGGAAATGCCAAGCTCTATCTACAGTGGAATCTCCAACCCTTTCGTTCTTTTCAAACTTGGGGGAAGTATGGAACGAGTAATCATTTATTCATCACTGCTGAAACTGCCAAATGTCTCCAATAACAACCCAACCAAATTCCTATACAAATACCTATCCCTTCCCTTCCATTAAAAGAGCTGACAAAAAAGTGCCACTTATGTACATGTTCATAATTATCCTCCAAAAATAATGATGGTTAACTGTAAGAGCTCACAGCCAAAAACTTCCCCTCCCTTACAGACTTTGTGTACCAAAAAAGCAAGCAAAAAGAATTAGGTATGACTATTTGATAGCATAAGAGCGGTTGCATACCAGTTCAAATGCCTCTGTGAACAAGGTGGAAAAACTGGTTAATGCCTGAAAAACTCCTGGCAAGCCTGTCTGAAGATTATTAAGTGTCATTGCTCTAGTCACCTCCACTGCCTTGGCATGCCTCACCATCTCATCTTCCACTCTTCTTTGGCAAGTTGCAAGCTCGGATTTCTTCTCGGCCAAAGGATCTCGAGCATCCAATGCATGTCCATTATCAGGCCCTGTATCTGGAAGCCCAATCCCAACCATCGAGTACGATTGGTAGAATTTCCTTTCTATATTTCGAAGAGAGGAAGCCTTCTTCTCCAGCTCCTTTGACACGGTGTCGGTCCGCTTTTTGATTTTGAGCTCCTCGGTTTGTTTTACTAATATCACATGGACAACATTGATAAAGCTCTTAATGGCTTCCGAAGCAACCGTGTCCGGAACACGGTCCAGGGCAAGTTTCCACTCATCCAAGAATGCAAACACATCAGAGTGCTCTGTTCTGCCACCTACATCGTCATTACTTACTGGAAGAAGGGTAAGTTTGAACCATCCATGGATGGAGAGAATGAAGTCCCTTTGGAACTTTATTAAGCAGCAGAAACTGGAATGCCAGGCAGAGACAGCAGACTCGAGGTCGCGTGTTGCCTGCCTATGAAGCTCAGAAGTTGATTCACCCTTTGTTGATCTGTTCACAAGGCCACGAACTTGTTGAACAATGTGGTTCTGAATTTCATGGTACTGGTGCATTGATCTCCACATGTACATTAATCTGCATTAACTATGCTTTTAAAAAACAGATTGGAAACAACGGGCAGAACATAATTGGCAAGCCAAAGCTTTCACCTCTAAATGCAACATAAACAAGGTGGATAGCAACTAAAATTGTTTACCATGCAATCTCCGTGCGATGCAAATGAACCCCATAGAATCTCCATAGGACATATATTGGCTTCACTAATTACTTTCACCTCATAAAACACAAATCACTCACTCTCACAGGAAATCAGGTTTTAAGACATTTAAAGGTGTTTATGAAGATACTCAAATGATTAGCTAAAAGTTTTAATGAAGAGAGACTCCATTTTCAAGCAGACTCTAGTCTAAAACAAGTTGAATTCTGAAAATTAAAGACCATGACGAGAATAAGCTCCCAGTTTGAACACAGATTGTATGTTGAGTCAAGTTGGGAATCATTAGATGGGAAAAGCTGTCAATTATAATTCCGCAAGATAAGACTAGAAGTTTGATAAGACAAGTTCAGAGTCGTTAAGGTTCATACTTTGTGTGCACACACATGGACAATGATCAGAAAAGAAATGGCATACCCGTGACACAGGTCAACTAGCTGAGGAACAAAATCAGAGTCCCTAAGGGCGATGATAGCAGTCGAGGTGGTAGAAACAGCTTGAGAAGTGACTATAATCAAAGACTGCAATCTTGTTATTGAAGTCTTGGTCTTGACTAGCTTAGAATCATCCTCACCCTTGTACTCCTGACTCTGCAGTGTCGATAACTTCTTCTCATGCTCAATCTTAACACCTTCTCTAACCTACATAATTTGAGAACAATTTTATTCATCAAGGTCGGCATCTACCAATCAAAAACCACAAAAATGAAACACGGTTATGTGATTCAATACCAACATAATAAGTAATCCTTTCCAAGGTTTGCATTAAGGTTAACACATCTCCTCTTTCTTAGAGTTTCTACTTCAAGAATAAACTTCAGAGACAGCATAATCCTAAAGTGTATAATGTACTATAAGAAGATAAATGCTAGAAAAGGGTAAAGGGTCGTTACAAATGTATACAAAACTGAACAGCAGGGATTTTGAGCCGATCATACCCACACACACAAACACACTCGCACGCATCCCTAGGACAAAAAAGGAATAGGTCATGCTTGCCAATCCGGTGGGTTAAGAATTGAAACTCGAAATTGAAAAAGGAAAACAGACAAAAAGATAAATCTATCACCCTATAATATCCACCGTCCGAATCAAGATGATGCAGCAATTGACACATTCCACAAGAGAAATCTATCAGCTAGGGGGGGTATCCTGTCCCATGAAAGTCCAAAAACGACAAAAGGGTCCAAAATCCGGTCATAGTCAAGCCCGACGGTGGACTTAGGCTACCAGTAACTGCAACACTAGTGTGTATGTACAGACTTTTCACTTTGCCCACAATTCTTTTTCATTTTCAGAGGACAAAATGTACAAAAAGCAAAGTACCTTCACTTCCTCGTAAAGCTTCTTTTCCCAAGCCAAGAGGCGTTCCATCGTAGAACAAAGACTTCTCGGTCCACCAGGTTGATTGAGCAAACCCGGGTCGAGCCGGTACTTCACGGCCAACGGAGGTTTTGAGGTCCAACTAGAGCTCAAGGTACTCAATACACTAGTTGAATGATACACCGTTTCTGCAATGAATCAACAGAAATTTGAATTGAGTTTTTTTTATTTTTGAAAAAATTTGAAAAATAATAATAATAACAGACTTACTCTTCAGTTGTCTAAAACTCCGATCAAGTTGAGCTCTCCCAATCTCAAGCATCTCCGATACCTGGTCGCCCGCGGCCGCCGCCTTATCGAAGTTCTCCTTAATAGCCTCCACAATCTCCTTCAAGTCCTTATGCCTAACTACCATCTTCATGTCGGAGATCTCTCCAGTTCTGAAACTAGCCGACGACAACCTGTCGGATTTACTCGCATTCCGATACGTCGGTTGCCGCTTAAACGACGAACCGAAATTCGACCGTGTCCCAATCTCGGATCTGGACCTCACGTCCTCTTCCTCTTCCTCCTCCTCCTCCTCTTCCTTTTCGTTGTGGTTTTGGTCCGAAGAGGTTGTAGTGCTGTAACGGTCGTGGTGATCTCCCCAGTCGCTGCACCGAACTTCCTCTCGCTCGGCCTCTTCGTCAACAACCGACTGCTGTTTCATGTTCATGTGATTACTGTTGCTATACTTCTTGCTGAAGAAGTCATACTCCGACCTTTCGGTTTCGGTCTCGGTTTCGGTCTCCACGTCATCGTCGGCATCTGAATAATGATGAGGTCGATTCGCGTTGTTTTGAGCCTGCGCTTTGCGATTAAAGAACTCTGAGTCTGGTGGTGAGGGAGGGTAGAATTTCTCCCAGTTCCACACAGACGAGGCTTGTGAAGGCGTCCTAGAATACGTCGAGTTCGCCTGGTAAGCCGTTGGATATTCGAAATCCATCATGAAATTCGACTTCTGGCTCCTCGGCGACGTCGATTCCGAGAGTATATGAGGGAGTTTCGGTGGCTTGCGGCGGCGATTGGCCGTTGACTCGAGACTCGAAGCGGAGAGGATGTGAGGGAGCTTGGAGCTTGCTATGGTCGGAGAAGGAGGAGAGAAATGTGGTGGCTGCGGTGGAGGCGGTGGCGTGGTGGACGAGCGGAGAGACGGTGACGAATGTACAGGAACACCTGGAGGAACCAAACTGGAGTTGACGGAGGGAGGAGGGTCCGGAGTGTGAAGGAACACAGCAGGTGTTTGTTCGGAGACGGAGAGAGGTTCGCCGGAGGCGAAAGAGCAGAGTGCCGAGCCAGTGACGCGCAGCGAGCGGCAGTAATCGGCATGAGCCGCCGCGAGGTGGTGTCGCGCATAGACGGCTTCTTTGATGAGACGCCGTCGATCCTTGCACCGCCGCACCGTGTCTTCATTATCTAGCTTCGACGCCGTACATCCCATCTCGGACTGGAACCAAACAGAAACAGAAGAGTGTTTGTTACAATAAGTGGAGAAGAAGTAGTAGTTGAAGTTAGACTTAGATTGATAGTGGCGCGTAGCTTAAGTGAGTTGGTTTGAGTACTTGTGAGCGAGAAAGCAAACGCTTTACGTTTTCTTTCCCTCTCCTTTCCCTCTCTCTTCTCTCGGATGTTTTTGTTGCCGTTTTTTTTTCATAAAAAAAAGTTTAATAAATACTAAATTGAGTTTTTCCTCCTTCCAATATTATATTATGATCAAAAGTGTATTCTAAATTATATATATATATATAATCTCAACATTAAATTGGAAATTACTTAAATATTATAATTAAATAAAAATTATAATTTTAAAGATTAAATCGTATTTTTTAATGATTTTTTTGATCATTGATATAATTAAATCTTGCTGTCTCTATCTCTCTTTTTCTACAAAGGACAAGCAATAGGGACACAACACAAAAGTCATATATTTAATAATATAAATAAATTGCTGTCAAAAATGTCTGATTAGTTGGTGATCTTGCGGATCACTAGTCCTGTTTTAGCTTAATAGTGTACTTTTGGAGTCTTCTGGTGGAAGATAAGGAAGGCGTGGCCCCTACTTGTTGTTGATCATTAAGTCTACGGTTCTAAGCAATTGCAAGATTGGGATTTGTTTCTTTTCTTCCAACTGGACTCTCTTGTGTTCTTGTTCCCATTTGTGAGTAAAGAGAAGCAGATGGATGGAAACACTAAACTCAGTTTTAACTTTAAAGTCAGCATATCACTTCTTCTTCTTTTTTTTCACCTCCCAATACCAACCTTCTATGTTGTGTTTGTCTTACTGGACACACGATAAAAGAAAGCTTCTTTTATATTCATATACTTTGAGACACTCAACACTGCGCACCGGCAAATGCAACGACTTTAAGAAAGGACCTTTCTTTAGTGCTTTGGCGCTTTGGCGCTTTTTCTAACTCTAACCAACGCCTCTGTTGTGAACCGTTCCTTTCAAGGTTTTCTATGTCTTAGAATTCTCTTCCCTTTCCTTTTGACACCATACGAAAGCTGACATGAATTCTACCGCTCTGATTAGAAATTGTTAAGATCGGATGCATAAACTACTTGGTGTGGCCATTAGGGGTTAGGGCAGCTAGAATTGAACCAAGGAAAGAGTAAAGATGGCAGCTTTGTCCCGAAATTAACAAATTAACTATGACTTAATTAAATTCAAATTTAGGAACTTGACAATTTCTTGTCAGAGTTTAAAAATCATAACAAATCAACTAAGACTGGAACCTAATCAATCAACTAAGCTAAATTTAAAAATCATAACAAATCAACTAAGACTTGAACCTAATCAATCATCTAAGCTAAATTTAATCAAATTCGAGTTCAAACATTCAGACTTAATTTGTCTTAAACTCATACTCAAGCATTTTGAAAGAAATATCCTTTTACATCTAAAGGTTTAGCATTGTTTGATATTAAAATAACAAAATAACTTTTAAAATAAGTAAAACTCAAAAATAGGAATACCGTTTTGTACCAGCTTAATACATACCATACCGAACCAAAATTAGTACAAAATAGTTAATCATATCAAGTTTAAATATCGATCAGTACTAACCCATTTTGGATGGTATCGAACGGTATTTAAATTATCGGCCAAATATTAACTGGTATCGAAAATTTTAAAATATACGGAAACTTTTTTATAAAATTTTCAAAATCTTCCTCCCTCCTATCTCTCTTCATCTTTTTTTTCAAAGTTTTTTAATTAGTTATTATTTATTATAATAATTTTTAAAGACATGATTAAAAATATTTAGTAGAATTGTAAAATATAATAGACTATTATGTAATTTTTTAAAAAATTTATAGACTATTTCATAAGTTTAAAAATCACCTGAAACTATACTCAGTATCAACCAATACCGACATAGTATTGTACTAAAACCTAATTCGGTACTAAATATGGTACGATAAAAACTCTGTCTTTTACCAATATTTTAACTATCGACAACATTTGGGACCTAACACCGTCTAGAGATGGGCAGTTGTAGTAAGTACTAGTATTTCCCAAGAAGAAAGAACAAGAAGACAAAAGCATACAAGGTAAGCATATAACCTCCAATGCAAGTGTAAAAGCAGACAAGCTCCAAAATTCCTGCTCCGAGCAGTAAATATCACCTAAAAGCTGCAACAATTAATTGTTTTTCCCCGGAATTAGGTGTTCCAAGCATCCAAGCAGAACACAAAAAACCGAGATAAAAACAGGAGTAATGCCATGGTGGGCGGCAATCCAAAGAAAATGATGGAACTGTCCTCTTCCCTAAAAGCTAAACCAACAGTGGACCATTGATCCTGGAGTGGACCCAACACAAAAAAGCAAAAACTTGCAATTCCTTTTCTTTTATATATATTTCTTTCGACTTTTTGGAAAAGGGCAAATTTTCTAGATTCTATTTAGGCAGAGGCCTTGGGGTTCTAGACCTCTAGTGCAATCTCTAGCTCTTGTGGGCCAAAAGCATTACTTTCTACGTCTAATTGAGTGTTGGTTGAAATGCCATAACTGACTCATAATGAGAAATGCTTCCCATGAGAACTCGCAACCTAACACCCCATCTTTCCTATTCTCTGCGGATATCTTCACCGTCGATTCAACTAAAAGACAATCTTCTATACTAGCATTTACTCTTTTATCATGACTACAGTTTTGAGTCACTCGCGCACAGTCCTAACCATAAACCATATTCCCACATGTGCATCATTCCATGTCCAAGAAAAGTCACTAGTAATGCAATGAACAACAGAAATGGCAAAACTTGTGAGCAAAAATAAATGAGGGAGGTACAATGCAAGTAAAAGCAAAACCAGAGTTGTTGCTTCTTCACACGGTCAGAATTTTAGCAAACTCTCTGCTTCTAACTATCTACGTAGATAAAGTACCAAAATTTTCACAAATTCAAATTCTTAACCTAAGTAATCCAAGAAAAAGAATGACATTGTTATTGCAGCAAGCAGTTTAGTATCAAGCAACTACCAGTCCACTTCTCTTGGTCGTCCAAAGGAAGGGAATTAGGAGCTGACAAGAAAACACAGGGGCCAAACATGCAGATACATTTTCACATGACAGGGACCCTACAAACCAATGGTACACAGCGCAATCTTTTCGCTACTGGGTCCCCCCACCAATTCTTTATGGTCAAACAGTTCATAGAGAGGCACCCCATATCCATTGCAGTAATTTCTGTATAGAATTATACCCTAAAGACTAACCAATACCTTGAGAGACCCTTTTTAACTGAAAACTTCACCAACCTGGTTGATTGGCACATGTCAAGCACGTGTAATCCAGTTTAACCCGAATTGGTAAGACAGCCTTATAACGGTTTAGCGCCTGGAACGTCATGCTTTTATGGGGTTGATGCTGGAGGAGGGTTGGCCACGTGCTGCTGGTGAGCTGGAAAACCGAAATTCCCAAACAACCCCTGCAAAAGGAAACCATGATGCAACCGTGAACACTTATCCCTTAGGAATCAAAAGACCACACATTCAATATCAGTACCACAAACATGACTTGTATCTTTTATCATGCTTATCACAAAGAATTATAAAAAAAAGAAACTATTATATGGGCATTAAAAAGCGATCTAAAATGACTTTTCTAGTTCTATCTAAATATTACATTTCTTGTATAAAAAAAGCATCAAATAAGAATCTTAAGGAGGGAGGAGGACGGAGGGGGGAGATAAACAGCTGAAATAGAATACTTTGCAGAGTCGGACAAATGTGGCACATTACACTAAAACTTTGATCCTGAATCACATAAAATCATGAGAAGGAAACCGCTGCCACTTTGGAAGGAAATGACATTGCTAAGCAAAACAGAAAGGACAAGATACGATTCAAAATATGGGATTAAATTCACATGTGGTCATACCATGGCATCATTGATTGCATAAGCCACACAGTAGTGCTCCTGAAAAGTAGAGGGTTGGGAAAAAATTTAGTAACGTCAACCGCAAGAACTGAATAAAGCTAATAGGAACTAGGATCACTCGGCATAGTCACAACTCAAGATTGCATTTTTAACGAATGCATGAGTGTTCAATTTGCGCCTACTCACATCAAGAAAACCGATTTATGTACAAATAAAGTTTCGCTCACATTAAAAGTCAGTGTAATCATAAAGAAAGAATCCAAGAACTTTTCACAATCTTTTGAAAACAACTGAAATTTACTTGCCTGCATCATGTACCATTCTTCAAACTCATCAAACAATTCCAGCCGTTCAATCCTAATCACAAAATTAGCAGCTGATTAACCTCCAAAATATGCATATCAGGGACCAAACAAGGAATAAGGATGCGTAACATACTGTAAACGACACTTTTTGATCAAGAAAAGCATATGCTTTCAAAAGGAACAATTGCCATTCTGGGCTATGCCAGCTAGCTCTAAGATGAAGGTACATATATCACATCAGAGAACAAAAATTACTGCAGCAGCAGCATCTAATGTGAATACCAATGCCGATGACTGTCTTGGTGATTCAGAATAGACCAAAGTAACAGATAAAGCATGAAAAGAATCTACAGCAGAATAACATAAACGATGAATATGAAGTTTCAATTATTGACCACAGTTGGAAGTGTCTACCTGCGCCTTTCTCGAGCTTCAACAAAATCACTGTAAACTCTCAGCATATCCCAAGCAACAGCCCTCTGAAACCTCACATAGTTTTCATAATAAAGATATTTAGATTTAAGTGTGAATTAATTAACAAAAAGAGAGGCGAAAAACTTGCCCAAGACTAAAAGCCTAGTTTTAAAGTTGAATAAGTTATAAAATCATAACGCCTACACATCAAAGTAATATATTATCATTCAAAACATCCATAGTAACTAGTTGTCTATTCTCCAGCCATCAAGAATATATTTCCTATTACTCAGCCAGGATGTATGCAAACATGATAAAGAAGTGTAATCGCTACGTGTATGGGGTACCTACTTTTTTCCTTTAGATCATAATTACCTTCATCACAAATAGTTTTTTGAAAGAGGATAAACTATACATTACACAAGTATTTTACCTGCCATCCCTGATCAATAAAAAGCTTCTGCTTTGCAGGTAAAGTTGGTGTTGCATAAATACCAAGTAATGCACAGCCTCGACTCTGACAGACCCAAAAAAAAAGTTAGCACATTTCATCCATGTTAATAGAGAAAAGAGTCAGTACTTTTAGAATAATTTCTGTTCCAGTAATGGACAATAATTGATGCACTAACCAAGGAAACATGAGACAACAAAAAACAAACCTCCAAATTTCTTATCATTTGCTGGCCAAAAGCATCATCCGGGTGGATCTGTGAACAACCACTGTCAAAACTAAAGAGCTCTACTTTTCACATATAAAACATTTAAAAGTACACTAACAAAAGAAGGCCAGACCAAAGGAAAAAATACAAATAGACAAAGTAAAGAACTTCAAGAGAGAATGCGTAAGACCTGCTCATACAAGAAAAATACTGCAGTTGAGAAGGTTTTTGCAGCCCAACCAACAATAGCTTGGGTTGAATCTGGATCCAAGTATATCAAAACGCATTCCGCAATTATAAACGTCGGCAAGCTGATAACAGCATCAAAACAACTTAAACATTCTCTCACAATAAGATTAAGAAAGTAAAAAGAGTACCTCAAAGGGGGGAACAAGTTTCCAGCAAATCTAAAGAGAACATGCATATGGAGCAAAAAGCATTAGATGAACCTCTGAAGCAAAAGTACAGGTAGAACCTTCTTTGACAAGTTGGGGTAGCAAACTACATTCTTGACATACTTAAGGAGAAAGAAAAAAAAAAACTCTTAGGCCCCGTTTGGTTGGCACGAATTGTTGCCGGGAAAGTAATCTTTTTCCTATATTTTAAATTATTACGTTTGGTTCTTTTCTTTGAGTAATTAGGAAAGTATTAACTTTCCTAATTTAGGGAAAGTAGTGGTATTTTTCTTGAATTCTAAATCTCAACACTTCCCTTGGTATTTAGATTACTTTCCTCAAGAATTTAATCTAAAAAATACACTAGACAATTTAATGTTTCCTTCTCTCTCAACTCTGCGACTTAAAAATATATAAATTTCAAATAAATTTTGATCTAATTATTAAAAATATATATTAGTTTATCAATAATATTTTTTAAATTATTTATTTTAAAAAATAAAATATTTTATTAATAGTTTATTAATAAATATTACATAAAATATTTAAATAGATTTAATAAAAATATTTTTGTAAGTTTTATTTAATTTATAATTATTATTAGTAATAAAAATATTTATTATTATTTTAAAAA
>JANSVA010000004.1:1035408-1046303 GCA_025504915.1 Erythroxylum reticulatum
CCACGAGGAAGGAGACAAGGGAGTGAAATCACGTGAGGAGATGAGCCTAACCAGGGAAGAAGTCTCAGACATCACGTGCACAAGAAACTGTTCGTACACGTGCCGCTATTGCCAAGCGCGAAGACACGTGGCTTTAGGACTCTTAGTTCTATCAGGATTTCTAAGAACACGTGTCGTCTTGTTCCTCTCTTACCGGACAACTAAATTTGTGAAATTCTATTTTTTTTAATGGTATAATCATTTTATATTAAAACTTCCATAATCTGTTGAAGAAGAATTTGGACTGGCCGATGGGACTAGAGTAGGCGCCTGGGTGATTTTTGAAATTCGAACCGGACCGGCTGATTCGACCGATAATAGGCCGACTATTTGATTCGAGTGATCTATAAAAATCGGTCCCTAATTGAACCAGTAAGAACCGATAAAAATCGATTAATTGATGGATTGAACCGATCCGGTTCGACCATCGGTTTAATAAAATTTTTATTTTTAATATTTTTAAATATTATTTGATATATTTTTCTATTTTTTATATTATTAATATTATATATTATTAAATATAATTATTACATAATTATAATGTCACATCGATTCGACCTGTGGTTGAATCGGTCGAGCCGATCAAACCGATAACTAATAAAACTTCTTGTTCGATGACCGGTTTGAATTTCAAAATCTTAATTTACATAGATGATAATTGCATATACATATACAATTCAGTAAAAGATATAAACTTTAAAATTTTCAAAATCATTATTTTAATTATTAATTCAAATAGAATTTAATTTACTAATTAAATTAAATGATCATATTAGTGATATTTGATTAATTCATGTTCATATATAAATATAAATTACATTCTTAATTTTCATTCTGTTTCTTTTATTACTAATTATCAAATGAGACCTTAGTTGTTTAAAATAGGAAATGCTGGAATGAATTCTAGACATTGGATCACCTTAATTTGCGTTCACATGTGTCTCGGATGGTCGAGTTGAATAATACTTGTATGTCAGACTGATTGAATGCACTCGTCCAGTCGGGTTTTCCATGAGCTAAATTCTTTCTTCTTCGTCGTAATACTTGAATCTGTACTCAATTCACTACGCTCACCGACCTGCAACAACTCGATCAGACTCACGAGCAGAAGCAGAAAGAGGCAACTGATTACGAGCCAGTAATGTGATCTCACAGCTCCTGAATAATGCCTTAGTTTCTCAAAGTTTTTGGGCAGACATACAAATACCTCTCATGTAATTACTCAACTCAATTGCTTCCAACATTAACACCAACCATTAAAATCAACGATGGAATTCGCTTGAGCGAGTTCTCAGCATCAGTCACAAAATTCTCATTATCTATGGAACTTATAATTATCACGTGCTCTTCATGTCGCTAAGCAAAACAATAAGAACACCATTCTTTAAGAACAATACGTAATCCATATCACGCAAAGTTAAGGAGTACAAAGAATAGAAACAACATGCGTACAGCAATTTCGTCGGCGATCTTGATGGTGGCTTTGGTCTCTTCTCCAACTTCTGGAGACGAAACCCTACTTTGCCTTCCACTGGCTTCCTCGGAGCCGATTCGCTCCGACGCTTCCTCAGAGGACGATGTCGCCTTCATGTCCTTCGCTGCCTCGCGACGCCATTTTGCCTAGACGAAGTATTCCGGTGTTTGGATCATCGGCAACGGAGAGGAGAGGTGGTGATAGTAGTTGGTAGGTTTTTGAGAGAACGGAAACATTTTGAAAATTGAAAGTCAAGGTTTTTATGGGCTCAGATTGAGTCATCACAATTACTAATATGCCCCTCTTTCCGTTTTATTTTTTTATTATTCAATTTTTATTTAAAGAAAAGGGTTCAAATGTTCAATGGTGGAGAGTGGCGATAGGTCTTTAAACTCTTCAGAAACCCTAGGAATCGCAGAGAAAGTCCACAACGTTGGAATCTCTCTGTACCATGATTTCCCGCCATTTCACCTCTCTCCCTAAGCTTCCATCTCTGTCGAAAATCCCTTCCAAGTACAAATCACGAGCTGTGAAAGAGGCGCAGGAAGTGCTAACGGACTACCTTCATCTAACGAGATTAGTGCCTTTTACTTACGCCGAGAACATAAGCAAGTACTCGATTATCTCGCTTTCTAACCTCATCGCCAATTTGAACAGCGATGTTGGTTTCAAGGTGTCGGATTTCCCCAAGTCGTTCCAGAAGTTCCTAAGGTACCATCCCATTAACGAATTCGAGTTCTTTTACGAAAGCATCGGAATTGATTACAATGAGGTTCATGGGTTTTTGCCCAAAAACAAGTTTTTCTTTTCTGAGGATGTCTCTCCTTTGAATGCTTCTTATACGCTTTCTGCTTTTGGGTTTCCATGGAACAAGTTGGGCAATTTGTGTAGAGAGGAAACTTCTGTTTTTGGAGAGGGTTCGAAGGAGTTAACGTCTAGACTTTCTGATTTTTTGATTTATGGATTTTCTAAGGTTCAAGTGATTGGTATTTGTCTGACTTTTCCTTATTTGTTAAATGGTAAATTTGATGGGGAAAATGAGGCTTTGCTCGATGATTTGAGAGTTCTGCTTTTAGATTTTAATTTACGGAGTTATGTGGAGGAAAATGTTGATGCGTGGTTTGAGACTTGTAAGAAGATTCGGGTTTTTTATGATTTGGGTTGTGAGAAGGGAAAAATGGGAGAGTTAATGGGAAGAAACAAGAGAATTTTTCTTGATTACTCCATAGAAGATATTGTCGAAAAAGCAAACTTTTTTTGTAGGTTTGATGTTTCAAAGCAGGATGCTTGTCTATTACTGTTACAGAGACCTGAGATATTCAATTTTGATTTGGACAATAAGGTGATATCAGTTCAAGGTTTACTAAGACATTTTGGATTGAGTGATGAAGAGTTGGAATCTGTTGCTCGAAAGTATTCCCATATAATGGGAAGAAATACAATGGCAAATTTACCTCATGTGATGAGAGCTTTGGACCTACACTTGTGGTTTTTCAATGAAATCAAGAAAGGAAATCATCGACTGTTAGCTAGTTATTCCATGAGTGATTCTAATGATGACATCGATGAAGAGTATAGAGCTTACTTAGAAATAATCCGAACATCTAGAACTCCTGTCCACACGAGGAATAAGCTTGACTTTGTGCATGGAATAGGATTTGCAGAGAATGCTTTATGTGTGAAGATCTTTGTTCACTTGCATGGCACTAGTACGGAATTGCAGGAACGATTTGATTGTCTTCTCGATGCTGGGATTAGTTTCTCAAACATCTGTTGTATGATCAATAGAGCACCAAAAATCATGAACCAAAGCCCAGAAATGATAGTTGACAAGGTGAACTACCTGTGCCGTGAGATGGGCGGCTCTTTGCATGATCTTGTTGCTTTTCCTGCATTTTTGTGTTTTGACTTAGAAAAACGCATAAAACCTCGACATAGATTCCAAAAGCTGGTTATGGAAAAGGGTTTGTGTACACTTAAGTACTCCGTTGCGAGCATTGTTGCAACCAGTGAAAAATGCTTCCTAGCTCGTGCATATGGAATGTGTCCTGCTGCTCTTAAACATTATTTTGAGTGTTTGTTGCCAAGAAACCTAGCTAATAATGAAGTATCATAGATTTGCAGTTGATGTGGTGTCTCTGGTTTTAATCGGTAATCCAGCTCCAAAAGTGGCTTATACTATTTCACAGGATGACTCATCCCAAATGTAAATTTTTCCCCCAAATTGCTTCCGAAAGCATGCTGATCATGGTATCAGCCCTCATATTCAGTACTAGATTGAGTTTATTCATTGAGGTGCTTCCACAGCATTTACGTACTTCATAAATCTTTACTCGGCCTTGGTGATCTGTATTGGTTATGAACATCGTAATTTTTACTCTGGAATGAGGACACTGCTCCTAAGATCTCTGGTGGTATATATCACTGTTCAGACTGATAATGTGGTCTAAAAGTTTCAAATGCATCTATTGGCTGACTGTCAGTATTTAAGAGCTGCTTGATTCATCTGGTTATAAGGATTCTGAAATTTGGCAGGCTTGTCAAATTCAGCCGGCATGGTTTGGAGCAACTAACATGGATAAATCTACCTTGTTCTTGAATGCCAGCATGAGCGTGTTAAGAACGTTTAAAAACATACGGTTCCCGACTTGCCTCACTCCCGGATCCTTGTTTCTTGGTGAAATTTGCATTCAGGCATTGTAGATTGATGAATGATATTGTTCATTTTCCCAGGTCATTCGACTAACAGAATGCATTCATGGATGTGGGAAGTTGAAGCAGGAGTGCCTGAAGTCAAGAAGAGCACTTCAGCTCACCTTCTCTGGAACTTACCCTTTTTTTTTTCCCTTCACTGCTGCTCAGTGGTCACTTTGAAACAAAAGCCAGAGATGAACCAATATGAAAGTAGTGTCCATCTTTGTATTTATGGTAAATCCCTTGTTCTCAAAGTAAATAGATCTTCAATGAATGATATTTAGGAATAATAATTTAGTTTACACTTAATTAATTAAAATTTGTCTAAATATTTTATAAATATATTAATTATATATTTTTTATTTTTTCTAAAAATTATTATTTTGTCCATTAATAAATTAAAAAATTAAAAATTTAATATTTTAAAATTTAAAAATGTATATATATACGTTTTTCTAATCAAGGATTTTGGTTTTGAAAAGTTATAATTATGTTTAATGGTCAATTAATAGTAATTTTTTTAATACTATAATTTTATTAAACAAACAAGTGAACTAATTGTATTTAAGTTTTCATCATACTTATCACCAGAGCATGTATGCGTGTCAGACTCTATTGCAAGCCAAGTCATCATTGACTTTGCAAACATATCTAGTAAATATAGAAAACACACAGGGGCAATATGGACCAGAGAAGGTAGAAAGTGAAGACTTTCTTTAGTTACCTTCAAAAGAAAAAAAGTATCACCTGTGTGTAACCGCTTCTTTTTTCTTCTCTCAATTCTCGAGTCTCCTATGGTGTTTCCTTCTGTTTCAGAGACCCAAAGGCAATCAAATCCTAGTGCTGAACACTTGGCAATGAATCCTCCGACCACCGTGAAACCTCCTCATCAGCCACTCCACAATTTCACTTTTCAAGGTCTCAATTGGTCCAAGAACAACTCCGGCAACCACCACCGCGTTCGTAAGCACTTAGGCGAGTCTTCCCACCAGTCTACTGCTAAGGAATTGGGTGTTGATCAGAAGAATGAGGGATTGGAGATGAAATCTGTTGATGGGCAGGTTGACAAGAAGTCGAAGCTGTTCATTTGGCTTGGTGCGAAGAGGAACGGTGATGGTGGAGCAGCTTCTGATGAAAATAAGACTTGGAATGTGGAAGGTTCGGGAGCAGCGGAGCATAAGGTGTGGAATCTGAGGCCTAGACGGCTGGTTACTAAGAAGAAGTCTAGTGCTGATGCGAATGCGAGTCGAGGTGCGAGGAGGAGCCCCAAGAAGAGAGTTAGTCGTGGTGGAGGAGCAGAGATGAATGTTAGGGTTGAGAGAAATGATGGGTCTGAGTTGGGTGGCGATGGTGCGAAGGTGTCTGAGAATAAAAACGAGAAGGGAAAAGGGAAAGTGAAGAGTGTGTACTTCTCGATTTCGCTTACCAAACAGGAGATTGCTGAGGATATCTATTCTTTGACTGGGTCAAAGCCCTCCAGGAAACCCAAGAAGAGGATTAAGCTTGTGCAGAAGCAGCTTGACGTAAGACCCAAAGTTCCAAACTTTTTATTTATGAGTTCGCAGATGTTGGGTTTTTTGCACTGGTGGCTGATGAATTGACTGTCTTTATGGTTTTTTTGCAGTGTTTATTTCCTGGGATGTGGTTATCTTCAGCCACTTCTGATACATACAAGGTTCACGAGTCTCATCATAAGGAAAGAAAAGGTTTGATTTTGGTATATCGAACTTTTATTGCCACATTTAGTTGCTAATTAGATCAATGATGCCAATAGAGAAATGTAGCTAACGGTTTTTGGGAGTACGTGAATTCCAAGTGAATTGCATTTTGGACATATTTGTGATACCTACACTTGCATTTTGTTTATTTAATTATGGGCTGATCTCGTTTTGTGCTTATTGCCAGGGTTGAGGATATAACATTACTATTTCATAGTGTTAACAGCTATCTGAAGTGATTTGGGAGCCTGGATGTGGATGACTGGGGAGCTTGACAACAACTGATTGTTAAGTCATGAACCTGTAGGATGAAAGGGTAAAATTGAAATTTGTTTTAATTCCTTTGTTTTCAGCAAGGATTTTGATCAAACTGTGGAAGTTTAATGTTAGTCCCTGTTTATGTGTAGCTGCAAATGTAAATTGGAGAACTGTCTGTTTAATGAGTAGATGTTTTAATAACTTGAATGCTTTTCTGTCAGCAAGAGCTTCCCTAGAATTTTGGGTTATGCTTACTGATTCATTGCTTTATAACGACCTAACATTGTGTTTGGATTTAAATAGTTTGCATAACAATCTTGTAATATATATTGTTATATCTGCACTGGTTATGTTTTCAAAGCTGTAGGAATTACAGCCGCAACAAGCAAATTACATTTTTCTGCTCGTAACCAATTTGAGGAAAATGCATCATGAGTCAAGTTCTCCAGTCTTCTTTGCTTGTATTATTTGAAGAGTGAAGGAAGCGTGCGTGTCATTGTTGATTACTAAGTATATCTTTGTATTTATCTTTAGTTATCTGCATGGTGCATTCACACCTTTCTCGTTTTTTAAAGTGGACATGGCATCAGTCTTAATGGTAAGGCAGGTGCCTGAAGTACATTTGTTATCTGCAGATATCTAGGCTTCGTTAGTGAGCATGGCCTACTTGTCAGGCCTAACAGGCTGTAAAATTTGATGGAATCCAAGCAGATAATGAATGTTCCCTTGGTTGCATTCAAATTTTACATTGTGATTATTTCCCTCTCTATATCGACATTTATTATGATCAAGCAAGGTTATTTTAGGTTTGTTGTCTTGGGGTTCCATTACTTGAAGAACAAATGAACTGTCTTTATTTGTTGTTTGTTGACAACTGCACGGGCTTCTCGTCTTCAAAATTGATTGTTTTTACTGAGCTTTTGTTGCACGCTATTTCATGATAGATTGTTGCTCATCAGCTTAAGAGACTGAAATATCTTTTTGAAGCTAGATAATTTATGTACAGTCATAATTGATTTGCATGTTCTATATTGCAGTTATTTGATTTCCTTCTTTTGCTGAGTTTGAATTTAATGGAGCCAATTGAAGGCTTTCATTCCCTTGACTAGCTGGAAATTTTCATGCTAGTGGGATGTCTTTATGTTACAGTATTTGAGATATCAATTATCTAAAGCATGATTGTTGGAGAACTGCATAAATCTATAGTTAGTTAATGACATAAGTCATGCACATTTAGTTTGCATGAATCTCTTGGTAGTTAACTGCAAGAATCATTAATATGAAGAGTTCCAGCTCTACAGAGTTGGCTATTTATTGCGAGCTAACCTCTTTACTATGACAAGTCAAGTTATCACACATACGATGGAAAATTGGATCTTATGAAAGATTTATGACTCACCTTCGGCACAGCTAATGATGTAATCCATGTAGAAACATCATTCAAATTTGCTACTGATCAGTTACTTGTATGGTAAAAGTGTGATTCTAGTAAAAGCAACCAAGTGAATTTCTAGGCACGTATTGATCTTACATTTATCATTTTTTATATGTGCAACTTGTAGAAAAATATCGAGAAGTACTTTTAACATTAAACTTGCTAAGAACAGAAGCCGTCATTTAATATAAATATACCATGTAGCTTCAGAGCCTTTTCTTCTTCTCACACTGGTCGATGAAATATATCAACTCTCATTTGAAATGGAATTGGCATATAATAAAATAAAGTTTTGTGGACCCCATTTTTGTTGGCTGGCTAGGCTCTGTTGACACTTGTATGTCCATTTTTTTACCTTACTGGCAGAATTATATGTATACAATAAAGTTTGTTATATTCTTTAATTTGGTTCATGGAAGTGGCATTATCCAGCATCCCTATCCTTTTATTTTAGATATGTAGGAACGTGTTGTCATGAACAAGCTCGTTGTAATCGAAAGTAGAAAGGAAACCATATATTCCAAAACTATGTTGACTAAAATAGCATTCCTACTCTTTTCCTGCCTCTCTTTCCTTATATCCGAGACATTTGATGATGTTTTGTCATCAGCTCTTGTTTTTATTGAAAATGCAAAAGGTAACATGTTTTCCAAATTTTTTTTGGCTCAATCACAATCTGGAATGTAGTGTTGAAGTCATAGATGATTGTGAAATGAGTATTGAATTGCTCCAGGTACAGAGCAATAATCATTCGTAAGCACTCGCCAATGTCATACCCTTTTAAATTGTTTATGGTAGCTACTTCTTCCAGATTACAAATATTTGACCAACCTCTGACAAGTTGATTACTGGACAGGAAATGACAGAAATACAGTAATTTCACAGATAATGAGAGAAAAATACCTGTTGCAGGCATACTCCTTATAACTTTTGGGTTTACATAATGAGACTTCCCTAAAACAATTGGTGCATTTGTAGTATGAAGTTACTGTTTGTTGGCATGTGTAAGTGATTTCTCAGAAACAACCAAAATCTTTATATTTCAAGTGTGTCTGCGTGTCATTTTTCAGCAGGAACCAAAAAAAAAAAAAAAAAAACTGGAGTATTGGAGCCTAGTGCTTGTCTTTTATTAAGCCTAGATTTGTGATATGTCTGATATTCACCGCATAACATGATTGATTAGCTAATTAAGGTATTTACTTTTATTCACATCCTGGTATGCATTTTTGTTACTGATGATTGGATTACTTACATGCTAAGCAGGATAAGTAGCTCTGTGTTTCTTTTTTCGTTTCTTTTTCCACTGTGGTTGCTAGGGGTTGGGCTTGTTGAGAATAATGTCATTGCTTACTGTGTTGTGAGCTTCATTTTGGTTTTTGTTGTTGAGGTAGGTATTTACGGTAATCTGTTAGGCATATAATTCTGTTGTTGGAGGAAATTCAGTTTATGATAATCCTTTTTACTTTGTTAGAGAAGAGAGGAATTTGAAAGTGATAATTGTGTATTGTCACACAGAGCTCTGGGCCAGCAATGCCACTAAGAGGAAAGAAACTGCTTTAGCTCGTTGTCTTCCTGCACTGAAAGGATATATTTCAGGGGTGTTGCTCAGGTCGGAACTGATTGAAAATTCATGGAGCCTGTACTGCATGTTGCACAAAGTATTGCGTTTCTGAATTTCTGCGGTGCATTCAATTCTCAGACGTACCCTTTGTGAAGTTTTGGATCCCTACATGAATGTGGATAATACAAGGGTCTGAGGACTGTCTGCCCCTTTCTTCAACAAGAAAACCGAAGTTTGAGAAACTGCCAAGATTGATAGCCTGTTTTCTGGTTCAACTGCTGCCAATCCTCTCCCGGCCAGGATGGCTCCGAAAAAGGTGATAACTGATTAATGTCGAACTAATACAAATGCTGTGGAAACAAACTGCAAGTTTTCTTGTATAGCATTCCCTATTTTACTGGAAAATATATGCTCAACCATACTCCAGTCTTTGCAAGTGTAATTCATTGCCTTTTGCCTTTGACACTCATTAAGAATGAGAGATCTTATCTGGTTTTCACCTTACGGTTGAGAAATGAGAAAAATACTAACTTTTGCCCTCTTCTTTGGATTCGTTGGATGATTTTAAGAATATTTAGATAGGAAAATTTGAACAAATCTCAGTTTGATTGGATTCGAGTTTTGAGTCGAATCTGAATAAAGCTTCGGCTGCAGGAGTGTTCGATCCAAAATGTCTTATATAAAAGTAAAAACATGACAAATTTGCACTTTTTTTTATATAAGAGGGAAAAAGAAATCGATTATACGACGTGCCTCAGGAAACAAACTTCTGATATATCCTCTAGGAGGAGTACATGATACCCAATAGGTGGAAAATCAAAATAAACAGTGTCAATCGCAAAATGCTCAACATAGCTCGCTAGCCAGTCCGCACAGTGGTTCCTTCACGGTAGATGTGACGATGAACCACTGTCCAGTTTCGCGTGAACAGTTCGTGAATCCCTTGAATAATGGGGTTATGGATCGAGGATCGGCTGGTCGAGGAAGAGATGAGTTAGATGGCTACAGCTGAGTCGATTTTCAGTTCAATCCGACGATACCCTAGAGTCCACGCGAGCGTGAACCCTGTAAACACTTCCTAGAGTTCTACAGACACCGAAGAGCACTAGCCAAGATTTTCGATAAACCCCCTAAGTCAATTGTCGGAATTGTTTCCAAGGAGCCCACCAGCTGAAGCCAAGGAGGAGGAACGGGTACAGGCTTCATCTGTGTTCAACTTGACCCACCTAAGAGGAGGTTTGCACCATCCTATGAGTTGCTCGTGGCGTTGGGGATGTCCAATTATAAAGCTGCTTTGCCAAGTGGTTAACTTGTGGATCTGATCTACATAAGACAAAATAACAGAAATAGGTGAGGATGGCTAAATAAAATGAATATAAAAAAGGGACCTATCACGCCAAGCCCATAAGAATCGATAAGTCATGCAAAACAGTCGATTACTCCTATCTGAACACTCGTCTGTGGCCGTAGAGATTAGTATAAAGCCATTGGTGGAGTAGTACAGTGAAAAAATCAGAATTAACAATAATCGGCGGAAATGAGTTCCACACTTGTTGAGCTCTGACGCAGTCTTGAGTCGTATGAAGAGAGGATTTTTCGAAGCTGTACTGATAACAAGACCCCTCCGTCGTGAGATGTCGTAGAGGTTTATTTCCGTTTAACAGACATATACTATATACTTTCGAAAATTTGCTATTTTGACCCTCTAAATGTCAA
>JANSVA010000004.1:1087345-1098862 GCA_025504915.1 Erythroxylum reticulatum
CACCCTTATCGTAGGATATGTATCGGAATGACCTACGGGCGTCCCGGTGTATACCCTGCGGTAAGGGGGCGCTACATTTGGTCTGTGTAATACCCCAGCTACCTTTCAAAGGTGCATGATGACAATCTTTTCTAATTTTATTAAAGAAATTATGGAAGTCTTTATGGACGATTTTCAGTATATAAGGCTTCATTTGATTCATTGGCAAAGTTTTGAGTAGGTGTGAAGAAGTGGACCTTGTATTAAACTAGGAAAAGTGTCATTTTATGGTATAAGAAGGGATAATAGTTGGTCATCTTGTTTCTAATTGAGCGATTAGGGTGGACAAGGTTGAGACTGAAGTGATATCAAATTTGCCTCCAGAACCTCGGTTAAGGAAGTCAAAAGCTTTTTAGGGCATGCTGGTTTTTATAGAAGATTTATCAAAGATTTTTCTAAAATAGCTAAACCATTGACAAATCTATTGAATAATGATGTCCTTTTGTGATTGATGATGCCCTTTTGAATTCTTTTCACAGGATAAAAGAAGCTTTAATTTCTGCTCCAATTCTTTAACCTTCGGATTGGTCTCTACCGTTTAAAATTATGTGTGACGACTTTGATTTTGCTATAGGAGTTGTGCTTGGGCAAAGGAAGGATAAAGTAGTTCGTATTATCTATTATACAAGTAAAATGCTTAATGACGTACAATTGAATTATGCGACTACTGAAAAGGAACTCTTAGTTGTGTTGTTTATGGTGGACAAGTTTAGGTCCTATATAGTTGGCTCAAAGTTGTTGTCTATTCAGATCATGCCGTTATTAGGCACCTAGTTGCAAAGAAAGAAGATAAACCAAGGCTAATACGGTGGATACTTCTCCTTCAAGAATTTGATTTGGAGATAAAAGACAAGAAGGGGGTAGAGAACATGGTTGCAGATCATCTATCAAGGCTTTCAAACTCAACTCATCAATTGGATATAGATGATAATTTTTGTGATGAGAATTTGTTTTTTTTTTGCAGGTACCCAACGCACAGGCTGTGCAGATCTAAACGAGTTATGCTGTGTTGTCCAAGAACTAGCAACAGTTATACCTTCCATTATTCCTTGGTACGCAGACTTCGTGAATTATTTGGTCACCGGAGTTACACTACCTAATTTGTCCTACTAGCAGAGGAAGAAATTTTTCTTAGATTTGAAGTATTACATGTGGGAGGAACCATATTTATTCCAAAGATGCAACGATGGAATTATTAGGCAATGTTTGCCAAGGAAAGAAGTTGAAGAAGTGTTGATAAATTGCCATTCCTCGCCTTGTGGAGGACATTTTAGTTCAGAAAAGACAGCAGCCAAGGTGTTACAAGCAGGATTTTATTGGCCAACACTTTTTTAGGATGCAAGAAATTTTGCTAAAGCATGTGACCGTTGTCAAAGAACTGGAACCATTTCAATGAAGCATGAGATGCCAATGCAAGGACTTTTGGAAGTGAAACTCTTTGACATGTGGGGATTAGACTTCATAGGGCCTTTTCCACCTTCTTTTGGTAACAAGTTTATTTTGGTGGGAGTAGATTACATCTTGAAATGGGTAGAAGTTATTGCTTGTCCAACTTGTGACATGAAAGTTGTTGGACCCTAGATTATTTTTTCTTTAGTTAAGCATGATTTAAATGAATTATGAGCGTTGATAGATTTATTTTTGGAGTTTAAATTGTTATGTCAAGGTTAGTAGGATTTTATTGCATTGGTTAGTTGAATTAAGGTAGTAAGATTGTATAAGGGCATTTTTGGTAGTTCACTTAAGGATAAAGACCATAAGGCTTATAAGGACGGGTAAAATGGACTTTGTACACTCATTAAGGGTAAAATGGGAAGAGGAGAATGTTGTCTTGTTTGTGAGAGGAGGAAAAACGAAATTAGAAAGGAAAGAAAGAAGAAGAAGTGAATTACGAAAATAAAGAAGAGAGGAAGAGAGGTTTCGGTTCTTTAAGAGAACAGAAGGAAGTTTGAGTTAGGTTTCATCTTTTCTTAGGTTTTAGGAGTGAGCCTGAGGTTGATCAAGAAGAGAAAAAGAAAGAGGAAGAGAAGAGCTTTCATTTAAGCCAAGAATCTTATTATTTGGTGAAGACTCAAGGTAAGTTTGATTTCTAATCTTTTAGATTTTCGGAAGGTTTTTGTTTATGAAGCTTAGGAAATGCATGAGTTTTAGTATTCTTCAATCCATTTTAATGAATGCATTTTGTGGGTTTTCATTTTGTAACCCTATTGAATTTGAGATTTGCCTATGAAAAGAGAATCAAGAAAGACAAGGGGAGCAAGAAGAAAGACACATTTGAGCAAGCTAGAAGCAAGGAATTCAAGGTGGGTTACATTTTTATAATTAAGTAATAAACTATAAATGTTTCTTTCAAGAAATGGAAATAAATGTTTTTAACTACTTTATAAATGTGCATTTATTGTTCTTTAAATGCTTTGAGAAAGTGCTAGATGTTTGTATATGAATTGTATTATTGATTTATGAATGATGGAAATGATTTTGAAAAAAAAATATGAAAATGATTTTTAAAAAGATATTATGGTTATGAAATCAAGTTTCGAAAAAGTGTCATTTTGGACAACAATTTTACAAGTTGTGAAATGCATGATTATATGGGTTTATAGTAGTTCCCTAAGTTAAGTCAAGTGCACTTTGACTAAAGGCTTCTCCCGCCTGCCCGTTAGTGGCATGGAGCTCCTTCGCGGACTCCCCTAAGTTCACGGCTTCACAAGACCATTAATTGAGATTACGATATTATGTTCTGTTCATGGCTACATAGGACCATTATTTGAAAATGTGTAGTACATTCTGTTTTGGACCCACCCAAACCATTTTGATATGCTTATGTGTTGACAAGTTTGATGAATGTGTGATTTATTTTTTTAATGAATTGTTTGACAAATGAGAATTTGGAAAATATGTACTTTATGATTCAATGTGAATTTATACAATGGAAATGAATATTTCAATGGTTTTGCTTGTTACCGGTTATACACTGTTACCCACGATCCTTAAGCTCATCCCTATTCTCCTTCCCATATTTTGGTGATAAGCAAGAGATCGAGTGAAAGAGAGTTAAGGCATCACTCCGAATTTGCATACTTTTATATTTTAAGCTAGATTTTGTAAACATAAGGCTTTAGTCACATTTCAAGTTTCTTTTGAATTTCGGATTTTGCAAAATGATGTATTGTGGCTCAAAATGCCCATTAAAGCTTTGTAAACTATTATCTTTTGATGATAATGAAATATGATTGTGTTTTGCTCATGATTCCTAAAGTTTGTATATTGCATCTTTCAAGTTTTCCATAGGGTTGAAATTGTTTTATGACTTTAGGAGAAAAACTGTATTGATCTAGGCTAAATTAGATAAAGTTGTCTTCTTAGAAATTGTAGATTATCTTTCTATCTTTCTAATGATATAAAGTATGAAATTTTTGGATATCGGAGTTGAGAGATATGATTATTATAAATTAGTAATACTGTATGGGATGTACATACAGGATAGCTACATAAATTTGAAATTTTGACCCTTTTAAAGGCAAAATATCTTTTCAGCGTCTTCATAAAAGTTGTAGATTTAGAAGTCCTATTTGAAAATATTTTTGAATGAATGTAATCTGATTTCTCTAGTGAAAGTTATGCCCTTTTTTACCAAAACAGGTCTGAGGAAGAAACAAAAAAAAGGAAAGTTGCGATCGCGATTCTATGGAATTTCCATGCAAGACGCGATGTCGCGATTGCGACCCGCAGGTGTTACTAGACCTGAACACCTTTGACTCTTTTGGTCATAACTTTGTCATTCGAATCTCCAAATAACCTGATTTTTGAACCAATAGATTCCTAATACATTTTTTGTCTCTCCATAAAAATTTATAGATTTTGGTATTGATTTAAAAGAGATTGATGGAATTAATGTAAAGGTATCGATTGGAAGAGTATAAATTGGATATTTTACTGAACATACTTCAGTATTTTGATGATATCTTGATCTATAGAGCTCCGAATGAGATGAGTTTTATTTCAAACTAAACTAGAGACATAGAACTACAAATTATCAGGGAAATGGAGTTTTAATTCAGTCTATAAGACTTTCAATTTTGGGATGGAAATTGAGTATAGTGTATTGTTTCAGTATAATAACAGTCTGAAAATGTTTGGGGTAAAATTTTTAGATTTCTAAACTAAATTGAACGATTTTGGTGTCATTCGAAATATCCGACAATTGGGAACATTTTTCTAGAAGAAATCAAATAGTAATTCCAGTCTGAAGTTTCCCAAAATTTGTTCTGAAATAGGAGAAGTGAGTTTAATTTTGGTGACTGATTGGTGTGGGCTCCCCCCCCCCCCCCTTGTGGGAAGCAGGTCCAAATGTCACTCAGGACGTCAGGCACACGTGGGTGTCTAACAAAAGTGGTGCTAAAATTCCTTAAGAAGAATATTTTCACAAGGTTTGGGACCCCAAGGGCCATATTAAGTGATCGAGGGACTCACTTTGTCAATCGTTCCTTCAAGAATTTACTGAAGAAATATGGGGTCTACCATAAGCAAGCGTTAGCTTACCATCCTCAAGCTAGTGGTCAAGCTTAAATTTCTAACTAGGAGATCAAATCTATATTGGAGAAGACAGTTAATTCATCAAGGAAGGACTAGTCTTTGAGGCTTGATGATTCTTTGTGGGCATACAGTACAGCGTACAAGACCCTTGCAGAGATAACTCCATATGAACTGGTTTTTGATAAGTCTTGCCATCTTCCGATGGAGCTTGAACACAAAGCTTACTGGGTAATAAGGAAGCTGAATATGGATTTTAAAGAAGCAGGTGCTAAAAGACTGTTGCAACTAAATAAGTTGGAAGAGTTAAGGCATGACGCTTATGAAAGTGCCAGAATCTATAAGGAATGAATTAAAAGATGGCATGATAAGAGCCTTGTAAGGAGGGAATTCAAAGAAGGAGATTTGGTGCTACTCTTTAATTCAAAACTAAAAATATTTCCTGGAAAGTTAAAGTCTCGATGGCCGGGGTCGTTCAAAGTGGTGAAGGTTTTTCCTTACGGAGAAATAGAAATAGAAGACCCCAAAACTGGAATTTTCAAGGCTAATGAACAACATTTAAAGTCATATATTGCTAGAGCTCAAATCGAAAAAGGGATAGCTTACTCCCTTTCTAGTCCAAAGGCTTGAGAGAAGAATTCAAAGTCTAGCCACAAACTTTAAACAAGCGCTTATTAGGAGGTAACCTAATTTTCTTTCCTTTCCTTTTTGGTTCATTTATTTATTTTAGTAAATCACTTCCATTTTTCCAAACTCATGTTAATAATTCTCAATTATTTTTCTTGAAGGAACAATAACTCGGGATTGTGGTTGAATAAAGGATTTGGTTGGAAATACACTCACTGTCACGGTCCATAGAAATTCTCATTAAACTTCCTTGTATTATTCTATAGTAATGTTTAATTGATGAATGAGTGTGGTTTGGTTGAATTTGGTGTTTGATTTATATGTGCATTGTGTGAAATTTTATGGATGAGAATTATTTGGCTTGTTTAACATTGAAGACACTGTCGTGATTGAAATTTTTGTTTTATTCTTCTTTTGCAATTCTTTTACATGCATTGGTATTTATTTATTCATTCATGGTATATATTCAAAAAAAAATCTGCCTTATCCATTGATGAATAGGAATTGTTTGGAAAAGTAATTGAATCCATTTTTAGATTGGGTTGTGGATTGAAAAGTTCTTGATTGGTGCAAGAATCTTAGGAATTTGCTTTTGTTTATGTTCATTTAATTGGAAATCTTCCTAATTCTTGTTAGATGTTTAGAGAACTTAAAAGAAAATTTCTTGGTAATTTGTAACTTGTTGACATCTCACCAATTCTAGAACAAACTTTCTAATCCTATTGAGGTGAAATCTTAGCATTTATTAAGAAGGAAATGATTTAGGCACCGTTCTTTATTATCTAGCCTAAATGACTTTTAGCTTACTCACCTTTGTTTCCCTTAGAACCCCTTTTGAGCTTTACACATTATCCTCATTTTTCTTGACATCCTTAATTAAACCAAGCCTAGGACCTTAATTTCCTACCCTTTTATATGTTTTGATTGTTTAAGATTTATGATGTTTTGGAATGTGTATAATTTTAATATAGAAAAAATAAAAAATAGAAAAGAATCGAATCCAAGAGATGTTTGTTTGTTCACAACTATGAAAAGGAGAAATTTGAAGGCCCAAAATATGAAATGAAAGGAGTTTGGGGGAGTTGTCTTAATTTATGGAGGCTTGATCTCGTTTATACGTGAACTAAGCCTATTTAAATGCATTAGTAGATGGGAGCTTGTAATCATTTGAGGTATTTGGATGTCAATTTTGTATTTCCTTATTTATTCAAAAAGAAAAGGTGAAAAAAAATTAAATTTATACATATTTTCTACATTTGCATGTTTTAAACAATCATCCCTCAATTTTTTTGAGTCTTTATTTCTCCTTTCTTTGTTTCAAACCCACTTTACACACCTAATAGCCCCGTTAAAACCCAGTAAGACCTATTGATCCTTCAATAATAAATGCTACATTAGTGGAGATAGGTTAGGACGTCTTGCCTGTAATAAGGATAAGAGTGACTAACCAAAGCTGTTGTATTGTTATAACCAAACAAATCCTGGGTTATAGGATCTGGTACGTTAGGATCTGATACTTGTATTCTAATATTATATATACTCTCCTGTATGTGTGTATGAAGGACAACACAATCAAATACGAAAACTTACTTTTATCTAAACTGTTTATGGTATTAGAGCCATATACCTAACGGTTCGTAATTCTTCACAAATAAACTGCGACGTTCTTGTTTTCTTTCTTCCTTGGCTGCCGTCAGACCTGCTTCTTGCTGTCTCTAGTAATCTCCTTCTCTGTCTTTGTCCATGTTTGGATCTCCCTCTCTGCTTCTCACAAATGACAGGTTCCAGTTCGTCAAGCATCAACACCACAGTAGCAGCTGTACCCGATGGAAATTTTGGGATTATTGCTCTAAACATGCAATCTAGTTTCAAACTCACAGGTTCAAACTATCCAGCATGGCGAATCCAAATCACATCCCTGCTCGATGTATATGATTTGATGAGTTTTATCGATGGCACCTCCGCACCACCACCAAAAATATATGAAAATTATCGACGTTGCATACGTCAAGACAAAATGGTTTTACATGCCATTACGTCTTCTGTCCATGAATCAATTATCACTATGCTAGGTTCGGTAGAATCCTCACATGATGCTTGGATGCTATTGACGTGTATGTATGCCAACAAATCTAAATCTCGTGCAATGAGCCTCAAAGAGCAGTTAATTTCACTCTCCAAACAAGGGCTATCCATGACAACATATCTACATCGAACTAAATCTATTTCAGATGAGCTTGCAATAATCAGTAGCACAGTGGATGATTCTGACCTTGTTATCTATGCTCTTAATGGCTTACCGATAGAATACAAGGAAATTTGCACCACTTTACGTGCTCGTGATGAGCCCATCTCCTTTGCGGATTTATTTGAGAAGCTTGTAGATTAAGAAAATGTGCTTCTGCGTCATTCCCAAGCTACTGGACTGCCTGGTGTTATCATTACAAATGCAACAACTCGTGTCTAGAACAAGTCCGGGCGGAACAGCAATGGCCTATCACCTAAGCAAGCTTCGGGAAATGGTTCAGTTTCTTCTGGACATGTGGCCCCTGGTGGTTCATATCGGAGCGTAGTATGCCAATTCTGTGAAAAACCTGGCCACACAGCCAAGGTGTGTTGGCGCATCCAGAGAAGACGCACTGGACAGGGGTTGGCTGCTGTACTTGGATACTGGAGGCCACCAGCTACACCTGGACATTGGAGGTCATCAGTTGCTCACTTCACTGCCCCTGTTACACCGTATGCTAGCTCCTGGACTGAGGCAACTGCTCCTGGCCTTCTTCCAACGCCTGATGCACCTATGCAATGGAACAGACCTCCTGCTACAATTCACTAGAATAACACTCCCACTGCAGCTAACTGGAACAGCCCTAATGGTTCACTGCCTGCGTCTGTAGCTACTCAAAATGCTCCTGTAAATCAGTCATGGATTCTAGACTCGGGAGCCACGCACCACATAACAAACGAGATGCAAAACCTTAACGCTAGAGCTCCTTACTCGAGAAATAAGCAACTTCAGGTGGGTGATGGATATACTCTTCCGATAACTCATACTGGTAGTCTTCGTGTCCCTACAAATCACAAACCTTTATTTTTTCGTGATATCCTTCTTGTTCCATATATAAAATGCAACCTTATCTGGATAAAAAAATTTGTACTATCAAGTTTCGATGGAACTCTTTCCCGATTCTTTTCAGGTGAAGGATTTGCGAACAAAGGTGGTTCTTCTCTCGGGCACTTGTCACGGTGATCTATACAACATCTACCTTCCCACCAACCCCAGCATCTTTATCGCAAGTATTTCACATCCTGATATTCTTCATCATGTTCTCGGTCACCTGTTAAATAAGGTGTTACAAGTACTCAAGCCCAGCTCCACAAAAACTTCAACTTGTGTATCTTGTGAGTGCGGCAAAAGTCATAAGCTTCCGTTTTCGTGTCAGCGCCTTTCCAACTCTAGGCCATTGGAGTTAATTTTCTACGATGTTTAGGGACCTGCTTCAGTTAACTCTTTAGATGGTTAAAGGTTTTATATAGTTTTTGTTGATCATTTTTCTAAATATATCTGGCTTTACCCTTTTAGAAATAAATCTGATGTCTTTATTGTCTTTTAACAATTCAAAACTGTTGTCGAAAAGTTCTTTTGCTTGCAAATTAAGTCACTGTACTCAGACAACAGTGGTGAGTTTATCAAGCTTCGTCCATTTTTAACTCAACATGGCATTACCCATTTTACCACTCCCTCCCGTACTCCTGCACTCAACAGCACTGCTGAGAGCTGACATCGTCATATTGTTGAAACCGTTAGGTTGCTACTACATTTTAGCAGCCTTCCCTGACATCGTCATATTGTTGAAACCGTTAGGTTGCTACTACATTTTAGCAGCCTTCCCCCTACCTTCTGGTCCTTTGCTCTCCTCACCTCAATATATCTAATTAATAGGATTCCTACTCCCATCCTTTCCATGAAAACACCTTATGAGGTCTTACACCAACAAACTCCCACCTATCATCACTTGCACTCCTTTGGCTGTCTCTGCTTTCCCTGGTTACGTCCATACACCAACCACAAACTTCAACCTAGATCTCTACTATGTATATTTATTGGTTACTCCTTTACACAATTTGTATATCTATGTCCTGATCCAATAACTAACAAAATATACACCTCGAGGCATGTTAGGTTTGTAGACGACCAATTTTCATACCCTTCTCTTATCTGTCCCACCTATCCCTTCTCAGCCATCTCAACACATCTTACCTGCTCCACCTCACCAACTGCTACCACTGGAATCCGTGAGAAGACCACCTCCCAAAGATGTTCCATCTCTGTCTGCTGAAACTTCACTACCTGAACCACCACCACCACAAAACCAACCTGTACTTCGCACTCATCCGATGCGCACCCGAGCTCAAAATAACTTTTTCAAACCCAAAATATACACTACCAGCAAATACCCATTACCCAGAATGGAGGAGCCATGCACAATTGTTGAAGCACTCCACTCACCACAGTGGTAGGTCTCTGCTACGGATGAGTTTAATGCTCTTATTCGAAATAATACGTGGGATCTTGTCCTAGCTTCAGAAGCCCGAAAAGTGGTTGGGTGCAAATAGTTCTTTCGCACAAAACGGAAATATGATAGATCAATTGACAAGTACAAGTCACATTTAGTTGCGAAAAGCTTCAGCCAGGCTTCAGGGATTGACTATAAGGAGACTTTCTCGCTAGTGGTCAAACATCCAACCATCAAGGTTGTTCTTATTATCGCTTTGGCTAATCAGTGGTCATTACATTAAATGAACGTCAACAATGCTTTTCTCCAGGGGCATCTTTTGGAAACTGTGTATATGAAACAACGTCCTGGTTTTGCTCACCCAAATTTCCCAACTCATGTGTGTAAACTCCAAAAAGTGATATATGGCTTAAAACAGGCGCCTAAGGCATGGTACAGTAAACTTCTTCAGTTTTTGGTTCAATATGAGTTCAAGACAAGTATATGTTATTCCTACCTTTTTATTTATCATCACAACGAGGTCATCATCTACTTTCTCGTTTATGTTGACGATCTTCTCCTTACGGGCAATTCTTTGGCTCAACTGACACAGTTTATACATGCGCTCTCTTCTCGTTTCTCACTGAAGAATCTTAGTACACCAAGTTATTTTCTGGGTATTGAAATTGTTTCGACTACACATGGTTTGTTTCTATCTCAGCAAAGGTACATTCATGATCTTCTTTGCAAGTTTGATATGACAGATGCAAAACCCTACAACACTCCTCTATGTACCTCCACTCCACTCAAACTTGATGATGGTACAGCTGCAGTTGATGGAACACTCTACCGTAGTATTTTAGGGGCACTATAGTATGTTACTCTCACTAGACCAGACCTTAGTTATGCGATCAATAAACTGTCCCAATTCATGCATCGTCTATCTGACACGCATTTTCGTCAACTTAAGAGGACATTGCGATATCTCAAACATACACATGATCATAAGATACGGCTTCATCGATCTACTCATCTTAACTTAATGGCATATAGTGATGCAAATTGGGGTGATAACTTTGATTCCAAGACATCTACTTCTGCGTACGTAGTATATCTTGGACACAACCCTATATCCTGATACTCCAAACGACAACAAACAGTTGTTAGATCATTTACAGAGGCTGAATATCGAGTTGTTGCAGGCACAGTGGCAGAAATCATGTGGCTTCGTAACCTCCTCACTGAACTACATGTCTCATCTACGGCCACTCCACTCATCTATTATGACAATGTTATTGCAACGTACGTCTTCTCCAATCCGGTATATCATTCCAAAATGAAGCATCTGGCTCTTGGCTATCACTTTGTTCGAGAACAAGTACAGCAACAACATATTCGGGTATCTCATATCTCCACAGCTGATCAAATTGTTGATGCCTTGACCAAACCACTCTCTCGTGTGACGTTTGAGGTTCTTCGATCCAAGATGAACGTTTCTCCTTGACACTTCATCTTAAGGGGGGATAATAAGGATAAGAGTGACTAACCAAAGCTGTTGTACTGTTATAACCAAACAAATCCTAAGTTATAGGATTTGATACTTGTATTCTAATATTATATATACTCTCCTATATGTATGGATGAAGGACAACACAATCAAATACGAAAACCTACTTTTATCTAAATTGTTTAGCCTATGGGTTTGGTTAATTAATTATATCATCATTATGTATGAGATACATGACTTGCTTCTTGCAAGATGAGGGTTTTCTATAATTGATCAAAGGTTAAAAGAATATTGGCTCGAGTAATTTCTTAGTTT
>JANSVA010000004.1:1122305-1137563 GCA_025504915.1 Erythroxylum reticulatum
TTTGGTTAATATCCAAGATAAAACTATAGACCAATCAGCAAAGAGAGGCACGACATATCTCAACGGATAGCAGTTGTCACATCTATGGACAAGAAGAGCCCACACTACATGTCATCCGAGATTGTCCGAGAGTGAAAGCTTTGTAGAGTAAATTTCCCTCAGAGGTGGTTGATACAGATTTCTTTCAATAAGACGAGAAGCTATTAGTGAAATCCAACCTTATGAAGCACTCTCACGTGATGCAGGTTGAATGAATTACTATTTTTGGAGTAGTCTGCTAGTTTTTATTGCATTGGCGAAACAAAAATCTTTTTAAAGCTGACTTTATTTGGCTAGAAGATGGTACAAGGGCCGTTATGGAATACGTGGAGTGGATAGTAAAGGCGAAGGAGGTGGAAAGCTGTGTGTTTCAAATACAGGGATTACTAGTGGGTAGTCTAGTTGGGTGGACCAAACCGCCAAAGGACTGGATCAAGCTAAATACAGATGAAGCGGTTAAACAAGGATCTACTATTGCTACTGTTGGAGGTTTAATTAGAGATTGACACGGTCAATGGTGTGATGGGTTTATACATCACATTGGAAGGGACTCACTGCTAACTGCTGAACTCAGGAGAGTCCAATTAGGCCTCACTTTTGCTTGATTGCTTGGTTATCGACGAGTCATCGTCGAAGTGAACTCCATAGAAATCATTAACATCCTATCTTCTTTCAATACAACGTTTGCTGAGAATAATTTTTTAGTGGCAGATACTCATGGGCTAATCTAATGAGATTAGGAGGTGCGAATTCAGCATATATATCGTGAAAAGAACCAGTATGTTAATAACCTAGTCGCTCTCCCAATCCTAGCCAAACCATGCATCCATATTCTCCAGGAGTTTCCGTTATCGGTCATAGAACTCATCCACCGAGACAAGCAAGGAGTATTGTACTGTAGAGCAATGCGCTAGTTAAATAGTATTTTGGATTTTTGAGTTTTTCCTTTGTAAAAAAAAAAGGATGATAGTCATTACACATTTTTTAGGATTTGTTTCAATGGTGCCGGATAAATTTCTTGTGATCTTTCATATAATAATTTTGTAAGTTAATCGATCTAAATTAAGAATGATAGTTTTGGCGCAACCAAGTTTACCCTTCTGGGCAGATTCAACTTTAGATCAGAATCAGCCCGACGTAAGGTTTGATAAATAATATAAAAAATGAAGTTTTGAAAAAAAATTTAAAAAATTAATAATTTTGTATCGAACAGGTTGACTCAAGCCGAGCAGTCCCAAGGCTAACTCTACCAGTTGCCATAACTATTACGAACCTCTAAATTACATCCGGAAGTCTTATTTTTTATAGCATTTGACTCTTGAACAAGGTTAAACGTCATCACGATGGGATATTTCTTAACTCAAGAAGAAGCTTAAACATCATGTCTACATACACTATACATATGTATACCTCCGATTGATGTAATGAATCGACACGTCGTTTTACCAGCCATCGGATCGGACCAAAAGTTAGAGACGGCGTCTTTTAAGAAGAAGCCCATCGATTTACGGGAAGTCTCTTGGCCGTACAATCTAATGAATGGACGGTCGAGGTATCGTCAAACATTCCAATCATGCATACGGACGCGTGTCTGTAAGCACGTGATTAGAATCCAACATCAGTAGTATCTTGTCTACGTGTCTCTCTTTTCTCTGTTGTCTCACTCCTTGCGAATCCCGAAGGGTATTACTACGTACACACCAAACTTACAATTTCCACACTCTCTTCCAAGTCCGTGTCGTTGAGAGGCGGTGTATTTCGAAGTGGAAACAACACTAACACACGAGATTGGCAATAGTTATCACGTCCTTTTTTGTTGAAGATCATATTCATATATATACAAATCGTGCGAGCAGAGAGAGACTCGAGGAAGCGAACGAAGAGCAGCCAGAAATTGCACCACACGAACGAACCAAGGCTAAGTTTTAGCTTCGAGGGTTCTTCTTCTTCTCCTTATTGTTAATTTTGCTCCTTTGAGATTAAGGTTCGTTCGTAATAGTCAGTGTTTATATTATCTTGTTTTGTTTCATAAAACAGTGCGCTTTTTGTTATCTTCTGGGTTGATTTTAACTGGGTTGTCGGAGTTAATGATCCGAGTTCGTTATGTGTTTGATAAATTAGGTTGTCGTGTTTTGGTCTGACAAAAGATGATGACTTTTTGGCTTATTATGTGTTTGATGTTTTGAAGTTTAGTTTTTTAGTTTATATGGAAAGTATTGGCGCGCTTATTAGATATGGAGATTTGGGTGCCGGGGTTTGATTGTTGAGGTTGTTTATGGTTGGAGTTAGTCGTCTGTTATGTATATATTATTTTCTAAATTGGAAAGTTTATACTTAAAAGATGGTTGCTTTGGTGTTTAGAGGTGATTTCTTATCAAGCACGTATGGAGAAATTTAAATAGCTTGAGAAAGAACATGCCCTATTGGGTATATGGTGAATTCTATAGCATGAATGGAGGGTTTTCAGTTATGTGTTTTATAGCTTTTGAATGTTACGAGGACATCGAGTATTCAAGATTTGAGCTTTTTTTGTTTGATCGATCATAATGGATGGATTTGTTTGATTTTTCCTGTTCTATCTTACGTTAGGATCTCTTTGTTCTTGATTTGTTTCTGAAGTTAATGCCGGTTTTTATAGGCTGCTTGACTTGCCAATATTAGTTATACATTTGAAGTGACGTGTGTTTAAGTGGTGTGACCATGTTTGGTCGTGGTCCAAGGAGGAGTAATAATACCAAGTATTATGAGGTTCTTGGTGTTTCCCGAACTGCAACTCAAGATGAATTGAAGAAAGCTTATAGGAAATCTGCTATTGTAAACCATCCAGACAAAGGTGGAGATCCTGAGAAGGTAAAGGCTTTCGGGCAGTTTTTATATGCATTCTACGTTATGTACCAGGGCCTTTTAACTTGCCAAGATGTTTGTTTCATGGAACTTGGCCACTTATGACTAACACTGGTTGCCTTCTTGTACCAGTTCAAGGAGTTGTCTCAAGCTTATGAAGTTCTTAGTGATCCTGATAAGAGGCAAACCTATGATCAATATGGTGAAGATGCACTTAAAGAGGGAATGGGAGGAGGTGGTGGTGATTTTCATAATCCGTTTGACATCTTTGAATCATTTTTCGGTGGTGGAATTTTTGGTGGTGAGACAGATTGTTGAACTTTGTATTTTGCATCCCTTCCCTTCCTCTCCCTTTTCCCAATGCCCTATGTGTTCTTTTCATTCATCTTAGCTGGAGATTTACCTAGTACTTAATGCTGTAGGTGGTGGCAGTTCAAGACGAAGAAGGCAGAACAGAGGTGAAGACATGGTACACTCTTTGAAGGTTTCGTTAGAGGACTTGTACAATGGGACAACAAAGAAACTCTCCCTTTCTAGGAATGTTCTGTGTCCTAAATGTAAAGGGTGTGTAAAATTTCTATCTTTAATTTTCATATTCATTTATTCCATAATGGTTTGATATTTGGTGGCCGGTAATGATGCATGTTTGCTTAAGCATTTGTAGAACATCTTAATTTGCTCAATTAGCTTTTCCCCCTATGTTTTGGGACTTCAGTGATATACGTAGTAGTTCTAGGCTCTCTTTTCCTGGATTATTATTCTAGGTTTCAAGTTTTTGCATATTTAGTATATTAAGACTCCTACTCCCTTGTTGATCTCCGCCTAGAACCTTAATATCTTCTCTCCCTTAGCTTGCTCTTAGCAATTCTCTTCCTCTGCCATCTATCTTATTTGTATCCATTATCTATAGTTTTCTGCTTGTTTACAATGGTTCTAATGCTCAGTGTCATTGATAGTTTGTACGCTTGAAAACATTTCAGGAAAGGTTCAAAGAGTGGAAGTTCTGTTACATGTTATGGTTGCCAAGGAGCAGGAATGAAGGTTATAACACGCCATATAGGTTTGGGAATGGTTCAGCAAATGCAGCATATATGTTCTGATTGCAGAGGCTCAGGTACTTGATTGAAGCACTTTTGTTATGTTTTCTCCTCCTCTTTGTTCTTTTTATTTGCCCGTTTTGGTTGTCAAATCCCATATTAAAGTTTGTTGTTGGTGCAGGTAAGGTTATTTCTGATAGAGATAAATGCGAGCAGTGTAGAGGAAACAAGTTAACACAAGAAAAGAAGACATTGGAAGTGCACATTGAGAAGGGAATGCGAGATGGGCAGAAAATAGTTTTTGAGGGTCAATCTGATGAAGCTGTAAGTGACGTTCAATTTTTTAACTTGGAATCATTTTGAACCTGTATCCTGAAACAAAATTGGTTGAAACCCTTTGTTCAGCAATCAGCCAAAGGCAATAAGCAAAGATAATTGAATACAACTGCTTTGTGGACTGGTTCTTTTAATTGTGGAAAGCTTTTCTTGGTAAAATATTACTGTCAAGCTGAAACATGAAGCAGGAATCTTGGATTTATATAAAATTGCAAATATGGGCATTTATTTTAAAGAGTCAGGTAAAAGTAGAATTCCTTCATGGCAAACAAAATCTTGGCTAGTTTGAGGAAACGCAGGACTATCTTAGGCAGTGACTTCAGGAAAAGAATCTTATGCTTTCCATTATACCTTGTGCAGCCTGATACGATAACAGGAGACATTATTTTTGTGTTGCAACTGAAAAAGCATCCAAAGTTCAGGCAGGAAACTGATGATCTCTTTGTAGAGCACACCCTCAGCTTGAAAGAGGCTCTCTGTGGTTTCCATTTTATCCTAACTCATCTTGATGGCAGGGAGCTTCTGATTAAATCAAAACCAGGGGAGATCATAAAACCTGGTAGGGATCTTTTAATATTTCTATCTTAGACTTTTTTGTCAGGACCTAGTGCATAGCTCAAAGTTAATTTCTTCTCGACAGGTCAATTTAAAGCGATCAATGACGAGGGGATGCCCCTCCATCAGAGACCCTTTATGAAGGGCAAGCTTTATATCCAATTTCATGTGGTTTTCCCGGAATCTGGCACGCTTTCTCCAGGACAATGCTCTACTTTAGAGACCATATTGCCGCGAAGTCTCAGCAAGCATTTATCGAAGGATCTCGATGATTGTGAGGAGACCATTCTGCATGATGTGCATAATATGGATGATGAGTTGAGGCAGAGGAAGCGTCTACAACAGCAACGACGACAGCGTCACGAGGCATATGATGAAGATGATGATGACCCATCAATGCCTCGAGTGGACTGTGCTCAGCAATAAAGCTTAGGATTACCAGTATTCTACTACATCACACCTATGTTGCTCTCATAATTGAATTACTGTTTAACCTTCACTTTTGCTTTATCAGTTCTTTTTAGCTCTGGGTGTTCTGTTCTGGTTCATCTCCATGATTAGTTTTAATTCTTCTTACAATTTGAGGTAGATGTAATAGTATAAACTTTTGCTAAGCAGAGTATTTGTGGTAGTCATCTATTTATCTAAAATTCTGCATTTTGGAAGGCATTCAAGACATTGACAAGGAGTGGTGTGATCAGTTACAGCAAGTTCAATGAGCTAGCCTATTAATTTCTTGCTTCCTTAATTTTATCACGTTTGAGGAGAGACCTTCTTGGTTGAGCTCAACTTACCTTGGCATCCTGCAAATGCAAATCTATATGACCCGTTTTGCTTGTACTTGACAATTGGTAGGAAGTCTGAACTTGATCAAATTTTGAGTCAAAATGCGGGTTTCAGTTCAAAACTAAGGCTTTGAGCTGAAATTTAGATTTCGGATCATAATTCGAGTTCTGAACTAAATTGGGACTAAAGTAAAGTTTTTTAAATTAAAAGTTTGACAAAATTTACAATTTTCCATTTAAATTCAAGTTTGTTTTGAGTTTCGAAATTCGGGTTTTGCTTATCTGACCCGATAACTAACGTGTCTTCGGACTGGATTAGCATCCATGTAGGAAAACGTCATTTCTGAAGCACTTGGTTCTACCAAAATATACCAAAGTTGTCTCTTCATAGTAGTCGTTACAGATTTTTGAAGCAGACAAAGCAGGTGCATCTAATCTGGTCTTTTAGGTTTTCGCCCTGTCTCTTCAATAGTTTTCCAGGAAGGCTTTTGACCATGTAACCTAACATCATATCTGCTAAGTCATACTTGTTCTATCGGTTAGGCATTAGTCGTGTTTCCATTTTCAAGGTTACAATTGAACATGCTAACCTCTGGCTTCAATTCTTGAGTTCCTCTATCAGTTTCTCTTTATTACAATTCTTAAATATCATAATAAATAATAATTGCAGTGGAACTTGTGATTAGCAATTAAAAACCTTATTTACTACAAAAGTTTCAATTAATGTGTACTTTGCACCTCTATTTTTCAGAAAAAAAAATATTAATTTGCACCATAATATTGTTAAAAAAAGTCACATACTTAGCACATAAATCTTTCCACTTTGTAGGGGTTTTAGGAGGGTTACGATGTATTCAACATTTCCTTTACATTTTTATAAAGAGACTGTTTCTATAATTTGATGCTAATTATATTTTAATATTATTAAATAACACTCATTTTATGTTAAAAATGACAACAAGTACGATAAGGAAAAAATTACACCTTTAGTTAATGTTTAAACTTTAAAGAAATTAATTTTATGATCACATTAATGCTTATTAAGTTCAAATTACCTATGTGTAATATCACATAGACTAATTTATAACTCATATATTAAAAATTAGTTTAATTCAATTAGTATTTAGAGAACTATTAGTGCTATTTTAAAAATATAAAGTATAATGTGATATTATGAATAACAGTAAGAACTAATTTAGACTTAAAAACATTTAAAAAAATTCGTACCTTTTAATTAAAAGTTTCTTATAATCTTCTATTTTTTATGTAGGTTATTTTGAAATAATCTCTATATTAATTAAGGGTAAAGTTATGTAATACTGGACTTTTTCAAAATCTGTATTTCAACAATATTTTTACTGGATTATTATTGTTGGTGTTGTTTCTTATAATCTCTTATAAGATTATTCATGTTGTGTGTGCTAATCCTCAAATAAAGTAACATTTATCTTTTTTTCTTTATTCCTTTCTTATAAATTATCATATTCTTCTTTTCCTTTAACATAAGCTAAGAACTATCTCAAGATTCTTCTGGTTTGGCTCTCAAACATATTCTGTAATACACCACTACTATAGAGTATATGCCCGAACATCTAGAGGACATCTAAAAAGATACCCTAGGAGAATGACATGTTAGAGCAATCATATTCACTTATTATGGCATCATATAAACACAAGTATTTTAAATATCAACTTTTCCCATTTCATTAACAAAACATAACTTACATTGTAGCATTACATTTCACGCTCCATATATTTACATTACCAAAACATATGTAAGTTCACTGTTTTATACAAAATGTTCTACATGAAATGAGAAGCTAAACAAACATATTCTATCTAAACTCCTCAGATATCAGCTGACCAGACCTTTGAGTTATTTCTTGTTCCCAAAATTGATAATACTAGACTTCAACTAGATTGCTTTAAAAGCTAGGTCTCCTTAGTACCTAAAAATCAACGTTACAATTTTAATGAGTTTTGCGAATCCAGTGACCCAACCATTATCAATGTGTTCCTCAAGTCAAAACACAAACATCACAAGTATATAACCAAATTCACAAGTATATCACATTATTCATAATCATATATCATATATCACATCATTCAGTTTTACATACCAAGTCACAATATATATATCATATTTCAACAAGCACGTTATGAATATAATAATTTCAAAATAATTCAATCATTCATATCATCATTATGTATACAAACATTGCATCTCTCTATATCAATACAATTCGGTAATTATTTACAATCATTTATATATATATATACTTTCATTATTATTTTGTTGTGACCAAGTACATATTTATTATCTCATATCCCTTGTAAATACCAGGCTTATTTTAGATACTATCCCGTACCCCTTTGTGGATACCAGACTCATTAATAACTAAGCCTGTGATTTTTTATGCACATTTATGAGCTTTAAACATTTTTCAGACTAGTCACTCCAGTCACAACTCCTTTATCTGATCATGTATATTCATGTGATGGAATGCATCTTTCACATAATATGCTATCAATAACTTTCATTCAAAGTGTACAGTCACTTATCATATTCATCATATTTAAGTCCGGCATTCAACATACAATTGAGAACACATTTTCCAATTCCCATTTGTTACCTATATCCTTTAAATCATATTTGCATTCATGAAAACATCTTTTTACCATTAACAGTTGATATTTCTCAAATTCATATACTTTGATATCAAACAATCCATTCCTTAAATTATAATATCAATTAACAACCTAAACTTATCAAACACTTAATTAACTAATCAAGCAACTATCTAGGTTCATTTCAAGCCCCAATCATGTCCAATTGTACCTAAGTAAAGTACCTTATCCTTAAATGGTTTAAATATCACACAAAACAGAACTTTTCTCACTTCCATGCATTGCCCACAATCGTGAGAAGGAGCTAATGTAGCTCCCCACGATCGTGGGAAGGAGCTAATGTGGCTCCCACGATTGTGGGATGAGTGAACCGAAGGTTCACCATCCTTTTCCTTTAATTTTTCTTCCAGCTTTTAACATCTTCATACCAAATTCAACACATCTTCATCATAACCCATTACTTATACCTTACTTATAAGTCAATCCTCATCAATTTCATATCCAATTCCAATTCAAATCATTCATCTGGTAGCTCACAATTTATGGTATTTCATGCATCAAAATCAAAACAGAGAATATCATTCATTTGATCATACATGTAGTCCTAATTCTTTCCAATTTTAAGATCACTATATTAGAACCTTCTTTAACATAAATTCACCTTCATTATACCTTAAATCACAATCCAATTTATCCATAAAATAACCTATAACCTACGGTTATTTACATCAAAAACTAGGCATAAAAGTATCTGAGTTCAACTATCAATTTCTAACACAATTCATCGTCAACATCATATACAATTAATCCCAATTCAATCATCCTAACCTTCTATTATAACATGCCGTAAAGATTAATCTCTCACTTACTTGTCTGGCTCAAATTTTCACCTCAAAAATCAAGCTAGTTCAGCTCTCCATGCATACAAATCATCACAAATTCAAGGTGAGAATTGGATGGTCTTAGTAACAATAAGACAACAGAATGGAAGATAGCATGATATAGCTTTCTTGATGCATGATTTTGTAAAGAGTTTGAAGTGAAGATGGTTGAAACTGAAGCAAAATTTTAGAGCTAAAGGAGTGTGTGAAATTTGGTGGTGAGGAAGAATGAAGGCAATAGAAACTATCCATGCTAAAGCTTGACACATTGGGTGCTAGGTGCCATCTCTGTACATTGGCATTTGTTACCTTTGCATGCAATCCATTTATCCTATATATATGCTACCACATGTCACACTTATACTAGGTTATTGTCACTTAAGCACAATTGTTATTTGTCAATTAATTACCTATGTCAAATTTCACTCATTTATCAATATCAAATGTCACTCAATTATAAGTTTAGCCATCTTAATTTTTTGTGTCAACTTGTCTTGCCACTTAGCATTTTTCCTAATCTAAATATATATTTAATTCATCAATTTTTTAATTGTAACAATTAATTCCAAATTTACTACTTACAACCAATTAAACCAAAATTCAAAACATAAACAATACACAATACACAATTCACATCATGATCATTTTAACCTTTTCACACCTCGGAATATGTCAATTGAGTGCATATATTATATTTGCAATATGTACTAATTCATAATTCATATATTTATGCTAATGATATGCATGTGAATGAAATGCGTTTCATGAACTCTTAATGATATGACTCATATGCAAAATCCTAAGGATCTAATTCTTAGTATGGAAAACCGGCTATTATATATTCTGCAGTTTACATTTATTTCTCTTCTTATCAAGCCATGCTTACACATTAGCTTAGTAACTAATAAAATATCTACAAATCAATTATATACACTAATTAGGTTTTGAGCTTATCTTCAGAAAACACTTTATAATTCATAATTCTTAATTCTTAATTTAATTACGTACTCTAAGTTATAAACAACTTATTACTAAGTAAGTGGAGTAGTTTAAAACATTCTAAAATACTTTTTTTAAAATAATCGCTTAAACTTGTGTACACAAACTTAAGCAACAGAAGTATCTGATAATACTATAGAAATGGAAAGTTTAGATAGTGCAAGAAAGGGTCCACCATTATCGACGAGACACAGTATCTGGTCCCATGTTCTTAATTTAAGGCAAGCCTGAAACTGCCAACGTTTGTGTTCCTAACTCTTTGCATTAGATTAATGTTTCCCATTTCAGCATTTGGTGAATGACTCCTACTACCTTAAAAAGATTCACAGATTCACAGGTTTATTCTATGGTGAAGATGAGTCAAATCTTCTTCTTTTTTAAATGTTTAGAGAAGACATTAAATAACTAAACAAGTCATGGGGATTGCTTTGGAAGGTTTTGGTTTTGGTTTTGGTTTTGGTTGACACAAAGCTCGCATGCGGAGTTTGGTACAACGGCGGTGGTGGTCAACCTCAAAATACATATTAAGTTGTGTTCCAGGAATCCAGTTAGTACTGTTAACGTTGTCTGATAAGATATCTGCCAAAAACTAGGCAACATTGGAATAACTGCAGTAATTTAAAAAAAATAAAATTAATTAGATCAGTTAACTAATAAAACTTTAAAATAACCAATTTTTTAATTTAGTTTTTAATTTTTTTATTCAATTTATTTTAATAATTCTTATTATTAAAAATTGATCAATTTATTAATTAATCATTCAATTCATAATCTAATTATTTTTTATAAATTAAAATAAACTGATTAATTTTTATTTAATAATTTCTTTTTTCAATTAAATCTTATAGTTTTTTAATAGATAAAGATAATCTTCCTCAATCATATTTTAAATTCTTTAATTTTATTTAATCTATAACCAATTTTATAATATTTTAATATAATTTGAACATTTTAAACTTTAAATCTTTTGTCTTATCGGTTTAACTTTAGGTACAATTTTTAAAACAATAATTTTAAGGTTGTCCTACTCATAGGCTTATATATAAGGTAAGTTAAAAAGCTTATGATGTTATATTAGCAATTGAACTTAACAAGCATTAGCATTGATAAAGTGCCAATTAACTGGGTTCATCTTTTAGAATAGTGAAGCTCCTCTTTTTAATGTATCTAACCTTTTTCATGTATTTGGTACAAGTAAATTTGGACATATTCCTATTTTTATTTTATTTAAAAAATAGATTTAAGTGATAATGAAAGAAGGATCTTAATTTATGTAAATTAATAATTTGGATTTGTAATAATTTATAAATCATGTGTTATAAATAAATATTTCGTAATTTAAATAGTCTCTCCACTGGTTAAGGATAAGGCTCTCAGGCTTGTGTTTAGCTGAATTTTTCTAGGTTATTGTTGTTGTGATTTAGTAATATATTTTAAATAAAATTTATAAATATTCAATTCAATTTTCCTTTATTTAATAGCGACCATACAATCAGCAAGAGCATCAAATCTGGAGTGCTTGATCCTAACCCTCCAATCGTCAACTTCATACAGGTTGTAAAATGATTCTTGAAGACAAATGATAAGCTTCAAGCCCATGAAAATAGCTGAATTTTTCTGGCGGCACATTCCTCTGGCATGTGATGTGAGCCATGTGTGCATCTAAGACTTCAAAACACATAGTGCTTATCTCTGGAAGCCATGAAAATGAAACTTGCAGGTGTTTGGTGCAAGAAAGATGGTTTTCTTAGGTGTAATTATTCTAAAAATCTGAGATGTTACTATTGGTTCATGTGTTTGTATGTTGCATTGATTGTCCTCTTCTGTTCCAAAATAGTAAGTTAGCAACCCACTTGCTCTTTCCTTATGACTAAATAAGAGGATTTGAATACAATAATTACTCAATCAATTGGTCAATTTACTATACTTGGAAAGTTTTTTAGTACCATCCACTGTTTTACTACTGAGTTGTTCGATCAGCAGAAAACATTATAATAATTGAATCAATAATTAAGTTTAAAGATCAATCCGAAAAGACATAAAATTGATGTATACTTATTCAGAAATTTTCTGGCAAGCCAAACAAGATGACGAAAGAATAATTTTCTTGAGAGAAAACACAAAAACCAACATTCAGTGAATCAGATTCAACAGCTAAAAAGAAGAAGAGGGTCCTCAAATCGAGCTTCATATGCTCTTGCACTAAGAGATCAGTGAAAGTTAGATGACAAATTGTGGCTGCACATGGACTTGCTGAGGATTTTTCTCATCAGAGAGTACCAAAGGTACGAGTTGACTGAGACATTTAAGAGAGAAAGTAGGGGAAAAAATGTTTTAAAGGCAGCTTTAAAATAACATATTTTATATAACTTATTTAATAAATCAATGATTTATCAAATAAGTTATATGAAATATGTTATTTTTAATCTTGTATTTTTTAATTATTCAATTAATTTATTGATATGGACTCTTTAATACTTCTTTATTTATTTATTTCATACCTTTTACTTTTCTCTTTATAATGGCAAATGATGAAAGAATCATAAAAAGCTCAACCTCCATTGTTATGTGCTTATCAAGCAAGCATTTCTCTTTAGCTCCACATCAATTCCTTCATGGACAAACAACATATCAACATAGAGATTGAGGCTCCTCAACACCAACACAAGCTCCTTGCCTCATCATCATCGTCATCTTCCACCACCACCTCCTCCTCCTACTCATGCACAGATCAGAACTCCAAAAATGAAGAAAATTACAGAACTCCAAGAGGGTCAATCAGGAAAGTTCAAAAACTTGAGAGTGTGAACACTGAGGCCGAGAAGGGGCAAAAGAGCAATGAAGAAAACAACAAACACCCGACATTTCGAGGGGTACGAATGAGGAGTTGGGGCAAATGGGTGTCTGAAATCCGAGAGCCTAGGAAGAAGTCAAGAATATGGCTTGGAACTTACCTCACAGCTGAAATGGCGGCTCGAGCTCACGACGTAGCAGCTTTAGCCGTTAAAGGAGGCTCAGCTTACCTCAACTTCCCTGAATTGGCTCCTCAACTTCCACGTCCCATCAGTAAGTCCCCCAAGGACATTCAAGCTGCAGCTGCTAAAGCTGCAGCTGAATTCGAGATCAGTAGAGTCGAACCGAGTTTTTCTCAGCATGAACCAACAAGCTCTCCTTCCACTACTAATGATAATGATGACACATTGTTTGACCTGCCGGATCTCTTCATCAGCGGTGACGGGTCCTCCTATTATTCTCCGACTTGGCAGTTTTGTGCGGCAGATACTGGATTCAAACTAGATGAGCCACTCTAGTGGGAGTACTAGCTTTCAGAGATTGATCACATGATCAGTAACAAAACCAAATCCTGAAAAGTTCCAACGGAATCGCGCTGGATTAGTTCTATGCCAACTGGGATTCACTTGGAATCGTCCGTCTTGTTTGCAGGATCAGTACCTGAAAACTTACAGGTTACTTCTCCTCTTGCTAACTAATTCAGTCCACGACACTTTGGTTATGAGCAAGAGAATTCTGATCCATCAGCTTCCTGGAAGACGCATTTGGCGTTGTAAATTTGTTCAGTAAATTTCCTGTCGTCAGGATTTTAATTACTAGCGATGGCGTTGACAGGAAGTTACAGGAGAAATTGGATTTCACTGCCATTGTATCCCATTAAGAATTTATGACTGATAGATTTCTTGTTTTAATTAAATCTTCATATGCTTGTATCTAAGCTTTTTTCTCTCTTTTTTTTTTGAATATTAATAAAAATCAAGCTCGATAAGATGTTCATGGATGTTCTTAAACGAGTGTCTTTTCCTTGTTTCAGCTTTAGGAGAGTGTAGGTGACTGTTGACCTGAATGAAAACAACATTTATGGTTAGATTTAAATGCACAAAATAAACATAAACATTGAATTTCATTCTATTCTTTCCTTAATTATCTTTTACCATCGGAAACAATCACTCTATTAGTTAAAAGTTAGGTTGCGTATTATTAAATCTTTTTAAATTTCACGTATTCGTAGGATTTTAACTGAATTATAATCATTGTCGTTATCTGTAAAAAAAGAAAAAGTTTAACAATCATATTTCTCAAATTTGAATATAAAGCAATTAAGTTAAATTTATATAACTCGTTAAATGGTTCAACCGAACTGAATGATTAATAGATCATTTTGAGAATTTACTTGAACTATAAATACATATAAATACAAATTTTGAAGGGTCAAAGAAAGATTGAAAATGCATTTGCCAACATCACTTTCATGAACCATGATTGGAGCAAAGAAAATAATATAGATTCACAAATAAGGTGAGAACACTATGTAACTAAAGTTGATATTTTATGTTGCAAAGTAGTAGCTATCTATAGTGAAAGTGAAGTCTATTTAGAAAAGCAAAAGGATATGATCCACTATGTATATGTTGCATTAGTGACCACTGACACTAACATCAATATATCTCTTCTTTATAATTCTATCTCTCCATCATCAATTTTGGGTATGCTTCAAATTAACCTAACCATTCTTGTTCCTTTCTCAAATCTTTTAGCATTTTATACACTTTCTTTTTAACTTATCTACATAGACATTAATAATTATTGTTTGCACCAAGTTTCATGACTTTTAAGGAATGTGACAAAAAAAGGGACAATACGAGACAGCTAAAAAAATATATTGAATCAAGTTAATTCATCATAATTAAATTTAGATTCATACTTAATAAATTTTTAATATTATTAATTATAAGTTAAATTAGTTTAATCTAAATTGTTTGATTGTTTTAAAAAAACTAGACCAATTATAAAAATTAGATTAAATTCATATTAAAGTATTATCCATGTAATTGGTCTGGTGAGGAAGGTGGAAGAATATGACTGGTCTTAATACATTCAATGATGTGCATTACTAAAAGTTCAACTTTGATTGAGATAATGAATATTAAATTAATTGCTAATCATGGGAAGGATAACTTTTGAATAATATCTTTTTTGGGATGATTTTGTCTCCAAGTCATAGAATTGACTAAGGGTGAGCATTCGGGTAATTCGGGCCCAATTTTCACTGTTCGGGCCAGGCCCGAATTACCCGAAATTTTTTTTCCATTACCCGGCCTGAACCCGAACTTTCAATTACCCGAACAGTGAATTACCCGA
>JANSVA010000004.1:1137663-1166527 GCA_025504915.1 Erythroxylum reticulatum
TTATTATTAATTGTTATTATAATTATTAATAGTGGTGGTGGTGGTGGTGTCTGCTTCTTCTTCTTCTTCTTATTATTATTATACAAATTTAATTTTCTTATTATTATTTTTATTATCATTATTATTCATAATTAATTTTCTTGTTATTATTATGATTATTAAATTCCTTATTATTATTAATTTTCTTCCTCTTCTTCTTCTATCGTCATCATCATCATCATTATGATTATTATTATACGAAATTAATTTCTTATTGTTATTGTTATTACTATTATTATTATTTGTTAACTTTTTTATTAATACAAATCATTCATTTTAAAATAATCAATGAATTACATATTCCCAATCATATTATACTGCAGGGGTATTTTAGTCATTGACACTGTTTTTATGTTCTGTCAACTGCAACCAAATACATTTCTGTTCTCGATACGGAGACAGTTTTATCTGTTTTATCCATCACAATCAAACACCTCACTGTCTTCAATTTTTGTTCTATTCTGTCTCTAAATTTTTGTCTCGTTTCGTCTCTGCATACTAAAGACAGTAACCAAACGCAACGTAAATGTGGGCGGAAGTTTCCATTTGGATGTCAGTTGATATACCCAGTGGTAGTAAATCTATTTACATATATTCACAGTGCTTTCGTTACTCCCATCATTCAGCTGAGAATCCGATGGCGTCCCTTGACCAAAAGGGGTACCAAACCAAGCGAGTGCGAACTGGGAAACGAGAGGATGAAACTCCTCTACGCCTAAAATCAACCTACAGTGCTGCCTTATCCGGGGACATACCCGCAACCACAAACCACGAGGATCAAGCCTGGCCTCCAGAAGCACACATCGAACTAAAAGAGGGGAACATCTTGCAGTTGTCGGAAGAGGCTTTGGTGGGTATAGCCCTGTCCCAAATTTTTAAAACCAAGCTTGATAACGTATGGAACCAAGCGTTGGTGGTGAAACTCCTGGGAAGACATATTGGCTTCCAGACGATCATTACCTGCCTCAAGCTCCTGTGAAAACCTCGTGGACCTGTCAAGATTGTGGATCTGGAATGCGACTTTTTCTTGGTGAGATTCATGGACGAGGAAGACTATCTTCATGCCCTTACCAATGGCCCTTGGATCATATATGGTCAGGCTCTTTCGGTTCAGAGATAGTTACTTGCTTTCCACCTGACGCATGGCCAGCTTCACCGAGCTGCTGTATGGATCCGCTTCCCTGATCTACCGATAGCGAGGTACCACCCAAGAATTCTCAAGGCTTTGGGTGATCTCGTGGGCAACACTATCCGCATCGATGAGATCACCTTCCTCGCGCAAAGAGGAAAATATGCTCGTCTACCTGTGGACATTGACTTGGCTTCTCTTTTGAAGACCTCGGTGCAGCTAGATGGAGAGAAAATAGCGGTGGTGTATGAAGGCTTGTCGCAGATATGTTACACCTGCGGTAAAGTGGGTAATGACGTCGCTGGTTGTTCACAGAAGAAGAGCCCCACACCAGGCCTACCCAACCAACCCGGAGCAAGTGAAGGACCTTCAGTGCTGGTGACCATGAAATCCACTGTAGCTAGCACAACACGGGAAGGCACTGTAGAGAAAGAGGTAACGGTCGAAACTCATAATGGGTACGGACCTTGGATGCAGGTCCCACGCCGAGCTCCTCCGCAACGTTCCACTCCCAGCATGCAACGTGCTCCAAAGGGCTGAAAAACGAGCTTCCACAGAGGAGAGGATCGCGATATGATATCCTGTCAGTTCCCGAGCAGATGGAGAGTTTGGATAAGACAGGAACAAAGGAACCACTAATTAATCACCGCATAGGCCTTAGTACCCGACTGGACTTACATGAACTTTTGGGCAAAGGCAAGCAGCCACTCTAAGCCCAACCCACTAAAACTACTGGGCCTAAGCCCAAAAGGGGATCCAAAAGCCAGGCTGCAGGACCAAGGTAGAATATCGAGGGGGAAAGCTCCAGGAAAAATAATCCCCAGGACCAAGAAATGGCTACAATTTTGTACGTTCAATTGCAACACTCCAGCTATTAACAGACGGAGTCAGGACTGACCCAGAGCAACTCCAACAGATGGATGGCGTTGAGACCTCGGAGGAGCTTGGAAACCCGAGTGAGGATACCACAATGCCTCAGCTGACCCTCTAGATATATCCGCTGGGAAGGACAGCTCAGATTCCATGGCCCAATTACCCTCTGAAGAGATGCTTGAACCACCACCTCAGGATGATACGGTAGCCCCCATTGGAGATACAATGTCTACCTAGTTTTCTTTTATGTCTATTTTCCTATGGAATTGTCAAGGGGTAGGAGGGACGAAACTCCATGCCATTCTTCATAACTATATTAGGCAGTTTAATCCTGGTATCCTAGTTTTGATGGAAACTCGTATTAGCGGACTTAGGGCTCATGCAGTGGTCAATGTTTTAGGTTTTGATTACTCTTTTAAAGTATAGGCTAAGGGATTCTCTGGAGGGATATGGATTTTTTGAAAAGATGAATTCAATATCTCCATCGTCCTAGCTCGTCGCTAATTTATTCATACCACGATCCAATATGCCAATAGTTGTTTTGATTTTATAGCGGTTTATGCTAACCCACAAGCCTCCTCCCAATCCTACATCTGGACGATCTTAAAATGGGTGGGAAGCACTACTCATAAACCCTGGCTAATAGGAGGGAATTTCAATGCCAAATTGGAGATAGCAGATAAACGAGGAGGAGCTAGGGGTACCCGAGTAGTGAACAAACGGTTTCAAAAATGGGTGCACGAGAGCAGCCTTCACGATCTTGGTTTTATTGGCTCCATATTTACGTGGTGTCGAGGAATGGTTCAATCCTGGTTAGACCGAGTTTTTGGCTCGACAGTTTGGTTGTAAGCGTTTCCTCAAACTGAGAACCACTACCTTCCTTTCCTTGGGTCCGATCATAGACCAATGCTTATGCACCTTCACAGTTGGGCTCCGCGACTACGTGGACCCAAAATGTTTAGATTCTAGAATGCCTGGTTAACCTACCTAAGTTTTGATGACGTATTCGCCAAGCACCGGCTTCCAACTGAGGCGACGATGAGCAAATCATTAGCTCTCTTCTCCTCTTAACTTATGCGGTGGAATCAATTTGATTTTGGAAATATTTTCCATCGGAAAAAATGCCTGTTAGCTAGACTTCAGGGAATTCAAAGGGCCATGACAAGTGCCAACATGGACAATCTTTTAGCCTTAGAGGACACTTTAAGTGGGGATCTGATGCAAGTTTATGCGAGGAAGAAATCTATTGGCACCAGAAAGCCCGATGCGACTGGCTCTCAAATGGGGATCGGAACACTAAATATTATCATACCCTTACTCTCTCCAAATGGAAAAAAGGAAGATAGAATGACTCCTTAATCCTCATGGGTCCTGGATCTCCAACCCAGCTCAACTGAGTACGCTCACCAGGGACTTCTTCGACAAATTGTATACTCAAGCAGATGGGCCTCTGCTATGTTGCCCGATTTCAGGAGCTTTTCCCTCCTTATCAGAATCCAGTTTGCAAGCTCTCTCTCAACTAGTCCAAGACACCGAAATACCAAACAAAGCCCCTGGAGTCTGTGGATTCAATGCCCTCTTCTTTCAGAAAAATGGGGACAGGTCGGTTCAAAAGTGATAGAGTACGTTAAGGAAGTCTTCATGCAGGAACGTTGGGAACCAAACTTAAATCAAACCATTGTAGTCCTAATCCCTAAAGTTCCCTCCCCGAGGACTATAGCACAATTTCGATCGATCAGCCTCTGCAATGTTCTTTACAAGGTAATTTCTAAAGTAATTGTTAATCGGCTGAAACCCCACATGGCTTTTCTAGTGCAAGCACCCCAAAGCAGCTTTATTCTTGGAAGACAAACTACTGACAACATTATCATCGCCCAAGAAATCATACATTCGATGAGAATGAAAAAGGGAAGGTCGAGTATCTGGCAATGAAAGTGGACCTTGAAAAAGGCTACGACTGGGTCCGCTGGGACTTTATCCACAATACCTTAACGAACATCGGGATCCCAGAAAACCTCCGTTCAGTCATTATGAAGTGTGTGACAATGGTGTCGTTACAAGTCCAGTGGCAAGGAACCCTAACTGATTCCATTAACCCCTCATGAGATATAAGGCAAGGCGATCCACTCTCGCTTTATCTCTTTATGCTATGCATGGAACGCCTAGGCCAACTTATCTCAAGAAAGGTGGGACAAGGCTTATAGAGACCAATCAAACTCAGTCCTACAGGGCCCCAAATATTCCCTATATTTTTCGCTGATAACCTCGTTCTTTTTACAGAAGTGATAGAATCTCAAACTCTGGTTATTGCCCAAAGGCTGGTAGAGTTTTGTACGGGCTCTGGCCAAAAAGTGAACACCGACAAAACTCAGATTTTTTTCTCAAAGAATGTCTCCCTCGCTCTTGCGTCTAGGATCAATCAGAACCTGCACATTTCGTGTACGAGCAATCTGGAGAAGTATCTTGGAGTTCCCCTGTTACACGAGAGGACATCTCGACAAACTTACCAACATATCCTAGATAAAGCATGCCAGAGCCTTGCCGGATGACGGCCAAGGGTACTATCTTTAGCAGGTAGAGTCACTTTAACCTAGTCTGTCATCTCGACTTTGCCCATTTATACGATGCAAACGGTTAGACTTCCACGACAACTGTGCGACGATTTGGAGCACCTCATGCCCGACTTTATTTGGGGATTAACGGGGGAACACCAAAAAAATGCATCTAGCCAATTGAGAAACAGTGTGTAAGGCCAAAAAAGTGGGGGGCTGGGCATCAAACGAATTCGGACTATCGATGACGCTTTCTTGTCAAATTTGGGTTAGGCCTTACTCACACCAAGATCCTCAGAGCTAAATATTGCCTCGACCCGTAGCATATCCCTCTGAAAATTGATAGGGTGGGGCCTTCAAGCACTTGGAGGGAAATCTCTGCAACCTGGCAAGTCATTTGATAAGGTATACATTGTGAGCCAGGAAATGGTCAGCGAATCCTCTTCTGGATGGATGATTGGTTAAAGGATTGGGAACCCCTAATTCACGTTAGGGGTGAGCATTCGGGTAATTCGGGCCCAATTTTCACTGTTCGGGCCCGGTCCGAATTACCCGAAATTTTTTTTCCATTACCCGGCCTGAACCCGAACTTTCAATTACCCGAACAGTGAATTACCCGAAATTTTTTTCCATTACCCGGCCCGAACCCGAACTTTCAATTACCCGAACTTACCCGGCCCGATTTACCCGAATTACCTATTTATCCGGCCCGATTTACCCGAATTACCTATTTATCCGGCCCTTTTTACCCGATTTACCCGAATTATCCTGGCCCGATTTACCCGAATTATCCTAATTACCTTATTTCATAATTCTTTTAAACCTAATTCGGGTAATCGGGCCGGCCCGAATTTTATCGAAGTTACCCGTCCCGACCCGAAAATAATTCGGATAATATTCGGGCCGGCCCGAATTAACCGAAATTTAGCATTTGTTTACCCGAATTAATTCGGGCCGGGCCGGGTAATCGGGCTGGCCCGAATAATGCTCACCCCTAGAATTGACTAAGGGATGATACAAATAAGTAAAAGTGTGACATATAAACAATAGAGATTTATTTTCTTTTTCCTTTTTGCATTGTCAGGTTCATTCCACAAATTACCCTTATCCCAAAAAGAAAAAAAAATCATATCTTTCAAATCAATTATTATGTTCATGGTTGCTTTACTTGTGAGGTAAAATAAATAATTAAAGTGATACATGTTATAATTAGCTAGTATTTTTTTAATAATTAACTCGTGTAATTAAAGATAATTAATTATGTTCAGTTCTTAGTGAAAAACCTTAAAAAAAACATGCCCAATTTTCACTCAATCGTCATTATAATACAATTAATTCCAACAAAAATACATATGCTATAAGGTTTTAATGTAATCTTATGGAGAATGAAAAATTGGGCCTTTACCTGATTTATGGTCCTAATTTGAGTTAAGAAATACAAATTCAATTTTTTAAATAAAATTATAATTATTATCTTCGAAGTACATACTAAATAAATTATTAAATAAATAAATAATTTAGATTCGAGTAACGATTTCAATTCAACTAACAACTAATAATTAGGTTTAATTGGATTCGAGGAAAGCCCATAGGCAAGCCAAGCAGGCACAACTCTCCGAGAGTCCAACTATTGCACCATCCCACAGGTGGGTCAAGCGGGCGCATCTCATTATTGAGGGCCCAATTGGTGCTCCACCTACGGTTAAAACCCCGGCTGCCCAAAGCTCTTACAAGAGGGGCTAGCATGGAATCAAACCTGAGATACATGTTATATAAAATGAATAAATCATCAAATACATGTAATAGTTCACAAGATAGTAAATTATATGATAAATCAACAATTTAAAGGCAAGCGACTAATTTAATCAACTCGCATTTACAGACCCGCATATCTCTGTTCTTAATCCATGGTTTTCTAAGAAGCAGCCTCCGAACTACAACTTAAAGTGATGGTTAATTTTACTGGTTGCACCACCCTTGAAAGTTGAGTACTACAAGATGGTCTTAATTGGTCTGACTTGTAGCTTCCTTTCAGGAAACCAATATCCATCACCGTAAGCATAGGCTTTTCCTTAGATTTGACACTTACCCTTTCTAAGCACATGCATTCAAGTAACATATTAAATAAATGAAAACTTCAGAGAAGAGATCATTCATGGAAAAAGTGAAAGCAAGCAATGACCCACTTAAGACCAAAGTAGAACAACACCAATAATGGTTCTTTTAGTGATATATTTTGTCGGTTTTTGGGAGGTTGGACCCTTAGACGATGGAAAGGTATGAAGAACAGGTACGTATCAAGAGACAAGCCTGAGAACAGGTACGTATCAAGAGACAAGCCTGAGGAATTATGTGTACACAATGTCTTTTACTTCGGCTTCTTACTCAGACTGAGACCAAAGAGGATACCTACCACGAGATCATTAAGTTACGTTATTTTGAAAAGCTAAAGATCATTGAGTTACATTATTTTGAAATGCGAATATTCTTTCAGTGGACATCATAGCAATGTTCCTGTTTCGTGCGAATCAAAGGCTTAATGCATTGCGACCCCTATTTACTCAAGCAAGCAATCATCACATGTATATGATGACCTGACAGTGCTTGTCTTTCACTACGAGTCATACTCTTCCAATAACTGCACAATACAGTAACACATCATTCACGATTGATTTCCATCACTTTCAATTATATGATTCTTGAACAGCCTGAACTGAAAATAGCTTCAAGACATGGATAACAAATTGCAAGAGTTACAGAACATGAACATCGTTATCGGACACTAGCCCATACCTTAACCATGCTTGGGCCAGAATTTGCAGTCCAGTGTAGCAATAACAGCCGATCCTCACCTCCTTAAAGAACATCATCACAAGATTAGAAACTAGGAAGAGCAAGTTCAAAAGGGTTTTAGACTATTCCCAAAATGATCAAAGTTAAATTAAACATAAAGAAGGAATTAAACACTATTACATTGGTTTTCAACATCTTTTTAGACATCTAACTAAGATTAGATACAGCTAACGCAATCTATTATTACCAATAACAATCGTTTCTACAAAACAAAAATTGAAAGTGTTTCTAAATGCGTCCATATGTACCAAATATTGCAAGGTAGAAGATAGCCCCTACAGGTTTAATAAATGGAGAAATAACCCAAGCCAACTTCAGATGCAATGTCCTGAAACGTGTACTGTAGAGGGCCTGTTCAGAAATCTAAGGCCTTTAAGGAATTTCACCAGTTCAATGGGCTATGGCCTACCGGTTCTAATCTTCAAAAAACTCCAATGCTTCCAATCAACAAGTTAAAAAGATTTACTTAAACCTAAGGACTAACAGCAATCTACGTGATTTCCACATGTGGGTAGAAAGGAGATGCAGTGAGTTCCACCAATTTTCTTCTTCCATGGAGGGAGCTTAAATGTACAGTACAACGAGCCTGCTCCCATCTACATAGTTCAAGCCTCTTATAGAGGCTCAAGCAGGTTGAAATGGGCCTGATCTGGTAAACAGGAGGACTAATCCTTCTGTCAATCAGATATAAACAGGTTTGACATCATTAGGTCCAAAACTGGAGGCACATGTTGGACATTTGCGATGACGGCTTTCAAAAAGTTTCTGTACACAGTGATTGCAGAACAGGTGATAGCATTTTGTAATGACAACCTGTTCAGAAACATCAAGTTTTTAGAGCCTTTACTAAGTATACAAACTCCAATCAAAGAAACTTTTTCCCTGCTTTGATGCTTCATCAGTTTAATTATAAGAATGAAGCAGATTCCTAAGTGCACCAATTGACTAGGGTTTATGATTTGATTCCTTATTTACTTTGCTCCGAATTTCCACTATCTATACAAGTAACATGAGTACTTCAATCACCACTTACAAAGTGGAATGTAACACACCCAAAAGCCACAAATAAAAGAAGAGGGATGGAGACTTGCCTCTTTGGGTCTGTCAATGCAGATACTGCACTTAACGATCTCCCTGTACTCTTTAAGTTCTTGATGGAGTTTCTCCACAACTGATAACCCCTCTGTCTGTGCTTGTAGACATGAAATCTTTCTCCTCACAACCTCTGCTTCTTCCTCTTTTCTTCTTCTCTCATACCTGGTAAAGAAACATGGTAATTACATGCCTTCTCAAGGAAGAACACAGAAGGGATAGGATTATATTTCAGTACCTCTCTCTTTCTGTTTCTATCTGTAGGTCTAGAAGAGCTGCTCGACTTCCTACAACCCTAGATTGTGAATCATCCAATAACTCCCTTGCTTGGTTAGATGTTCTCCTCACATCTAGCAATCTATTCTGTGTATTCTCCAATGTCAATGAGTTCTGAAACTTATCTGCAGCAAGTTTTTGAACCTGGTCTGCACAAGCTTTTAACTGCAACAGCGGGGAAGTTCATATTTACCATCTCCGATTTGATCTGATAGTATTTGTACCACAATAAGTTCAAAAGTACCTGATCTTCAATTCTTGATGTTTTTACATCATAGAAATCAAGAGAAATATTGGATTGCTGAATTTCCCTTTCAATTCTTTTTTTCTCAAGTAGAATAGAATACTGCAACTGTCTTGCCATCACGCCTTCTAGAACAAGCTAAATTAGGCACATAAAGAGAAACAATCAAAATCTAAGCATGAAAGTGGTGAAGTCAGATTACGAATAATTCATGACAGAGGCCAGTGGACTTCAAGCATTATAATCCAACCACATACGAAAGATAATCTTCACATTTAGATATCTATGTTCTCGACCTATTCAAGCTACAAATTATCCATTCTGGTAGATATCAGACCTAGCCAGCAAGATAGTTAAATCGACTGAAATGTGTGCCAGCATCTTTTATATACCAAGAGCTGAAGTCCACGCAAGGTAAGTCTCAAAACCAACCAAGCCCATAACAAAAAAAAGATAAAATGTAAAACTTCCATATCATCCACAAATATAACAGATCATCCATTCGTACAAAAAGATTAATAGTATATGTGTATGGGAGTAACTGAAAAATAATTTACAAGAATATGTTAATCACCTTAATGTTGTAATCATCTCTCTCTGTGATCTGCTGCAACAATTGTTGGTTTTGAGTTTGCATATCATCATATGCTTGTCCTATTGTCTGAAAATAACCAAAGGAACAATACCAAGATGAAGCCCAATAGAACAAAAGAGAATGCCGATAATAGTAGCAACAAACTGACCTCTATTTCAAATATGTAGGCTTCATTTCCTTCATTTTTTGATTTCAGAACATCATTAAGCTTACATATACCCCTGAAATCCAATATATCAACATTTTTAGACTTGTTGGACAAAATTATTGGACAAGAGGATAGTAATCTTCCAGTTAGGCCCACAGTTCACACAGCAATAAAATGATACTTAAGGTACTCATAACAGTACCAAAGTCCAGAAAGACACTACATGAAACACAAGATTGATCTGACTACCTCTCACCCCTTTTCTCTTAAAAGGCATGTTTCGGGAACATCGATATAAAAGGCTTTTCTTAACAAAGGTATTAAGAGGTTCTGTTTCTGTCTATGTTAAAAAGATATAAATTATGGTGATCCAAACTGGTCAAATGGTTGATCGACATCTGAAAGGCTTTACAGCATGATTAAAATACAAGTCGTTTTACAATAGAACAAATTCAACCTTTTAGAAGCTTCCAATTGCTGTCTCAAGTCAACAATCTCCGCTTCTGCAGCAGCTAGCCTTTGCTGGGATATGGCCTCAGCTTCATTTGCTGTCTTAACTCGTAACTCCAACCTTTGTTCATCAAGGGAGGCTTTCAAACTTTGAACTTGAGCCCATGCCTTGTATTCCAGATCCCTAGCATCCAGGATATCCCTGCAGTTGCGAAATATTTCTGAATCATAATAAGATCATATCATGTAGCTTCCACTGAATATATGAAGGATCCACAGCTAAAATTGCCAAGCCAGCAATGCGTAAAAATATCATAGACTATAATGCAGGGTTGAAAACCTACCTACTTGGAGCACTATCAATGCTATTTCAATTTTAATCTCAAGTGATCAACATCTTAAATTAAAGATAATTTGGTCCCTCGCAACGACTCTCACATGGGCGACAGAAAATAGAAGGATCTAAATAACTATAATAGAGTACAAATAACCCATGTATGCACCAAACTGGTTTAAGATTATGATTCTTTAAGTTGAATTTCACAACAAAACTAACACAATATGTTATGAGAACATGGGATGAATTCCAAGCCTTCTGCACATTATCTGGCAAGGATTTTCTGAGATAAAGGGGTCGCAGAAGAACATGTGTCTAAGCTAACCTTGAATCAATGGATTCACGTCTATACATTTCCAGGATTAACTTCAACTCCAGAAGACTTTCTTTCAGATCTTGAACCTGAAATATTTAATCATATATTATATAAAAGAGGCAAACACATTATTTTTATCTATCAAAAGTTCCAAGTAGACTTAAAAGACCAAAAGCACTTGTGGAATCTGCACTTACAAGGGCCTGCCGTGTACATAAAGAAAATATTTCTGACATATCCCCAACTCTCTCTCTCTCACTCACACACACACACACACACACACATACACACAGCTATATAAATTTCGGAGGGTCATTCACCACGAAAAGAATAAATATAACATCCATAATTCCTTATTGACTAAACCCCAAAATTTGAAAGATAAATCAAGTAATATAATACAAGAAAGAGTGATATACCACATATTGCAGTTTTTGTATCTCGGCAACTTGGTTGGCAGATCTATCATATAAACTTTCATACTCCTTAACCTGCTTGAAAAAAAATACTTCTTTGAGTATGTGGATTTAATTGAAAGAGATAAAATGAATATACCAAATAGAACCCACCTTCCCATCCAAAACTTTGGAAAGAGACTGCACATCAGCCCGTAAAGAATGAATGTTAGAAGCAGTCTCCTTGAATTTACTTAGTTGGCATTGCATTGTGCTCATATCCTCAGGAAATGAAGAAACCAGGCCTTTGAACTGTGCAATTATTTCTTTTCTTCCTAAGAAAGAAAGCAAGACAATCAAGTATTAATCACACATCTGCAGGGACAAAAGGTGCAATAATTACAAGATCTGGGAAACATCTTCTATTAATTACCAGGCTCTCTTGATGCCTCTTCAAGCTTAACCTCGATCAACCTCTTATCCTCAATCTGTTTCTCTAACTGCATTCCCAAATCAGTAATTCTAGAATCTGAAACTGCAGAAGATCTTCGAACAACATCAAATACGTCACTTTTCATACTCAATTCCCTTTCCCCCCAAACATGGTTGTCCTTTTCAACCTACAAAATTAAAAGTTATGGTTACCAACTGAATCAAATTGACACAAGAAAAATGAGAGACTAAAGGCAAAAACAAAACTACCGACCAGTTACAACCTGTAGTTTCTCAAAGAAGGCCTGATACTGGAGCACATCTGATTTTGACTTCTCAACTTGATCTCTAACTAAAAGGAATTCTTGAGAGGAAGATATATACTTCAGGTTCTTCAATGAGTTCTGCAAACAAAAGTCCATATCCAGTCAAATTACCAACCAACTAATGCTAAAGTTGAGGCTTTTAGAAGCACAAAGCTAAGAAAAAACACTAATAGCTATGAAAAGCCAACCTGCAAATCCGACAACTGCTGCAATACTTTTACCCTCTCATCATAAAGACTTTTTATTTCCAATAGTCTAGAAGAAGCTTGATCCTGGAAATTTAAATCGATTAGTATGGCCGATATCTCCCAGATAAAGAAATTCTCAAGCATGAAACCAAAACAAACAATAGCTGACAACTTACTAGAATTTTTTTAAGAGAAGACTCCATCTCTTCCAGATCTTTTTGTTTATGTCTGACCTTATCAGTAGTAGCAAGCGTACTTCCCAAGTTTAGGGCCGGGAAAAATGCCCCTTTTGTAGCATCCCTCTCAGCTTTAAGACTGGCCAGCTCACTTTTACCTTTTCCCAGTTCGAAAGTTCCACTCTCCAATTCCACTTTGATAAGCCACAAAATCAATCAAACTGGTGACTATTTTTACAGTAGAAGTCAATATTATATAAATAACTATTTCTAGCAACAATAATTACACTTTCATAAATTCTCAAGCACCTGAGGGATTAATAAGAAATGTATTGTATGCTTAACTAGCAAAACTTCAATATAAAAGAAAACAGAAATCATGTGAAGAGCAGGTAATTCATACCACCCACCAAATCTAATGCATTATCATTAATAATGTCAATGGAAGGTAATAGTGTAAGAGAATATTCAGACATACACAGACAGATGGTAAAATGCAATAATCAAAGGAAGCACATAAACGCACAGATAAATAATAACAGTGTATTGTATGCATATAGCTAAAGTACAAATAGGAGTATCAGCATCAGAAATTAATCATTTTTAAAACTCAACAGAAATTTTACCTTTTACATTCCGAAGCTCAGCTTTACTTTTTGCAACACTGTCTTGACACTTCAGGAGTTCAATCGCCAGCGATTTTATCTTCAAATGAAGATCACTCATAGACAATCTCAAGTTCTTCACTTCTGTCTCCAATTCATTAGATGCTTTTAGCTTGCATTCACCTAGTGACCATAACAGTAAAAAGGGAAAACTTGGAGTGAATTCTAAAGGAAAAACAGAAGAGCAGAAATATTATAAGTGACCATGTCACAGTAAGATCTTACAATCTCCTGGAAGCTGTTTTAAAACTGCTGCATGTAACCCATTCTTTAGAAGCCAAAGACCATTGACAGCAGCTATAACATTGCTTAGAATGTTCTTAACCTCCACACAGGTTGTTTCTCCATCTTCTTCCATCTCATCAACGAAATCAGTAGAAGATGAGCAATCAGTTGCACCTGTTTCCATGAGTCGACTAAGAAAATCATCCTCTACAGGATATGACCCCCCATCTGACAAGCAATTTGAAACAACCCTATCAGGAAACACATTACTTCAATAATATGGAGCCAAAAGTTCACAATCAGTATTAAAGAACCAGTAATTCTCTACAAGCCATTCAAGGATAGATCACCAAATGCTTAGTATTAAAAAATTCCATGCCACATTTAATCACAGAAAGTGCCAGAAACAAATTCATCTAAGTGTAGCAGGATAAGGAAACATTTTTCTTACAGATCCAAAAATGATTAGCAGTCAATGCGAGTTGACAAATGCATGCAGGAACACATCCAAAGTATTGGCAAGAGACTGAAATTTAAACAGACTAGCGATGTATGTTTATGATTTCGGATATGTAAATGAGGATCAAATGATTGCAGATAAGATTCACCATTTGGATATGTATATGAGGATCAAATGATTACACGTCTAGAGAAATACGTGATAGCTTAGAAATTTATAGGAAGTAACAGAACTAATAAAGAAAGAAGGAATAAAATCAGCAACATGCAATAACAATGCGAATTCTCACCCCTTAAGGTTGGAACAAACTTGACAAATTCATTTGATTGTCTTGTCTGACTCGCTCGTGATTCCAAGCCAGTAACCAACTACCACATCAACAATAAGCCAAATCTCAACAGGTGATTACATTAAAGAATTCTATAATGTAAAGAAATAAAAGCCTCCATCACACCAACAATTTACTTGAATTTCCAACAAGCATATAAGAATGTGACACGAGGCAAACAAATAGGGCATTACCCCTTCCCAAGACTTATTAACAGCTTTTATTTTGGAATCAAACGGCTGCTGTTTCTTTTTCAGTTGATGGAACTTCTTCTCTAATGCACAATACTCGATCTTCTGGGCTTCTAACTTCTGTGCGATCTTTTGATTTTGGTATCGAAGGACAGTGGCACCGAGCTAAGCAATCGGACAAATAAAACAGGAGTTAAAACAAACCATTTTATATTTGACCAAACATTTTAGCAACCTACAAACTGAACCAACTCCAGCCTCCCCACCAAGAAAAAAGAACGAAAGAAAAGCCAATTCTGGACTTTCTCAAAAATAACTTACGTAACCAAATAAACCAAAAAGCATATCGATTCTACAACTACAATAAGCGGTAAGAATCAACGACATGAATCTCCAAGCACATTAATTGTTGAGATGAAACAGAGAATACAAACTAAACACAGTTAATTATCAAACAAAGTATTAAAAGTGAAAATAGTGCAAACCTTTTTGTCCTCAGAAGGTTGAGAGAAAGGGTTCTTCTTAGCCATAGGAGGAGTGGGCGCAATGGAAGTGAATTGCCTGCGTTTACGCTCCGCTTCACTCCCCATTAAAACCCTGACTGACACCCAACTCTTCTCTGATCTCAGATTTTCCCAAAAACCAAACGAATTACTACTACGTCAAACAAGATAGACCTCTAATTAACCCTAACCTAATTCGCAAACATCGACGCCTACCCAAAACAATACACAAGTTCTTATACAGAACAGTAAGTGCCCAAAAATTGTAGTTGAGGATCTCTCCTTCGGTGTATCACCGAGAAGGTAACACAGAGAGAGAATCTGCAACTTCTCTTGTCTTTCATTTTTTCATTTTTACTGGAATAATAATGGGATCTTTTTTAATTGATATAGGTAGGAGGGCAATTCCGGTATTGGAGAACACCGAGTTCGTTACGTGGTCACTCGTTCGACCGAGTTGACGCGGTGTGATAGAGTAATGGGATGTGAACGTCACAGTAGGCGAATGGTGAAATCTGATTGGAGCAAAGTGAGGGCAAAAGCTGATTTAATCTAGTGACTTAATTTAATTTATTATAATTAATTCAACTCGGACAAGATTATCAAACTCAAATCTGAATCCAATCAAAAATTAATACCCAAATTCAAGTTAAGAGGATAACTATAAATATTAAACATTGCTTAACTATATGAATATTAAGGATGACAAATTCAATCCAGTCCAAAAGTGCAAAACAAAATAACTCGACCAAACCGGTCATTTTAACTCTAATTTGACAGATTGTATCACTTGAACTTGACCGAACTTCGAATCAGACCTATATCGGAAAGAAAAGGTCGAACTGGACCTGTTATCATCTCTGATGAATAAGCATGGTTAAATTATTGCACAAACAACAACATCTAATTAGATCAAACAAGGGTATACAAGTTATGTACCATTTTGACTATGGATATGAATGTATCTGACACCGAGTAGATGGAGAAATTAATACCAAAACCATATAAAATATACAGTTTACTAGAGTCTATACATCTTCTACATCTACATTTATAAGTACAGCCCTGCAAAGCATCAGGTAGTCAAATTGTTCAGTACAGAATCCAACAAAAATGGTATATAAGGGCAAAGAAAAAAAAGAATCTTAATCAGACTCACTCATCTTTCAATGCAAGTTCATGTCTTTTTTTTTGACCAACTTCAAAAAGTAATGTCAACAAAGCTTCGCATACTTGAGAGGCGTCTGCCTCGGAAGGGTCATCACTCAGTGATGAGTAAACCATCCAAGCATGGTCTAATTTGCGCTTTGGTCGTACCACAATAGAACCGGGGACTTCTGCATCACGACATGTAACGAGTCCATCACTTTTCTCACCATACCTGACTTGCAGTAGCTGGGCACATGCAGCCATTGCAGCTCCAAGGGGCATTACCACGGGCACTCTCGTCGGTTGACCCGCTGAGAGAGGTGCTACTAACGGTAACTCTGCATGAGCAACACGGGACAATGTGGCTAATACGGTGGGAGTGATTCCAGCTTCTGTGTGGAATGATACAACCGGAAGTTCTTTTGGCAAGCAATGCTTCTTCAAGAATTCCTTTCTTCTCTCGTAAGTTAAGTCTTCTAAAGCTTGAATATCACCCTTCATCAGAAAATTTGCACATTACTCCCAGCGAACTTCAAACTGAAGTAGGACAATGAAATGACTACAAGGGCAAACATCCAAGTCTTACCTTAATGACTTTGGAGATTATAATTTCCATAAGTTTCCGTACATTCACATAATCACCAAGTTGGCCTTCACGTAAGATATCAGAAGCTATAGGGCTACCACCATATGGACTTTGTGCTAGTACAAGTCCAGCAACTTTATCTTTCAAATCAGACCAATACAAAGATAAAGCAGCTGCAGCATCTATTCCCCCTTTGCTATGTCCAAGAAGCATAACTTGTTTCTTTGAACCCCAATAAATTTCCTCTATGTACTCTTTTAGCTCTCTAGCATTTTTCTCAACTGAAGCCTGATTAGTAACCACAAGATTTTAGCATATAACATGCGACACATGGTTGAATGGCTAGGACATCAAATAAAGTTACCTCGCTGTGAATCTTGGCAATGTGGCATGTCAGGCCCATCTTAGAGAAACTCGTTTTTGTATCAACAAAATAGAGAGGTCCATGATTACTGAAAAGACCTGCCAAATAGAGAAATCAGAGCCACATTTACTGATAAAAAAGATAATATGTGTCACTTCCACGTTCCAACAAAGCAATAAAATTTCAGAAAATGAATGCAGCCAAGGAACCCTGCCCTCAAGAGTAAGTCAAGAGCAACACATAAGTAGGAATGCATACAAAACTGTCTCCAGTATAGTCACTGAAAAGAAGACACAGTTCTTGAGATGTAAGATGCTACACACCACTACCACAACCGTTACCTGGAACCAACAGATAAACCATTGAATTCGGCAAATTGTGTAGACCATGCCTGATGAAAGTAGAGATAGCTGAATCAATCAGTGGATAATGATAGCACAATATCAGCAAAGAAGTTCAATGTACCTAATGTTATCAATAATTTCCATAAATTTTTCCGTTCCATCTTCAACTGGAGGCATCTCAGGATCACGTTGAAGCCAACCTATGTCATCAACAGATCCACGAACAGTCTTCCTTGCTCGCTCAATAAGCCTGAAACAATCAATATCATCATGATGACTGATATGGAAGATAACAATCTAATACATGAACAATCAAAAGCAAATAAAAATTCGAGACATCACAAAACATAATCTACATTAAATACCAACAAGCCACTCTCAGGACACAAATCTTTTCTTCCATTAGCTAGACATTAATAACAATTCACTAAATGCATGATTGGAATCCAACATTTCATATTTGTACATTTGGAAGATTCACAACATTCATCTGCAAAACATCCTTTATTAGGCATGGAAGAGGATTAATACCCTTGAAAAAGTGAAATGCCACTTTGACCACTATAGTCTGACCGTACCAGTGCCCCACTACTTTGAGATGGGCCTTCTGAAGGGGCTCTAGTTGGTCTATCAGATATAAAAGGCTCAGAAGTAGAAGGTTCAGAAATAACTGAATGGCTTCGATTTGAACCAGGATGATCATCATCCAAACATTCTGCAAGCCCTCTTGAAGGAAATGTCATCATCTCCTGCGCATGCCTCAGAGGATACCCAGAATCTCTAGAAGGATAATCTACTGCAGTAATTCCAATTTAGCTCAGGATCATAAACTGGACAATAATGAGAAAATCCCTTCCATGAGATTAACTAACACAAACTCTATGAGATATGTACAGATGAGTACACTAACTAATTACCTGTTTAAAGTTTTCTAATTGAACCTTACAAAAATACACAGTCATAATACAAGATTTTGATTTGAAACATACAAATACAGAGTTCTCCGAAGCAGATAACTTCACTTAGTACAATTGGACAATTTGCATCCACAGATCAAAAAAGCATAAAGAAGTTTGTGCAACGGCTTTTTGCCAATAGCAATTAATCTATCAAATGCAATGATATGGGAACGGAAGAAACTCACCGGAATAATCAGTGAAACATCGGGTTAGCAAAGAAGTAGTTTGAGCAAAATAAGAAGCAGCTTCATTTAGAGCTGGTAACGAAGTAAATAGCTGAGGAATCGGACTATCATTCGGTGCCTGTTAAACCACAGAAACTTCTCAGCAAAGAAAAACAACTTTAAAAAAAATGAACACCCTTTTTGCCTCAGAGAATCAACTGCTTGTATCATTCTCCTGATAATTTACGAGCACTATCCAATACAGTTAAGATATCAAGCCCAAATTAATAAATCCAAACCGCATCAGACATAAATTTCATGAAAGGATATTATTTTGGCATGTAAATCGCATTCAAAAGCATAATTACACGAACAAACACTAACCACCAACGGCTCGGTCTCTTGATTTCTTCTAGGACTTCCCGCTTCTCCCATTTGACCTTTTTCCTGTCAAACAATTAATAAATTACCCGCTAAATTCACCCTCTGCATCGAAATACTTCAAAAAAACATTGATAGGCTCAACCTAAATACAAACACTAAAAAAATGAAAATCCTAATCGAAACAGTTGAGATTTACGCCTATATAGTCAAGAAAAAATTCAAAACATGCAATGAAAAGGCTACGAATAAATGTCCAATCTCTCACCCAGAAGGAAACCGAAAATGAATCAAATGTGCGTTGGAAATTAGGCTTTTGAGGCAAGAATCGAAAAGCTTAGAGGCAAAGAATGAGGAAAGAACAAAGCGACCGAGAAGAAGAAAGAGCAAACGCTTCGTCCAATACTACGTCGTTTATCCAACTTCGGTGGCGGTTTTGCCATTATGATTCCTGTTCTCTTACTTTGGGCTTTACATGGTCCTTGTTCGTGGGCTTTAGAAGTTGTCACGTCATCTACAAAGAACGACGTAGTATTATCAAATAAAATCAAATATTATAAATATGTATAAAATATAGGTAATATTGATTGAATTTTAAATTGATTTTAAATTTTAAAATTTTTTAAATAAGTATAATTTGAACTAATCTAAAAATTAAAATAATATCGATTTTTTAATGAATGAAAATTTTATAACTAAAATAATTTCATTTTATTTAAAATTTGGTCAAATATTTTAATTATCCAAATTCAATTAAATTTCAAGTTAAAATTTGGAATTTATTCATACTTTAATTAATTTAAAATTTAACAATAACATTTAATTAATTCACATTGTGTTTTATATTATTATTTCAACTATTTTCTAAAACTTTTAAATTTTAAAAAATAGGAAACTATTTAAAAATAATATCTGGTAACCTTCACATATTTGTAAGTTGAAACACATACTACTTTCATTATTCGTATTAATATTTGGTTTTCCTTTGCATATAAAAACATTTCATACCCAATCTGTACTGGTGGAGGATGTTGCAGAACATTACTTGAAATATCAAATTGCAAGCTACGGAGAAGTATGCCTTCGAAAGTGATTCCAGACGCAAAAGCCAATGCAAGTCCCCACTCTTCTTCCCTTCTTCAGCTCCTCTCTCATATAGTCCATCACATGGAACGCTGTATTGCTGCTAACATTTCCATAGTCCATCAGGGCCCTCCTGCTACACTCTAGCTTCTCGCTGTTCAACTTCAAGGTAGTCTCTAGCTGGTTAAGTATTGCCGGGCCACCGGGATGAACCACCCAGAACAGATCGTTAAACTCGGTTAAACCGACCTTTAACACAAGTTTCTTGCAGAATTGCTCGATGTTCTGTTCTATTTTTCATGGTAGGTCTCTCCCAAGCTTGAAGTTTATACCATCTTCAGAGACTCGTCCATCAATGACATTTTGTGTTCCCGGCAAGAATTGTTGTCAATGAAAATGGTGAACAAATTACATTTTATCAAGCCTATTTTTCGCTACAAAAGCAAGCCCTGAGCATTTCTCGTATGAGTAAATTCTTAACTGAACATACAGAGTTAGAAGTTCCACATCAGATGTGCTGAGATCCTAGAAAGTTAGCTTGTTTCTATTATCAATAGATACAAATCAGCCTCTAGCCTTGAGATGAGCGTCGGTAGTAATACCTGCAATGAAAAGAAGAGGATTTAAAACATGTAGATAGCAAACAATCCCCAAAAAACAATTTGAATTTTCAATGGAGATGGAGGACGCACACATAGATCTCTATCCCATAAGCAGCAGCATATTTTCGCAAAAGTCGCTCTACTGTATACCACTGTGCACGATCTGATCCGTCTTGATACCCAATACGAGGCATGTGGATTGAAGCTTTTATAGCACACCAGAAAATGAAGAAGTGACATGAATGAATACGTAGAAGAAACAAGTACGAGATAGGAATGTAAATTTCAAAGTTCAAATATACTGACTGATGGAAGTCTGCCATGCACAGGATATATTTCTCACAAAAGCAAGCAAGACTCTCACCCATAGCAGGAAAAAACATGACAATTTCACCTATATCACTATGCTATTTACCAGTTCATTCTATTTCTTTGTCATTGATTCAGTAGCTCTGATGATTCTAAATATGATTGTCTAAGAATATGAATCATTTAGCATATCCAACTCAAGGTGCTGATGACTGATGAAAAATCAATTGGAGGAATAAGAAGGAACAACACGAAACAAGTGCAATTCTAGTTGCCATTATTAAGGTATAATAACTTTACACTATGCTGAACCAGAAAAAGAAAAAAAAAAGGTATGCTGCAACTTGTACCAGTATTTTGAGCTGCTACGGATGACACCTTGGAGAGGCATTGTTCCAGATCAGGAATTGAGATATCACTACGAGGAACTTTGCGCCTAGGATTATACGTCTGTACCACACCCAAAGCTACCCACTGGGGACAATTACCTTGCATTCCCTGTCCATTTTCCTCTGTATTGCAGAGGCCCAGATGACCACAAAGAAACAAATAATAAAACCATCTGGCAGCAAGACGTAAATAATATGGAAATTACAGCACATACAACACTTGGCAGAATACTATCTAAACATATGTCACTATAAGAGGATAATTCCCTACTCTTCATATTCCTGGAAACACTGAACAAAGGTATGGTCTACCAAATTGCCAAAAATAAAGTAGGTGCTTATTAGGATTACATGCATTACAATTTCGTTGAAGTCATAACTTGCACGAAAACTAACGGCCACAGCTTACCACTAATTTTTATAAGATGAAGATCACCAAGATGAAGGTCCCCAACTTCAGAAGCTCGCTCATATGCATCAGGAACAGTGAAAGACAGCTTGGCCAAGGCATCAAACATTCCTCCACGGCCCCAATTTCCAGAGTTATCAACACAACTGCCAGGGTAACATATAAAGCTACAAGTCAAGTCCAATGGCAAGATTAGATAATTTCAAATAGCTATTCAAAACTGATTGATTTGTACTTCAGACCCTCGCATGTGATTCACACGGTAGACAAAACTACTTGGTTAATGGTTCATAAAGGGGTATTTTACACATGCAAAAGGGAAAGTAGATTCATAACAAAGCAGGTAGAACAAAAAGGAAGAAACCAGTCTGCACATGCTACCAGATTACTACAGCAAAAAGAACAAGAATTGAACTTGTTTTGCATTCAAAGGGTATGAATCACCTGAATATAATAGAGGGCTCTGAAGGACAGACTTTTTCTGGATGTGTACAGTCTCCAACCATGAAATGAACAGAGCCTGAATCTGACAAAACATCAGCATCTAAAGGTCCAGTAGGCTCTTTGACAGACAGTGAACAGTATCCTAGGGCTTCCCACCTAGATAACTTTTTCTCCTCTGCTTTCTTCCTTGCAGCCTCATGCTTAAGATGTTTGTCTTCGGTCAACTTCCTTCTATTACCCAAATCCAACACAGAGTTGCTAGCTGATTCTGATGCTGCTTTAAATTTTTCAATCCAGGAAAGATAGGACGCTTCATCCATGTCAGGATCATCAGAAGGTGCAGTATAAATTCCAATATCTGATCCATTCCTATTATCCATTGGATTGAGCTCAAACTTTCTTTCATCCATAGCCATCCCCTGGCCACAACGAATTGCAATTACTTTCTCCACCATATCATTCAATTCAGACACCTTCAATTCATCTGCTTTGTCAGTGTTGATTTCTGCAGGATCAAACAAATGCAGCCCAACTATGATAGATCGTAAATCACCCACTGCAACTCCTGTTTCCTTAGCCTCCTGCTCAACATAATCATCTCCTATGACATTTTGGCTGAGCTGCAACTTCCTCTCAGCCCTCCTCATAATTACCTACACCACACACCACAACTTCTAGTGGTAAAATATAAATACCTCAGCATTTTGTATATATACTGGCATGAAAATACAAAATTGTAAATTTTAACCTCCTCTACTGTACGCATTGTGACTAAGTTTATAGATAACACGTGATTCATTTGACCAATCCGGTGTGCACGTTGCAAAGCCTGCTTATCAACCTGGGGATTCCAATCTTGCTCATAAAATATAACCTGACAAATGTCTGTATCAGAAATGGTAGGCCAATAAATGCAATAGTTCAAAGCAGCTTTTTGGGGTAATCTCAAATCACTAGCATGATATCATCTTAAAATAACAAAACTGAAAACAGTTTAAGTGCACACCACAGTATCCAATTATGTTAAACTAACATAAGCAAATAAAATCAATTAAAGGCATTTGAATTGGACATTAAGCAACAGGTACGCTGAAGAGGAAATGTGCGCTATTAAGCATAGAACATCAGTATCCCGAATCTTAGACGTCATAAGGATGAAACTTGAATCAATATGTTTTGCGAAATTGTAGCAAGAATGGCTTCAAGAAAAACTAATGGAAGAGCATAAATTTACGTAAAACCAAAGCTATGCTTGGAAAATCTTTGAATAAAACTCACAGTGTCCGCAGCAACAAGATTCAAGCCAACTCCTCCAGCTCTTGTAGATATCAGAAAGACAAAAGCATTTTCCTGCAGATTCGAGCTCCCTAATTGTGCACTAAAACTCCTAATTGCAGCAAACCGCTCCTCAGCCCGAACTGAACCATCAAGTCGCTCGTAGGAATAGTTACGCAATTCCATAAAATCCTATATTCGAATAAGATAAAGATTACTTAGAATTCCATGTAATCCTGCATATTTAAATGACCTCAATGGGAAATCAAAAGATAATACCTGCAAAATGTCAAGTGTGTGAGTCATCTGAGCAAAGAGGAGAACACGATGTCCAGAATCATGTAGCTTCTGAAGTAGCTTGTCTAGAATTAATAATTTACCACTAGCCTGACATGGATAACAGATAAGAGTGATTGGTTTGAAGTTCAAAGTGAAGATAGATGGAAGCAGAACCCAAGACACAGAAATAGAGGTTGCTGATCTTTTATTTTCTCTTCTTTTGCTCTAAGGGTAGTGCAAGACCAAAGATAAGAGTGATTGGTTTGAAGTTCAAAGTGAAGATAGATGGAAGCAGAACCCAAGACACAGAAATACAGGTTGCTGATCTTTTATTTTCTCTTCTTTTGCTCTAAGGGTAGTGCAAGACCAAAATTAGTAAGCAAATTTGTAATAATGCTCCTACATTTCTATCTTCTGGCAACAAAAAAATTAGTCGCTAACTACAGAAGAATTCCCAAATAACATAAACTCAGATGACAAGACTACCTGTACTAGGTGCTCCCCCTCTTCATATGGCTCAGGCTCAATGCCAGGAAAGAGGTAAGGGTGGCTACAAGCTTTTCGTAGCTGTATTACCTAGAACAAGAGGCAAAAATAGCAGCAAACTCAAAGATAGTGAAACCAGAAAGAATGCAAGGACTAGCAATGAACTCCCCAGGTCAAATTTTAGGAAGTTAGCATACAATGTTCTGTAGAGATTGATGATTAGAACCAGGAGAAGACAAGGCAAGAAGTCTTGGAAGTTCTTTCCTCAGTATAGACAAATACACTTTCTTTTGCAGGTTGACCATAGGAGCCATCCTATCAAAAAGAAGGCAGAAAGAAAGTTTCATCTTGAAGCCAAGAAATACTAATTTAGTCTATAAGATAATTAGCCTGATCTATAAATCATAAAATAACTTACACAGTAATCTCAGTAAGTGGTGGCAATATCAGGTTTCCACACTCTATTAGTTTTGACTTTGTCCTTCGAAGCATGAAGGCTTTCAAGATATATTTTAGAGTCTTAAATTGATCCTTGACCCCAATAGCATCAAGACCTATAAAGCAACAGTTGTCCCATTCTCGCATGTTAGTATCTCAACTTCACAGCATTCAGGCGAAGCCATAAAGTAAAGGAGAAGCTTTAGTTTAGTTTATCCAAATCCTTCAAAGAGAAAGTCTGAACCATAGAAGTCTTCTATGTAGGGAATGGTGGAATGGGATTGATCACTCTAAGTTCATATCATTTGAGTCTTTTAAAGCATTTCTTGAGTATCAAAACTAAAGTGATGGTGTTGCAGGTCTGTCAGCACAAGAAATGTATCGGGTGTAGTACTCACTAGCATAAATCACCAAAGTCAAATTCTACACTAGGACTTCTTACAATATATCTAATTTAGATTCATAATGGTTCCAAAACCTTTTAAAACTCAGGAAAAATAAGTACTTGTTGGGAAATATCCAGCTGGATATCTCCTAGATATTATTGACTCCTAAGAGTTAGCAAATCAGATCAGTTAGGATATTATGTACAGATATTAGGATCCTCTGTACAGATATTAGTTTCCTAGAATAGCCCTCTTTATTTCTATATATACTTGTACCTATGTATTGACCTAAGAAGATATTGAGAATAATATACATCTGTTCAGAATTTCTGCAGTACTGCCATTCTAGATCTAGGTTTTCATTAAATTCTGGAAACCATTTGATCTTTGAAAAAGAGCACAAGGAAAAAGGACAAAACCTAGAGAAACTCGATAAAGAATCATGCCATTGTTCCAGTAAAAGCCAACTGCAAACTATTTACTCATGCTTGAAAGGGTACAACCTGATGACGGATCTCCAACTTCCTTAAATGTAGAAAGAAACTGCTCCAGTGTCCCAAAAACGTCAGGCATACAAAAATGCATCAAAGCCCAGAGTTCTGTTAGATTATTTTGTATAGGTGTGCCAGTCATTAATAGTCGTCTAGGAATGAGAAAGCGATTTTTAAGGACGTTGTACAGAACCTGTGCAACAACTGATTCCAATGAGAGGAAGAAGAAAGATAACATCCCCAACACAGATATGCTTTTCCTCTGCTGGGATATGATTTTCTTACACCCAACAACACAGATCACACTTCAAAATCCACAGGTAATAATATGTTGACTGTGTATGTTTTACAAGACAAAAAAATAGTGACAGTTAGTAGACCTTTCACCAAAGGTCGCATAAATAGTTCTTAAATTATCTACCCAATATGTCAAAACCAGGTGCACCTGATGGTTAATTAAGTAACTAAGACAAATTGGTAAACAATTCAATCCAAACAGTCCCACAACTCAAACCTGCATAATTCTGTGAGGCGTTATGCTTAGCACAAAATTCAGCATTAAAAGAATTAAAAGAATCCTGCAGGGATCAGAATATTTCTACAGCATAGAAAACATACACTGGAAGGATTTTTTAGCCGCTGTGCCTCATCAATTATTGCATAATGCCATGGAATTTGAGAGAGAAAATCTTGATCCAACAATGCTATGTCATAAGTCGTCAATAGCACATCAAAAGGCACTAACACCTGTAAAAATTAAACATTTTACACTTAGAATGACAAAAAGGTTCAACAAATCTGAATTACATGTAGGTCCCGATATTCCAACATTTTGTTTCTCAAAGACTTACATCAGCTGGTGATGACGATGATGATGGAGATTTCTCTTGTACAAATTCATGTATTCTTTTGCGTAAATTGCGTCGATGTTCTTTGTCACCAACATACCGAAGAACATTTAGTTTTGGAGTGAATTTGTCCATCTCTGACATCCAACCATCCGTCACACTTAGAGGGCACACAACCACTATATTAAATTATTAAAAAAATTAAGAATGAATTCAAGTTAGAACCAGAAATTCTTAAAACAAACACAAGGTTTCATCAACTTACAAATTGGTCCTTGTACCATCTTATGAACTTTCAAGTAACTTATGAAAGAGATGGCTTGCAGAGTTTTCCCCAACCCCATCTGCCAATGGCCAAGCAGAATCAAAAGGTGATCAGCGTAATAACAGAGCTACTACAATCAGCTTCTTGTTCTACCAGATTGATAAGGTTCTACGTTATCATAAATTATGCAAAAGAAAATATATAGGCGGGAAAGATCGGTATGAAACCACCATTTGGTTCCTCTCTAAACTGTCACAAAGGACCTCAATTTTAAGATATTTAGAAGGTTTTTATTATTTAAAAATCAGAGTATCAACTTGAGCAAATAGAAACCCTCGAAAGAAACCACTGCATTTACAAGAACTTCAAGAATCCCGACCAACAGTTACATCGATTTATCTGAAGTAGAGATCGTACCTCATCTCCTGCGACCAAAATGCAAGAAACTGTTAAACTCACATTTGGGTTAAGTTCAACGACAAAACAACATAGTGATAACAACTACAAATATAAAAAACAAGTTTGAAAAACGCGAAACAGCAACTAAAATGCGAAAATCGACCACCTAATAGACAACAAAACCCTAAATCTTCACATTTCCCACCAAAGAACAGACTAAATATCATGTCCTTCAACAGAAACGGACATCAATTTCAGGGTTTAGGGTTTTAATCCCCAAATTATATACCTCGTCGTCCGAGACCATGCAGCGGTCATTAAAACCGTAAACCTTCGACTTCCACACCAAAAAACAACAGACACTAGAGTACACGAAATCCATCTGAAAATTATGTAAAACGACAAGTCCTTGAACCAAGAAACCGAGCACTTAATTATCATTGAAACTGAAATTCAAGAACAAGAACAGACTGTACCGAGAACAACATTGACTCCAATAAGGTATCTGCGGATAAGCCATGAGAGACCTTCCAACTGATGAGGTTTAAGAGTCGCCGTAACTCCGATATCTTCCGGATTCACGGCGAGCTCGTCAACCCTATCGTCAGAATTCAGGATGATAACCGCCGCCGCCTTCAGTCTCCGCTCATAATTCATCTTTCCGTTCGGAGGTTACCAAAGTCCGTTATTGCTAGAACAGTAGCTTGGACGGAACGCGCGGGACCGAAGTAAGCTCGTTGTCATATTGACGATTATAGCCCTCACTGTGCACATAATTTGGGGGTACGACAGGGATCTAAGGGCGGTGTAAGCTATTAAGGCCAACTTTTATTATATGGTTTCAGATTAATTAGTATGTATTTAGAAGTTAGAGATTGCCAATTCCCCCAATAACTAAAAAAAATTGTGAAATCCTATCTAATTATTTCATTATTAATCAAAAATTAATTTCCATTTTTAAATATATTTTGAATATAATAACCGGCATAAAAACTACATTGATTTGTATTTTTTAATAAAAATAATAAAGATTTGAACCGGATCATCCAACTTAAGGGTCGGACTGCATCAGATCAAGAGCAGCCGAAGCTCGACCCGACTCATTGACATCTTTAAAAATGACATTGTTTATATTTGAGACATTGATCAAATTAAACTATAAAATCTAAGTATAAATAGGTGCTCGATTAATTGACATTCCTAAAAATGTCAAATTGAGAAGTTCAAATCTGATCTAAAACTTAATCAACTTGGTCAAGCTGAGCTTAGGTATAAATGTCATCACCTATCGATACAATGAGTGGATTCTCCCATGATATCAACTTTGTAGTGGAGTAGAAGAATTTCACTTGTGTCAATTTTTAGGTACGACCTATAGGAATGAGTAACAATATATCGAGTTGAGTTCAAGGTTCCCTACAACTTGAGATTAAAGTTATTTAGCCAAACTCGACGTTAGGTTTAATCGGACTCTAACGAGTGAGTTTGAAATGAACTTATTCGAGTTTCAAATATATTAAGTACTTTTGGAGAGTAAATAAGCACTTTTTTCTCACCGTAAAAGCTTCTTTTAAGAAAACTGAGTGTTTGGCTGTAAAATTCAAAATCACTTTTTTTGTAGAATCACTTTTTTCTTACCGTAAAAGCTGTTTTTAAGAAAACTAAGTGTTTCGCTGTAAAATTCAAAATCACTTTTTTTGTAGAAATGGCTTTTCTGAAAGTTAAAATACAACTTTTTAAGAATCTCAAATTTGAAGCTTTTTAAAAAAGTACTTTTTCAGGTAGATTTTTAAGATCAATTAATGAACATATTTTTTAATCCCTTTTATTTTTATGTTTTATACATAATTCTCACAAAATCCACAAACACATTTCCACGTTTATTTTGAGACTTATATAATATTATTTGACGTTTTTTATGTTTTAATATTTATTTTTTATATAAGTTTTACTTATATTATAATCCATATAAAAGATTTGGTTAGATATATTTTTATTTATGTTTTATATGGTTTAAAATT
>JANSVA010000004.1:1180508-1193888 GCA_025504915.1 Erythroxylum reticulatum
TCATAATCATTTGTTTCTTTTAAGGTAAGTTTGATTGAGAGTTTTATAACTAAATATAATGAAATTTAATATTATTATATCATCTGAGAAGAGATTTAACGAGATAAAAAAAGCGGTTTCATATTATATGTCATTTAAAAGAAAATGGTTTTATATTACATGTCATTTTATCTTAAACAGTAAAAACAAAAAATTTCCAATTTGATGAGTTTATGATGTAACGTAAAATAATACACTATATTATATTATAAACTCATAATCGAAATAACATTTCACTATATTACATTATAAACCATTTCATTCCTCCTAAAGAACAATTTTTTAATATTATATCTATTTCCGTTCCATTCCATTATAAATCAATCTATTTCATTTTATTTCATTAAAAACTTTACGTCCAGCCAAACAAATATAGCCTAAGGACTTGTTGTTTCCTCAACCGTCTGATTTGTGTTTTCAGTGTCGTTTTCAAATTATTTTTATTTATCATAATCTAATTATAATGTAATTTAATTATAAAATTGATATTTAATTAATCAATTAATTAAATTTAATTAATAATAACATTATTTATAAATTAAAATATATCGATTATTTAATTAATTTGGTATTTTATTATTTTCAATTATATAAATTGTCTCTTTATCAGTTAATGGTAATATTGCGTACTATTGATCTTCTCCGGATTTCGCATATCAGCGGAATTTATATTAGATATTGTTGTTTTTCTTGTTGTAGTTATAAAATTTGTACATATAATCGAATAAATATTTTTATTTTTTATAATATAGAAATTAGAACTAGAGAATGAAAACTAAAAATATATATATAACAAAAATAAAAGTTGAACCAAGATAATTTATAAATTTTTTTAAATAATTTTTTACTAATTAAAGTAATTTTTAACATAATTTTATGCAAAAATATTTTAAATAGATACTATCATAAATTCAATTTTGAAACTATTAAAAATGGGATTAAAGCAATAAAAAAGATTAGTATCGTAAATAATTTTTTATAGTGTGATTAAAAAAAAAAAAGAAGTACAACTACATCTAAATGGGCAATTTCATCAAAATGGCAAGTGGAGCCCGAGACATAACGACCACGTAATGTCATTTTTTCAAATCAAAACGTCGTCGTCGCATTTATTACCAGGAAGCAGCCATACTCCTACATCCCAACACCTTATGGACTTGGGGGTTAAGCCTAAAACATAGAGGGAAATTTTCCGTAACAGAACTACCCCCGAACCACAACCCCGTTCAACGGTGGCTCCACCATAATGACGCAACACTCGTATGGGTAAAACTGTAATTCCACTTTTTATGCACCCGTACAATTCATTACATACCACCAATCACCACCACCACTCAAGAAGCCGCCTCATAACTCAGTTCTTCCCACTCTCCGATAGAGAGAGAGAGAGAGCTAAAGGAAGGTGAGTCCAAAAACGTGTGTGTGTGTGTGTAGAAGGAAGATACTTAATGTGCACGAGGAAGAGAAAGTTACAGTTAGACTTCTTCTTCTTCAACTCCTCAAATGGCAAGTTAGGGTCTTGGAAGTTCGCATCGTTTACTTCTTCTTCAGTTCACTGAGTATTTTTAAGGTGAGTTTAACTGTCTAATAAAACTTATCTCATAAACACCGACATGTCCCTAAAAGCTTAGCTTTTTTTATGGTTCTTTAAAGCTGACACATTTTAACCACTTTTTGTAACTTTCATTTTCGTATTCTACTTCTGGGTGCAGATTAAGAGGTCTGACTCGTTGATTCTCGGAGATAAGCTTGTGCAAGAATGTTGGAGTACGAATGGGGAAACCCATCTGCCGCTATGCTCTCTGGAGAAGAAACCCTCCAAGAACAAGATCAAACCCGCCAGATTTTCGATCATTACACGGCACCTTCCATGAACGAACACCTTCTTCAGCAACCCACCACTGGTTTTTTCCACCACCACCCAACATCAACAGCCACCCCTCATCAGGTCAACACTGGTACGCTCTACGACCAACGAACATACTCCACTCCAAGTCACTCACTCCTTTCACTCGACCCGGTTCACACTGCAGCCACCGGGCCAACTCCGGCGACGTACTTCTTCGTCCCCAAAACCGAAGACGTCTGTCGGGCGGAGGACTATTCCGCTAGAATTGGGCTGAATTTGGGTGGTCGGACCTATTTCTCCTCCGCAGAAGATGACTTTGTGAACCGGTTATACCGCCGGTCAAGACCCCACGAACCTGGTTCCTCCAACGTACCCAGATGCCAAGCTGAGGGCTGCAATGTCGATCTGACCCACGCCAAGCACTACCACAGACGCCATAAAGTCTGCGAGTTCCATTCTAAAGCTTCGACTGTGATAGTCGCCGGGTTGACTCAGCGATTCTGCCAACAGTGTAGCAGGTTTCTTCAAAATACCAAAACCCCCTCCCCATGCACTTCCCACTCCCCACTCCCAGTTGAGATTTTCTACTTTCCTCGTCCTTTGATCACGACCCAACAATCTTCCTCATCATTTCCTTGGAGTAGATAACTACTAAGCTGATAACGACGACATAATTACCGGGAAGGCCCCTGGTTCTTGTCTCAAGACCCAATGATTGGAGTTGTCCGTACACTTGAAATTCCAGAGGGCATTTTAATCTTTTAATTATGCATTTACATGAGTTCATTAGGTTACTAAGTACTAACCCATTTGGTTTATCTCCTCCTTCTTCCTCTCTAAAGACATGGTAGAATTCATGTATCTGACGACAATGCCCCTCCATTTATGTTTCCTTTTCAATGATTGGGTTTACCGTACGTTTGGAAATCCCGAGGGCATTTGCGTCTGTATGTTTTTACAAGCGTCCAGCTGCTTCGTTCTTTCTTTTCATTTCTTGTACTGTGTCCATTCATGTATTTTTTGATCTGTAATTACCTGTCGCTTTATGTTTAAGACTTACCTAGGATTACAATAAACGACATGCCTTGTCTTGTAATAACATACAGCTGGGATTAAAAAGATAAAATGTCGTCCTGCAGGTTCCATCTACTTTCTGAGTTCGACAATGGAAAACGAAGTTGCAGAAGACGATTAGCTGATCATAATCGTCGAAGGAGAAAATCCCACCAGACGAATCAAGAAAACCACAAATCCCAGTTGGAGAATGCTCGGAATTGTTCTACCGAGAACGTCTCAAGTGAGTTACGTTATCTGCCGGTTTCAGGTTCTTGCTTAACTCTTATCTGAAACGTTTTTCCTGGAAAAAATTTCAGGGTCTCCACAGGATTCTGGACCTCATTCCTCATCCTCAGTCACAGTGGCAATATCACCACCTAGAATGTCTCTCGATTGTTTCAAGCAAAGACCATATCAAGTCACTGCTTCTTCTTCTGCATCTTCGAGCTCACTCTTTTTCTCAAGTGGGTAATAAATGGAAGAAAAAAAAATGTAATGTTTTTTTTCCCTGTCAACTCTGAATTTTATTGAAATTGATGTTTAGTAACATCAAAATGTAGCAGTATCCAACTAATATAAGTTCCTATTTTTCGCTGCAAACGAGCAATCAGTTCTTTCCTTTTTTACTTTAAAGTGTAAAAGCAGGCGATACAATTTCTCAGATGCGCACTTACTATTTACTGCAAGGTATCTGCAGAGAACGTTAAAGGTATTTTCACCACAAGGAAAATGGTTCCCGACAACTGTAGTAGAAGGGTGTGGTAAAAGTGGAGTGAACTTGGAGTTTTCCAATATAAGTGTCTGTTTGGTAGGCACAAGGCAGGAAGGGTTCAGGATTATTATCGATTAGGGTATTGCATTATTTTCCTTTTGTCTGGTCAGTATTAATTTTCCCGGAAAAAGCTGTGATTTCAAATGTCGAAGGGGAAAAAAGAAAAAGGTGTGCACCAACATCAAGACCAAGGTAACATGAACATTTCAGGAATTTTTAGAGAAGACATCAGTTTATCTCCTACTTTGTGTCCCCTTCACATCAAGAACAGAATCAACGACTAGGAAAAAAAAATAAACATTTAGGTAAAGGTTGGTTTTAATGATTTTGGAAGCCAGCCAGCTTAAGCAGCTTCGACGAAATTCATGATCTTGTAAACTGAATGTCCTTTCAAACTTCGTAATCATCATTGTCACTGCTACTGTGAGTAGTCGTTGTTGTGCACACATTCAATACGGGAACTTGAAACTTCAAATTTTTGGTTGAGGGATCATACGAGATTGGTGCTTTTACTTCTTCCAACCACGAAATTTCCTCAACCTTTCCGTGCGCTAAGCTTGTTTTGTTTTCTTGTGTTTTCCCATAAGACAAACACAACAATGTCATTGCACAAAGTTTCTATTTGTGAAATTCGGGTGAGGGATATAAACTATACACAATCTCTCTTTACATTTTTACAAAAATGTTATTTTCGTAACTTAAACGTGTGACTATCCGGGTCATAAAGAAATAACCTTCCCGATTTCTTCAAAGTTCGCCTTCATTTTTTCGTAAAATTCTAAATATATATTTGGAAAATCTAAGGAAATCAATAAGAGAATCTAGTAGAATTGAACCTACAGTTACAATGTTTGGAGAAGTGTCCCTTTCTCATACCTTTCGCCTCTAATGTCTTCCCCCACCGACATGTCCCTTGGGGCCTTCCTTCGGCTGGAAAGTGAGCTATTCTCTTTCAATATTTATTTACTTGGAATTAATAATATAATTATTATTTTGTATTTGCATAATTGTTAAAGTGAGAAAGAGTGGTACAACAGCCCGTAAAAATTGATAAAGTGACGAGTCTTATGCATCGAGTACGTTAAATTTATAATTTTTCAAGTCTTAACTGGTTATAATATGGTAAGAAATATTATTTATTAACTTTTTTTTTCTCATCTTCATCTTCCATTTTTTAATTTTTTATTACAATGTATATATTTATGAGTTTTAATTTCTATGACATTTATCCCCTTTGTTATTCTTTCGTATGGTAAGAAAGACAACCAACAAAAGTAAAACACAAGTGGACGAAGATGAACACTATCTAGTAGAAGTGCAGTAACAGAGACTTAGTTAAAAGAGTGGTCCAATGAACTGTAACTATGGAAAGTCCTGGTCAAGCTAAGAGAGACGAACCTCTTTGACAAGTTGAAAGGTACGACAAGAAGAGTCAGTGAGGGAGCACAACTGGGCGGTTGAACAAGTGCACGACAGCCATGGCTTCTCAATCCCAATCCCCAATTTAATGGGAGAGGAGGGGGGTCCCCGCCATACAAGTAAATCATCTTCTTCTCTCTGCGTCGTCGTCGTCTCTTCTTCCTCCTCCGTAACCATACATTTAATGCTCTTCACTCTGTCTCTGATCATCATAAACTTTGTGAGGACCGTACTTTTTTAAATAAATGCAACTACTACTACTATTATATAACTCAGCGTCTTGTGTTCATTCATGGAGATTAGATGCTAACTGTTCGAAGCTCCCTCTGCTCTTGGGGACGACTCTCTTTCTCTATATAAGGTTCGCAGGGATACAATATAACAGATACGGGGGGTCTGCAACTGATCTGTGAGTTTGCAGTTGCACGTTCAAGCGTTGTCCATGTGAATGATAGGACAAATGATAGGTTTGCACTTCATTCATTGTAAAATATGTATGTACAGTTTTAGATATTTAAATAAATTTTATAATATTAAAAACATTTTTATTCAAATTACTTGGTGCTATTTCAATAAGAATTGTAATTAAAATTAAATTAAAACTATCTAATTGTTTACACTTAATAATTTGATAAAATTTTAGTAAAAGTATTTTTAAAATATATTTGATACTATAAATCAACTTTAATTAATTCAAATAGCTAATTAAAAAAACTTAAAATTCTCTTAATTTTACAATCATATCTCGAACTTTAAAAATTATAATTAAATACTCAAAATTTCAATTTTTTTATTTTAACTGAGCGTTAGTATTTCCGTTAAGTTTACTAGCGTAGCATCCTACATGTTTCAAAAATCCTAATTATACGACACTGTTTAATACACGATAACTAAAATTAACAGAACTAATAAAATTTAATTAAATAATATTGTTTAATTACATAATTAAAATAATTTTGAAAATAATGATATTAAATAATTTATAAAATATTTCATATAATTATATAGTTCTACAAGTCACGTTGAGTCAATCTAACAAAATAAGAAACCGCGACCTCTCTACTTACTGATCAAGCCGTGAAAAGTAGCAAAAGGTATGTTCGTACTTTAAAGGGCACATTCAATTATTTTGATCAGACACAACAGTAATGTCTGGACCGCGTTTTTCTCTGAAGTGGCAAGCTGATTAGAATAGAAAAAAAGGATACAAATTCATAAGATTGTAACTTTCAACTCTTTCGTCATCAATGGAGTTTGAAAGAAGAAGAGGAAGGATGATGCTTCTTGTTGTTTTGTTATGTGGTCCTGATAGAGGATGACTAAGCTTAATATTGACATGACATGGCTGATATTTTGTTTTAAAGCTTTGAGTTCACTTTCCAAAATTATAGAAAAAGTTTAAGAATCTAGGTCTTCTTATCCAACGAACTTTCACAACCTAGATAACAACTAGTCATGTGGGTGCATCATAGATCTGTCGTGGAATCGCAATAACACCTTTTTCTGGCTGATGTTTTGGAATTGTTGGCATGCATTTCAGGAGAGAAGATTGTGTCCCAAAGTGATTGATAGATTAAAATGTAATACATCTTCATAATATTTTCTGAACAATCACTAAATTAAGATGACAAGTCAACAAACAAACAATCAAATCAATCGAGATAATCTCATGGATTTTTACCACACTAAAAGACCAATATGATCACAAAGCAAACGGTTGACTAAGATGGAGATGGAGATGGAGATGGAGGAGGAGTGAAGTCATTCAAAAGTGTTCCACTCTTCTTCGGCTTCTTCTTTACTTTTCATTCTCGAAGGCAATAATCCAAATGCCGAACTCGGCGTTTGCATGAGGTCTAATGTAACTTGTCTGTTAGACTCGTGGAACCGATTCCAACAATGTGGCTCGATCACCATCTGACCCTGATAGGTCGTCAAGCAACTGGCGTTGTTGAATTGAGAGGACTCGCTCAGGCTCAGCCCTTCCACGGTGGTTTGGTGGTGGTTGTTCAAGTGTCGTTCCAGGATAAGCTGTCGTGCTAGTATGGCTGCGCGGTGTTCGGAGATCAATTCACGCAGTGCAGCGCTCGATCTTGAAGAAAGATCCGATGGGGTAACCCAAGAATCGTTCTTCAATGACAGAAGAGAGAGAGCACTTCCTCTTGGTGATGTTAAGTGTGTCAATCTCGCACCAATCGACTTGTCTGAACCATGGAATGGAACTTGCAGGTTATTTCACGGCTTTAATCTTCACAACCTCTATCAGAAACCATAAAGAATCAGCCATTAAAGTACCTTGAGAAGAGTTCCTAGGGATAGAATCCTGAGAGCTCTTTCTTCTCCTCTCGTTGTGCCCAGCCAATCTCCTCCTACAACTCCTCTTCGAATCATCAAACTCTGACACTACATGAAACCTATATACCCATCAAAACCTATCAGACCCCTAATATCTTCAACTTAGGCTACACGAAAAGGAGAAGATAAGAACTAGTTTGTTCTTCAAAAAGAAGTGAAATTAACTTACCTGCTGCATTGCTGACAGAACCGCTGCTCCAACCCTAGGACTAGGACCATCGGAGCTTTGGAATGCATCTCACAAACTTTATGTCGCTTGTGATAGTCCTTAGCGTCGGTCAACGCGACGTGGCAACCCTCCACCTGACACCTAGGCTGCAAGGTGGCCGAAGACCCACCTGACGCCGCTGTCGACGAGGAGGCTACCGTCCCCATTTGTTGAATATCGTAGGGTTTGCCTCTTTTACCCAATGAAAACCCACCACCCAAGTATCGTTCACTCAATCCACTGCTATTATCCTCAAAGTAGTGCCGCTTCCCAAGCTTCAAGCACATTAGATGCGGGTCAGGGTGCAAATTCGACCCGTAGAGCGAGTGTTGCTGATACGGCGGCTCGTCGTAACGGAAAAAACAGTCGCTGTGGTGACCGAACACTACCCGAGTCGAAGCATTCTCCCCTTCTTGTTGTTGCTGCTGCTGCATGGAACATGAAGTCTCTGGTACTAGAGAGAAACCGGTAGTAGTAACACTTGCTGTTGTTGAACTATACATGTTATTGAGCTCCCACATCTCCCATGGAAGAGAAGGGTTATCGCCGTTTTGCCCTCTCCCACCACTTTCCATCTTTACGTTCTTTTTTCTGACCTGACCTTTGCTTGTTAGACTGAAGCTTTCCTTTTTTTGTTTCTGAAAATGGAAAACTTGCACTCTAACCTCGGTTTCCCTTTTATTCCTTATCTTGAACCGTCCTTCTCTTTCCTTCTTTTTCAAGAGGACAATTGCGGAGTATCGGTTGTTGGTCGTACACACCAAGATCAGTACACAATCTGGCTCCTGTTGCTAATGGTGAGAGGGGGAAGATAATAGATGGGGAGGCACGTGTGAGCAGTGGAAGAGACACGTGTGAAGAGTGAAGAGGGCCTATCCAAGTGTATTGATTTGATTTGATAGAAAAGCAAAGGACGAGATGATTATGATGAGACTCGAGCGGAGCAGATCAGAGATACCAACTTTCTTTTTATTATTATTTTATGAATTTTTTGCGCTTTCTTTTATGCAGAAATTATTTGCCGTACCAAGACCACACGCAGTTCAAAAGTTCGTGTACCTCATTGTCCCTTTCTCTGTCAAAATTTCCTGCATTCTCTTACGTACTTCAAATCTGTTCTCCGTATCACGCGAGAGTGCCCTCTACGCTCTGTTCTCGACTGTGGGAATAGTGATTCTGCCTAATTTGTTCCAAATCTTTATGGAATCACAATTGGTCAGTGAAGAAAATGCAACTTTATATTAAAAATCTCTCATTTAAGTTGGATGAATTTTTAAAAAATATTTATTATCTTACTTAAAAATAATTTATTTTATGAATTAATAAATTAAATTTTAATTATATAAATTCAATCGTTGTGTGAAATTTCAAACCTAAAAAAAACCCAAATTTAAAAATTTAGTATCTTCAATTTGAAATTTCTATTTTATTATTTTTAATTAAAATATTTTAAAAGTCTATATTATAATTATGTTATTAAGAATACTAAGTGCCTGTTTGTATGAGCTTATATTAGTAGAGCTTTTCTAAGAAGTCAGTTGACTGTTTGGCTGTTATTTAAAAAGGAGCTTTTTTGAAAGAGCTTCATACAATAGACTGTTTGATAACATAAAAATAAAAAGTACTTTTAATTTTGACTATATTTTATTTTGTAATAAAAATTATTTACGCATATAAATATTATTTAAAATATGTTAAATAATATGCAAAGTACAATATATTAATTATTATATAATTTTAAACTATATAAAATATAAATAAAAATATATCTAACCAAATTTTTTATATGTATTATAATATAAGTAAAAGTAATATTAAAAATAATATTAAAACATATAAAAAGTAAAATAATATTATGTAAATCTTAAAATAAAAGTGAAAATATATTTGTGGGTATTGTGAAAATTGTGTGTAAAACATAAAAATATAAAGAACTAAAAATAGGCTCCTTAATTGATCTGAAAAATCTATCAAAAAAAGTACTTTTTTAAAAAGCTTCAAATTTGAGCTTTTCAAAAAGCTATATTTCAGCTTCTAAAAGAGTCATTTCTACGACAAAAGTACTTTTACTTTTTTGAAAAGCTTCAAATTTGAGCTTTTCAAAAAGCTATATTTCAGCTTCTAAAAGAGTCATTTCTATGACAAAAGTACTTTTAGATTTTACAATAAAACACTCAATTTTTTTAAAAATAACTTTTGCGGTAAAAAAAGTTATTATTTACTCTTCAAAGGTACACGTAGAAAATAAAAATCTGTTTCATTTAATGCAACAGTCTGTAAAGTTAAAGAATCACGGAAGTCCACACACGTGTCATCATGTGGGCTCCATCGTCGACATTGACCCAGTCGTCCTTGATTGTGACTACACATTCCCATTCTCCTGCAACAGTTGCATTATAATTGAAGTCACTACTTCTACCGCCACCTCATCATATAATTTATAATTTTATTAATTAATTAATCTTTATAAATTAAAATAAAATATTCAGTTTTTGTAAATTTAATTAAATAAACTATTCAAATTCATAATAAAGCAGTGATGGGAAAGCTACAAAACAACGAGGAAACCTTGAACCAACCCCACTCTTGCTTGTAAGAAGTGCTAATCACGTCCCAATGTTGATGAATCTATGGTGACACGCGCCGTTGCGTCGGGTGATATACTTTACTGTTTAAGTCTGTTTATTTATGTTTCAAGGAATCGGGGATTTGATGCTTTTAACAGTTTTATCTGCTGTGGATAAAAAAGCAACGCCTGACACTGATGTGTACTTGTCAATATCAGACTTCCTTAGCCCTAAATTAATATTATTTAATTTAATTTAATACTTAATATAAAATTTTAATATTATTCTATTTATTTTCCAGTAAAAATAATGGTAAATTTTAAATTAATTGATATGAAAATTTAAATTGGTAGATGCAACAAGCGTATCTTGGAGCTGGTGCGGTATCCAATGTTTGTGGGACCAATCATGATGAATCGAAAGTTGGTGACTTTGCCACGTGTACGGTGAGTATGTTATAGTTGTACAGGAATTATATATTTATTTCAGACGTACTAATTAAATAGTACACAAAAAAAGCATATAAATAAATAAATAAAAGCCGAACTTCCCATTAAGTTGGGACTTGGGAAGGGAGAGGTCAGAGAAAGTAAGTGTTAAGTCCGTACTTTGTAACAACTGCCACGTGTAAGTAAACAAACTCCATCGCCGACCCCTAAGTTTCTTCTTCCCTCGACCGAAACAGTGTTGGGAAACAGAGAGACATGGGTACTTTGAGACCACATTTGTTTCTTTTAATGAAACAGCAAAAAGTATTGTAAATGAGGGCAAAAAAGAATCTATATATATATAATGAGAAAGCTGAAGAGAAGCCATGGAGGAGGGTTGGGACCATATCCAAACTTCGGTTGGTTTGGGAGGGGACCGTTGACATGATATAGTATAATATAGTATGTAACATAGTCCTATATACGATGATTTTGCTACAAATCTCGAGGGCATTGCATTATAAACATAGTTTAAGAGTGTGCTTGTTTAAGGTTATATGAGAAGAGGTATGAGTATAGAACGAAAATTAATGGTTGGTATGAACTTATTATTGAAGATTTAAGAGTGTCATTATTTGGTTTTCAGTAATCATCCATTCCTCTCATAATCTAGATGAATAGAAGAGATGAATGAGAGTGAAATTAATTAATTATGGTGAAATTAATTAATTAATTAATTATACTATTGCAATTAATTACTTAATTAATTATAATTATTAATTAAAACATAATTATTTATTAATTAAATATTATAATTAATTAATTAATTACAACATAATTAATTAAAATATTATTATTATTTAATTAGTTACATTATATTTAATTAAATATTATTATTAATTAAAATATAACTATTCATTAATTAAAATATTATAATTAATTAATTGCAATATAATTAATTAAAATATAATTCATTAATGAATTAAAATATAATTCATTTTCTAATTAATTAATTACAATATTTTTTACAAACCAACCACTATCAATAGTAATAGTAATCATTCCTTCATCTGAACCCTCCATTATAATTATAATGATTATATCCATTCTCATTGCTCCCTATATTTATTCTCATTCCCATTCTTATTACTTTATGTGAATCAAGCACCTCCTAAGCTTCATATCCATGGAAATAGCTTCTAAATATTTGGAATTTTTAATAAAAATAATAACTCGTTAAAAATATGAGAGATACGAGAAGGTACAATATTTTTTAATTTTATCTTAATTAATAGAGAGATTGTTACTAAGTATCAACACATAATTATGTAAATTAATTGAATTATAAAATTAATATGAGAAAAATTAGAATTTACAAAAAATAAAGGAATAAAAATGGAGGGTGTTAAGGTTTTTGTGTCTGTTTGAATGGACTTTTGAGAGGCTAATAAGTACTTTTCTCTACCTCAAAAGTCTTTTTTAAGAAAACAAATGTTTGACTGTAAAATAAAATTTTATTTTTTAATAGATATAACTTTTTTAACAATCAAAATACAACTTTTTAAAAAGCTCAAATTTGAAGCTTTTAAAAAAAGTATTTCAAATGACTCTTTAGGGTAGGTTTTTTTATATAAATTAATGAGCTTATTTTTTAGTCCCTTTTATCTTTATGTTTTATACATAATTTTCACAATACTCACAAATTCATCTTCTCGTTTATTATATATTTAACTATTTAATCAACTTGAATATTTATTTTGAAATTTATATAATATTATTTAACTTTTTATATGTTTTAATCTTTATTTTTTATATTAGTTTACTTATGTTATCATCCATATAAAAGATTTAATTAGATATATTTTCATTTATGTTTCCAATGGTTTAAAATTATATAATAATTAATATATTGTATTTTGCATATTGGTTAATATACTTTAAATAACATTTATATACATAAATAATTTTATTACAAAATAAAATATAATTAAAATTAAAATTATTTTTTATTTTATGTTATAAAACAGTCTATTATATAAAAAAAATTTAAAAACTCATTTTTAAATAAAATGTAAATAATTAATTAAGTTCTTAAAAAAGATTTATAAAAAAATTGCTACTCCTAACGAAACCGATGCTTATTTTTACCGGAAAAGATGAAGGAGAGGTGTCGGTGAGTGTTGTATTTAAAACGATAAATGAAGGTGAGAGTAATGATGGGGTGTCTGAAAAGAAGCTGTCAAGTGTTTTACTTTTTAATCACCCAAGCTTCAATGTTAGTGTTATTTTATTTTTGTCTTGTTCTTCTCAGCTCAGTTCCTACCTAACCGAAACCTCACCAACTGGACGGACTTAATACGGTCCAAAATTTCAAAAATTTTAAGAATTATTAAAAATAAATATTATTAAAACTTTTTAAATTTTAAATTTTAATAAAATTTTTAATTCGGTAAATAAAATATGATCCAATTTCTACAATTATCCACAGTGCCTATGACTAGGCATTTCACTGAGTCTATCAGTAATGGAAGTCCGAGGACCCAAAATGGCACCAACTTTGTGATGTGTAGAGCCCTAATTGTAAAGCCCAACTTAGTCCTTCTATTAGTTACGTTTGATATATTATTCCATTGTTTTTAATAACTGAAAAAGCATTAGAATTGAATTACTAATTAAGACTTCAATTC
>JANSVA010000004.1:1193988-1210012 GCA_025504915.1 Erythroxylum reticulatum
CTAATTAAGACTTCAATTCTTCTTTTGAACGTTAAAAATATCCTTTCAATAATACCTATCTAACTCTACCATATATCTCTTCACTTCAAGCAGCCCCTTCCACCTTAAATAGCTCCTCCCACCAAGAAACGAAATAACAACACTTTCTCCACAAATTAACACCATATTTAAGTTTTCTCTTATCCTTGTTCATGGGTGTCTTTTCTTTTTTCGTTTTTTTGTTTACGATCATCATTCTCTTTTAGATCCATCGTTCGATTTACTTCTCCTTTCATTCTCCCATCCTGTCTACATTCTTTTGCATTTCTCAAATTTTTTGTATATATCTAGATCCATCGTTCATTTATAATGAAATTAATGTTTATAACTTACTCTATGTAAGTGTGAATGTTTATTATTTAATAAGATTATTTTTTAGTCAAAAGTAAAAATGTCATATGAAAAAATTGAATTCATTTTGATTGTGTCCCAAACAGTATAATTGAATTAAATTCTAATATTACTAGGTTTGTTTCAAATAGTGTAAATTGAATTCAATTCAATTTCATTTAATTGAATCAAATTCGTTAATGAATTCAATTGAAGTTTTCCAAACGATTCGTTACTCTTAAATAATAATGCAGTGCGAGATGGAAATAAATTCACTAATATGCAATTGTACATCTAATTAATAGAAAATTTATTTTTATATAACTATTTAAATTCAATTCTTTAAATCGAAGAGTTTGCAAACACAAATGTTATTTCAATCTTATCAAACTCATCATCGTCATCAACAGCTAGTTGAAGTTCTGCTGAAAAGCAAGATCTAGGAAGTTCGATAGTACACAGCCTTACTCATAAGGCTATGTTTATTTGAACATAGCATTTTTAATGAATGAAATTGAATGATTTATAATGAAATGAAATGTAAATAGATGTGATATTAAAAAATTATTGTTTGGGAGTGATGGAAGAATTCATAATATAATATAGTGAAATGTTGTTTGGAAGAAAGGTTTATAATGTAATACAGTGAAATTTTGTTTATTATTTTACAATTTATATTAAACTCTACAAATCAAAAGTTTATCATTTTTACTGTTAATGATGTAATATGAAACTTTCATCTTTCATCTTATTTTATTTCATTTTATTATAAACCTTCCTTCAAATGATGTTTCATTCGTTAATAAACCTCTCCTTAAACATAGTCTAAATCCAATTAAACCAAACCAATTGAATTCAGGTTGAAGTGGAGGCTTTTTACCATGCTTACTTCTAAGAGTAAGCAAGCATAAAAGTGGTGTGACAATAATAGGAGGGCTGTAGCCTTGCAAGACGGAGCTGCCATAGTGACGTTGTTAAAGTTGGGACGTTGAGTCTTCTACACGTCCAAAAGCACACAGAAACACAAAAGTTGTTGGAGCAGTTAGTTTCCGTTCAGACAGGTTGAGTCATTCACAAGTTACTTCTTGTTGTTGCGGTAAGAGAGCGTGTGTGATTCAGCAGCAACTATGATATGTCTCCCTAACGACCACTCCTCCTACTACTTTTACTACTTCAGTTGCTTAAAACAGTTAGCTTAGCTTATCAGGTCGTTGAAGAAAAACACACAAGAGTTTGTTAGAAACCCACCTTTGTCCTGACCCTCCCTTCAGAATTAAGACACGCACTCAAGAATCAACCCTCCAAACGCTGTTCATCTTCTGTTATACTCATCTAATCTCTAATTTAGTTAGCAAAATCAGATACTAAGCACAAATTTAGGGTTTCAAAGGTCTCAATGAAGCCTCTTGATTAAATCAATATTACAAGTTTGTTTTGTTTGTTTTTGTTAAGAAGACTTGTTATCACCATTGTTCTTATTATATAATTGATAAAAGTTACATCTTAAATTTTGGGTATCTTTGTAAATTCTAAGATAATTGTGGGATAATTTAAGAATAGTAGTCTAAATTTCAATCAAATTTAAATCACTTGAAATGACATCATTTTAATTAAATTATTTTAAATTTAATATTAAAATAATACCATTTTGTAGAATTTTTATAAAATATCATCGTTTTATAATTAAATATACATATTTGGTTATATTAAATATAACCAAATATTTTATATGGATTATAACATAAGTAAAACTAATATAAAAATAAATATTAAAACATATAAAAAAAGTCAAATAATATTATATAAATCTTAAAATAAATATTCAAGTTGACTAAATAGTTAAAATGTATAATAAAATAAGCATTTTATTGTAATACCAAAAGATGAGTTTGCAAGATAACATAAAGATTAGTTTGTGGGTATTGTGAGAATTATATGTAAAACATAAGGACATAAAGGACTAAAAAATAGGCTCATTGATTAATATGAAAATTCTACCCAAAAAAATAACTTTTTTGAGAAGCTGTAAATTTGAGATTCCTAAAAAAATATATTTTAGCTACTAAAAAATTATATCTATAAAAAAATGTTTTTTATTTACAATCAAATGCTCATTTAAAAAAAATACTTTTGTGGTAGAGAAAAGTACTTATTAACCTACCAAAAGCTAATCTAAATAGGCACTAGGTCGAATCAAACTTGGATTTCTCTCTAATTTATAAAAATAAAGATTGTTTTATAACATTAATTTTAATGTTTGAAAGTTCTAATAATTTTAATGACACAAAATTAAAATATAATTAAATACATATTTTTATAAGAAATAATGTGATGATAAGTATTAAATACTAGTCTTTTTTACTAATTATATCATTGTCACCTTCTCTTTTTAGGATTCAAACTTCTAATCATCCATTGAACTCTCCCACCGAAATTGACTTCTATGCCCACTTTCTTCCTAATAAAGCTTCAGTTCTTGCCACCCACCGTCTGCAGAGTCCAAATCGATCATTACCCTACAATGTTCCTTCCATTCGGTTCTTACTTCTTCATCCTCTTCCTCCTCCACACGTCACATTGCTTCGCTGCCAGAAGAACGCCGGTTTTCCTATCCCCGCCGCCAGCCGACAACCTCATCAACTACTCATGGCGCAGTTTTGAGAGATTCCTCAACGCCAAAAGAGGAGACCACGTCAATGGCCTATCCCAACTCAAGAGATACTTTCATCACTTTGGCTATCTCCCGTTACGTGATTACACTAACATTACGGACGCTTTCGATGCCCATTTAGAATCAGCAGTTGTCCGATATCAAACTAAGCTCGGTCTTGGTATCACTGGTGAGCTTGATTCCAATACCATATTTCAAATGATGGCACCGAGGTGTGGCGTACCGGATAACGCAGTTCACTCGTTGCATGCATCGAGTCATTACGTGTATTTTCCGGGAAAACCTCGATGGACACGGCAAATACCGATGAAGCTCACGTACGCGTTCTCGGCGGAGAACTTCATACATTACTTGAGCTCCCCGGAGATAAAAGAAGTGTTTAAACGGTCTTTTTCCAGGTGGGGTTCAGTAATTCCGGTGAGTTTTGAGGAGACAGAAGATTATAGTTCTGCTGATATAAAAGTAGGGTTTTACAGTGGCGATCACGGTGATGGAGAACCCTTCGACGGGGTTTTAGGAGTGTTGGCTCATTCATTTTCCCCTGAGAATGGGAACTTTCATCTTGATGCGGGTGAAACGTGGGCCGTCGATTTCAAGCATGAGAAATCAAAAGTTGCAGTTGATTTGGAATCGGTGGCCGTGCATGAGATCGGACATCTTTTAGGGTTGGGCCACTCTTCTGACGAAGTGGCTGTGATGTACCCTAGCTTGAAACCTAGGATGAAGAAAGTGGATTTGAGTTTAGATGATATACAAGGAGTTCAAGCTCTCTATGGATCAAACCCGAATTTCACAATTGGGTCTCAATTAGAGTCCGACGTTTCAACGAATCAGGCTGTTGATTTTCGAATCGGGTTCTCAAAATGGTCTACTTTAATTTTGACTTTAGTGTGCATTCTCTCCTTGTAGATGTAAATTAGGTTAAGGGCTTAGTTTTATTCTTATTTTATAATGTACAATGTATATAACAATCCACAAATTACATGTTTTGAGTAAGTTACTCTACAAGTCAATGATATAGAACAAAGTAATGAATTCAATTCAATTAGAATTTATAAGATTGAGTGTGTTTTCTCTTTGCATCAATTAATTAGTGTCACTTGTGCTTTTATCTAATGCATAAAAGCTATGAGGACAATTTAGTCTAAATTTTTTACACTAAAATTGTGTTGAATATTAACATTTTAGAACTTCCAAAATGAAAATAATCATTGACGGGATGAAACAAAAAACTTTACACTATCAATTGTTATATCTATTATGGAGCTGTTTTAAACGTTATGATTCATTTATGTTTTGTAAACGTTATGATTCATTTTGAATGTTTTCAAAATGTTATGGTCTAATTCAAATTTTAATGCAAAAGTTGGAGGCTAAATTTGCCTACACAGATAATGGATTGCTATTTCATTTTCCTAATTTAAGTTAGTGGACTCGTGCTATAAATATTTGCAAATTATAACAATACCCTTTTTCTTATTTACACAATCCATACTAAGAAAGCAAACGACACCGTTCCCATATAGTAGTTGGAGTGATAATTGACTTACCGGCCCGTGACCCCGTCGGGCGTCCCTATACAACTTGTGGGTCGGTACAGTCTCCCCTGTTCTACTGTTTTATTCTTCGTTAAGGCTTGCCGCCGGCGGATATTATCCTCCGATAAGCATTTTTTATAGTTTAACTCAAAAGAAGTAAATGGTCAAAGGTCATAGTCGAATTAGTACCGTTTTGATGAAAAGTGGACGGCCTTGACTGTGAAGGACAGCCGCCGGTCAGAAAAATATGTTCAATTGGAAGTCTGCTTCAGTCAACTTTGTTGGCCTCTTTGGCTTTGTTTCTTAGAAATGTAATTTAAAAGCCATTTTATTTTTAAATGTCATAAGTTAATAATTATAAATTATGTATTTTGGATAAATTATTACAAAACTTTAAGTGTCAATATTTGGATTTTAATTAATGAATTAATTTTTTAAATTAAATAATAAGTTTTTTACAATTAATATTTATAAGTTTTAATTAAAATTAATAACAAATTAGAAAGAAGTATAATTTAAAATTTTAATTTAATAATTAATATTTTAAAATTAGTATAAATCAAAATAAAAATTGTTTTTATTGATATAGTATATTCATTAAATACTATGTATATTTATAAAATTTAATTATTAAATTAAAATATTTCAAAAAAATTAATAATTTTAATTCTATTATCTTCTTAATTTACTCCAGCCGATTAGATAATGAGGTTGCGCATGTGAAACGCTCGAACACATCAAAAGACCACGTGTTCGTGCAGTTGGGTCCGAACTTACTTTTCAGACAATGGTCCCCAACTTGCAAAGCACGCCTCTACAGACACGTTCCATTTCTTGGAAACTGTGGCAAGGCCATGGAGCATTCTTCCAAGTTCCAAGTCCAAGTCCAAGTCCAACTCCTCTCTCTTTCTCCCTTAATTTCTCCTCACGGAACCACCACCATCGCCACCGCCACAAGTGGCTCTTAACTCATGACGTTGAAGTGTGTAGTGCGTACCCATTTCTGATCTATAAAATACTAAAACACCTTGTGAAGCTCACACATTCCAAGGAGTTGCAACACGTACTTGTACTATTGTTTGTTTGAGGTTTTGGGTGTTTCGTAAATCTCATTTGTGTTTTATAAATTAGGTTTTACATAGCTAAGTGGTTAATAATATAAGGTACGATCTCCTTTTTCTTTAATTATAAGGGAAAAATACAACAGAAAAACTAAAAAACCACAAGCACTCGATTAACGCGCGACTTGGCGGTATAAAATGCCTAGCCTGGTTTAATGAAGATTATAAAAAACAGATAAAAGAGGATCTTGTAAAAGATGGACGTTAAAAGCTGCCAAGCTTACGAGATGAGCCAAAGTATTAACGCACTGATTTCTTTCGCGATGTACATGCTAAATTTGCACCTCTTAAGTTTTGTGAAATAGCTCTCAGATACCTGTCAACAAAAAATTATTACTATTAGTCCCTGAATAGGAAGAAGAAAGACGATTGATGACCTTCAAAGAATTCACTTAAAAAATGATACGATAGAATCCCATCGATCACACTATAGTAAGGCTCGAATTGACTCCCCATAATTCCGTACAAGGGATAATTTTTTCCAATCTAATGTAAAAATCTTCTACACTATATTCCGTTCTATTCATGAAATAATCCACCCACTGATGCATCAGCCGAAACTGGCTTAAGAGCGATATCAACGCCAACAATTCAAAAACTAATCCAATGAAATATTGACTTTCGAGATCAAATTGGCTTCTAACGGTGGCAACTCCCGAGGTCAAGAAAGAAGACCCATAAGTCATTTTCATTGTCATACATGAAGCCATAGTCATTGAAACTTCTCATTGTTTTCTCTGTAAGACAAAAGGAGGGTTGTTAGATCATGCAAAATCTCCAAATATTAACAAAAAAGAGGCTTTAATTATCACTTTATTATCGGATCTCATAGAATACTGTATTATCGGATCTTAAACGAAACCAAGTGGAAGAGAACTCCTCCATCTTGCGGCCATTGTCGAACTCTTCAAGGTTGATAATATGCATATACGTCAATCGCTTGCCATATCCATTTATGTGCTACAGACAACTTGATGTTTCTCTTCAGGAACATGTCATATGTATGTGTGCTCTATTACTACTACAACTGTCTAAGTCACGACCTGTCTCCTCATCGGCTATTTGTCGTATAAACCACTCAGTCTTTTGTGACTGTTCGGAAATGGAAATTGATAATCCTTACGTTGTTATCAGATTTGATCACACCAAGTTATTATATTATCAAAAATCATATTTCACAATGTCACTTGAGGTTACGTAAAAAAGATAGACGTTTAGATTTATATAAAAATAAAGTTTCCACAAGATGTTCAAATTAAATCTGATTTTAAAAATTGTGACAACTTTGATAATTGAATGGCTTGATATAAGAGTTATTTGAAAATAGTATCTATTTTGATTAATAATTAATAAACTCAATCGATTTGGTCAGTTCAATAGTAAAAATCTTAAATCATCCAAATTTTCAGTTTAATTTTTAAATTTCATTTATCAATATCTTTTTCAATTAAGTGTCTGTTTGGATGAACTTTTGGGAGGTCAATAAATACTTTTCCCTACCACAAAAGTCCTTTTTTTAAATAAATGTCTGGTTGTAAAATAAAAAACACTTTTTAATAAATATGAATTTTTTATCAGCCAAAATACAACTTTTTAAAAAGCTCAAATTTAGAATTTCTAAAAGAAGTATCTCAAATGACTTTTTTAGGTAGATTTTTTAAATCAACTAATGAGCTTATTTTTTAGTTCCTTTTGTCCTTATGTTTTACATAAGGACGTATAATTTATACAACACCCATAAACTCATCTTTACATTTATTTTGAGAATTTTATAATATTATTTAACTTTTTATATATTTTAATATTTATTTTTGATATTAGTTTTACTTATGTTATAATCCATATAAAAGATTTGGTTATATATATTTTCATTTATGTTTCATAAGGTTGAAAATTATATAATAATTAATATACTTTAAATAAAATATGATTATATTACCAATCAATCTACTATACGAAATTTTTTCAAAAATCTTTTTTAAATAACAACCAAACTGTCAACTAACTTCTTACAAGTTCGAGTGAGTACTTCTCGTAAATGGCCAAAACAGATACAGTGGAAGAGATCTCATCAGTTTGTGTACTTTATACATACATATATATAGATATATAAGTATGTATGTATACATACTTATATATCTATATATATATTTCAGACGACTAGGAGTGGGTCATTGACTTGGAACGATGGCTTTGAAGCCTTAACAACTACGACTCTTCTCGTAGTCTTCTGTCCCAATACAAACACACTTGGATTTTCCTCATCCGCTTAAAGACAGTTCCTTTTTCTTTTTTGCTGGTCAATTTTGATATTGCATAATACAATAATGGAGGGCCTAGCCATTAAATGACCTTCAATGAATCTGCAAAAGCTTGCAGGGTTTTTAGGTACTATGAATTCTTTGGTTAAAACCATCCAACAGCATTCATTTCTCTTCTCAAGAAGAGAAGGTGCAACGCCTAAGCTAGATGTGACATGAACAATCCCTACATAACCTCTTTTGTTAGTACATAGCTAGAGAGTTGATGATATAGTTGTAACTTATCCAACCATCTTTTTCAATTTTTCTTAATTTGGTGTACCATCCAAGAAGGTTTTTTTTTCTTTTTTCTTTTTCCTTTTTAAACAAAATTGATCGAATGAACTATGATTATTTAATATAGAGCGTGCTAATTGGAAGATTATATAATTTTCATGCACGACAACCAATTCGTACATGCTAAGCCATAAGATAATTACACGAAAACTAGCAAAGTGTTAAGCACAAATGGATCAAAAGGAAGCCATTGAAGCACTTTGTGATACTCCAAGACATTGAGAAAGTCGCATTATTTTATTAACAACAAAAACTCGTCGGCCATACCGAAACAAGCAAAAACTCTCTCGTGCTTTTTAACATTTCATTGCTAATATGAACACAGTTGAAGCAAATCAGTCCTTTTTTTTTTTTTCTAACACATCACATCCTTGAGAAGCTTGTACCTTCGTGTAGCTGTTCTCGGTGAAGGGACGCTACCTGGGTTGTTCTTACCCTTATCGTTACTGCTTTCTTCCCGATCAACTTGCTGCTTGATCTTATCACCTGATGAGTACTCCGATCGGCTCGTGACTCCACTATCTTGTCCACCTACAGATTTCTTCCAAGAGTGTCGATGTTCAGCGTTGTTGTTACTCCTCTCTTCGCTCTGGCACCAATCACACAGTTCAATCGGGTCAGATAATTCGCTGTAGTAGTTGCTGCAATACCTGCAATTAATATACACAGATTTCAGGTTATCAGAAAGGTAAGAACTTCCCGGTGGTTGAGGTGGTAGGTGAAAGACTCCAACTCCGGTAACAAAAGATAAGCTAATTCAATTCTGGGTATCCATCAAAATGGGATTTTTGCATAGTAAAACAAACGATAAATCATAACATAGCCTATATGATGGTGATTCAATTTCATGATGACGATGATATAGAAAATATTTGAATAAAACCCATCATACGAGTGTTGGAAACGGTTGCGACATTTGTTGCAGTGGAAGAGCTTGTCGGAGAAACCAACGTCGCCGCACATGCAACACACAGTCTGGAGATGATCCACCATTGATATGAAAGAACGGAAAAAAGAAGATCCAACTTCCCAATTTTCACTGTAAACGCATCAGTATCTCACATCTGTTTATATATATATACACATATGAGATGAAATGAAAAATGGGTTTGAGTCGGTGTGATAATTCTCACGGAAAATTCGTATAAAAATTTGGAATTTCTATATATAAGCAGGCAGACCACAGGTTGCTTGCAGTCGTTTTCAGTTGGGAAAGAGAGAGAGAGATAGAGGTGAACCTTAAAATTTAGCCGTGAAATGACAGTTATGTCCCCGGAACAGGTTGTGGTATCTTTATTTATTTCCATTTTTGTCCTTTTCCGGTTTCTTCCATTCCGCCTATATAATTGGTAGTTACGTTTTGTATCCTAACGCGGCCCACGTAAGGGGTGTGGTACGCACTTCACTTGTGTTAAAGGCTAGACGTGTGTTTTTATTAATATTTTTATATTAAATTATACTTTTATTTTCGATCTAAAAAAATCATTTCTGCAATCATATTTATATTTAATGAATTTAAATTGTTCAACTATAATATAATATAACATAGATTGATGTTTAAAATATTAAAAATGACTTAAATATAATTTTTGTTACAGTTTATATTATTTAAAAAATGTTAATGATTTTTAGTATTAAGATACTTTAATTATTGTTTAATGATAAATTCTAGTATATAATTCAAAATTTCAATAATGAATAAAACTATTATATAATTTCAATTTTATAATGACTATTATATCCACTAGCCATAAATGAGTTGCAAATTAAATAAGAAAAAGAGATAAAATTACTTATTTTGACAGAAAGTCTCTCTATTGAATAAAAATAAGATTATATATAATTGAGCCTCTTCAAATCTCGTGTTTCAATATAACTCTTTTTTTTATTACATTAGGTATTTTGGCTTAACCGGACTAGTCCTAAGCCTTTAAAATCCTATCTCAAGAGTCCTAGACGATGTAAACCTAGAATTCTAAGATCCCTCGAATTCTTATGTAGCTTGTACACTTCTGGCACAAGGAGTCTTTATATACTTGATTGTTCAGCTGATGATTGATCATTAATCTCCCTTGCTCAGCATTAAGTTCCCATCAGCTCATAGCTTCTCTAGTAACTCCAACTCCCACACTATCACTAGAAGTGAGACGTTCTTAATTGATCTGATCAAGAAATATTGTCTAAGGGACTAGAGGACCATTAATAAGAACATTTCATATTTCTCTTTCTTTGGCGTGATTCGAACTCAAAACCTCCTGAAAGAAAGAATATTAAGTATGGTTGTTGTTGTGGTTGACGATGATATTAATTGTTAAATGTATTTTTAATTTTAGTTGTAACTTAAAAAATATATACTTAAAAAGAAAAAGAGAAAATTGATAGACACGCGCACTTAGGCGAATGGGGATTGGTTTCTTCGAGAGACGTCATGCGATAAAACCAAAGTTAAAAGGCAAAACTCGTGGAAGGAACTGTTGTCAACTTTGTACTATTTCTGTCTATAAACAAGAGAGGACATGGTTGTGATTTAAGTAATCTTAAGGGGCATTTATAGAAATTCACTCTTACACTGGTTTCTAATTCCAAGCACAGACCTGCCAAGTTTCCCCTTAAACGAAGTCTACGGTATCATAATCAAAAGTAGAAAAGCGGGCCCACGTTTAAGGCAACTAACGTGCTTCTCACCTCTAAAATATCCGATGCACATCACAGATCAGAAACCGTTTGTCCAGCAGGAGTGCAAGTGACGCAAAATTCTCCCATCCGATTGATCAGACGGTAGCGGATGGATATGATAAGCATCATGTGGGGCCAAGCCATTTCTACCTGCTTTTGGCTTGAGAATTCAGACAGGAGACAAGAGGACTGTCTGCTGGCCTCCATTTATTCATTTCCATGCCATTTATAGCCATTAAATTTCAATATTAACATAGAAATTAATTTAACTAAAAAATGCATAAGAAACTCACATTTTTAATAAAATTTTGAAAATTTAAATTAAAAATAGTAAGAATCTCGTTAAGATAGAAGATCGGGACTCCTAATTAGTAGAAAAATTATATTCGATAGACTTACGGAAAAGAAATTAATAAATAATTATATAAACAAATGATTATATCAATAAAAATTAAAGTATAAAATAAATATAAAAGTAAGTAAATAATTAAATAAAAATAATTGCTAAAAATAAAATTATTTAGAATAATTAAAAATAAGAAAAATGAAATTTTATTTTTCTATATTAATATTTGTCATTCTTACCCCAAAAATTGTATTTTACTGTTAAAAAGGGGATTGAAGTAGCTTTAGTGGGACTTGTGTGGGAAATTAAACATCATTAAGAATTGTGTTTTATCACCATTTGCATGAGTGGAGGCACTATGTAATTATCGTTTAGTGATTCTTGGAGCAAGCATGACATGATAGTCAACTCCATAAGCTAATCAATCCCTTCCTTTAATTGATAATTCATTTATTTACCTTTCCTAGCAAATGTGCGTTTGTCTTACTTATAATACAATATTATAGGCTAAACCCAGTTTGGTTTATTATTATTGTTATTTTAAGTTAGGTATATCACATCAATTAATCATGTCCTAAGTCACTATCTCAAAACTTTAAGAGGGCGGTGTAATTTGTGGAGCAAGCTCTCTCACAAGTCTTTATATTTAAAATTTTATATTTTGAGAAGACATTTTTTTCAGTCATACAGGTTCTTAATTTTTTATTTGATTTAATTTAAAATTAAGAAAACAGAGACGAATGTCATGTTTGACAATCAGCTGATTACATTAATTGTTAGTTGATTCTATCAGCAATTAGCTGAGAACGAATTAATATAGCTGATTTGACCAGCGGATAATATCAACTATTTGTTTAAAGATGTTTGATAAAAATAATTATTTAGTATTAATTGTTTATGTACAAAATGACTTATAAAGATATGACTAAAAAAAAGAGTTACATGGACATAAATACTGTATCTTAATATTTCTTTGAATATTTTCATAAGAATTTAATAGAACAAAAGAAGTCAGCATCATCATTTAAAACGAAGGTATCTTATTGGATATTCCTCTATTCTTCGTGCAATTTACACGATCCTTTTAGTTATCTTTATGCTTACTTTTAAAGTTAAGGAAAACGTATATAATGAGATAATGATTCTTTGTATATTCCGACTTAAATTAAATGTTAATTCAACTTCAAACATAAAATTGAAAAATTAAATGTAAATAATAAACTTATTGAGTAATTTATAATAATTTATAGATATAATAGTCATTTAGTCCCTTAATTTTTTAGTAACTAGAAGAAAACGATTCTCGTATGAGTATTTTCAAAATCAGTAGATTGAGTTCAATCCGCCAACCTAATCAACTGATTACTAAATATAATTATTAGCGGTTTGACATGATCAAACAACTAAAACCTCTCATTTCGTCAAAAATAACTAATAAGTCATTTACTAAACAAAATCAAAGAAGGGTATTTTAGATTGGATAGTAACTTAATGTCATAACTCAAATGAAACTGAAAATTCTTATATAAAATATCATTAATTAAACTGGTTCATTTTTGAATAAATATATATATTTCTACAATTTAAGTCACCAAGGTATTGTTTTAAATGAATAGTTGAATACAATGTCATTCTCATACCTCACACCTTAGTGAAGCTTTAATTGGGTGTTGATGACGAGTTAAATACAACCTCATACGACATCCTTAACGTCATTTAATAATTTCTTAAAATTTTATATTTCTCATAATATCTTGTAAAAACATAAGATACAAGACTTTTTATAATTTAAATATTTTAAAAGTTCCTTAATCTTTAAAATTAGGAAGAAGAGTTTTATAATTTTACCATTAAAAAATAATAACGAAAAAATATATGATCTTAGCATTACACATAAACTAATCAAATTCTTCAAATATAAATATTCAACCTAATAATTAAAAATGATTGAAATTTAATTTAATAGGAAATGACGAGTAAGAGTATATATGAGGAGTAAGAGATTTTTAAGAGAAAAGAAGAGAGTTGTGCCCGAGAATCAGGAGAGCTAGAGAAAGCTTTGTCATCTCATTCATCATACCTAGATCTTACTTAAAGTATACATACTTCTAATCTCACTTTGTATAGTCAATAATCTATTCCAAACGAATTGTTTTGTAAGTTTGGTTTAACCAGGTAGCCAGTTTGGTGTCATAATTTTACTGTATACAGTTGGCTAGTTTGGTATCATAGTTTCTACAAGTGACCTTGGGGATCATGAGCAACTCCTGTTTTACAATATGGATGAACTTGCATGGAGGGGCAGGCAACACCTCTTTCGAAGTGGACCTTACCCAGCAGATGCTCTCAGACAGTGAAAAGACCAAAAGAAACAAACAACTTTGCATTAAATTCACGAGTAAAAATGAAAGTGATTCCTTCTGCACGCCAAATGCTCGACATTCGATTCCAGGCTTATAATTCACAACAAAGAGGAGCATCAAATAATTAGGTACGTATTGAACTGCTGGTTCCACTTTGTTTCAAAAGCAGTCGATCGATTTCTGGACATGATCGATACCAGCAAACTCCTTCCTACCTTCAAGAGAGAAATATAATTCTTTCAAAAGGGTTTATAAAAAGGTAGGAGGTAAATCAACATACGTGATTCGATCTTCGAATCAAACATCACTAGTTAAAGTCTTGTGTTGTTTCTATTTTAGCTTTTGTTATATTCTCAAATAGAGTTAGCTAGGAGTTATATAGAATCCAATCTACGTGACGTAAAGGTGTGGGGCTAAGCTATCTCTAACCATTTTTTTTATATTTAACTTCTCATGCTTGTATCAACCAAATCTTTGAATATGATAATTTATTGAACATTAATGGTATACTACAAAAATAAGGCTGCGTACAGTAATTAAATTTAAATATAAAGTTTTTTATCTACAAATATCGATAAATCATCCTAAAAGGAATGAACTATGCCACAAATTCCTTTTATTTATCATATCCGACGTCTAATTTAAACATTAGAAACTTTAGGTCGGACAAATTTCTTACATCGGAAAATTTCCCGACATGTTTCCGATGTAAGATATATTAATTAAATCATATTTGATGGTTTTTAAAAATTAATTCAATTAAATAATATATAGTACAAGAGAAATCAGCATTATAGAGTTGATGTCCACATCTCCAAATTTGTGTGGTTAGAAAGTAGGAGGAGCGATCAATCGCCGTCATCACATCTAAACTATTACGGGGACAAATAATCCATCTCGATTCATAGTTTTTGGCAATCATCTTAACATATAATAGTATTATATTATCTTTGGAAAATTTCAAAGAAATCGGCTACAAATTCAATGCATGGACATAACCAGGAGGTCAAGAATGCATGGTGGCTGAGAATTGCAACGACAAGGGACATGCTCTTTTTTAACTTATGTGTGTATGAGACTTTTGGGATGCAATTCAAAGTCCTGAAAAACTCAATTTCAATGTAAGTTTGAGTAATCGAACTTTATAGTTTTTTAAAATTTATAACAAATTAAAATTTAATGTGTCAAATTTCAAGTTTTTATTTAAATTTAAATAAATTGAGAAATCTAATAATACGTAATCTTACTTCTATTTAGTAGAAAAACTGTTTATGATAAATTCACATGCGATGTATATATTATGGGAGTGTTTGACAAACAACTTTTCAACTATATTTTTTTATTACCTTTATCTTACGGCTTCTGTTGTCGGAAATAAACTCGTGATTTTTCTCTCGATATCTAAGGGTAGAGCAATTAGGACATGCTGACGTCTGAAAGTGCTTTGAATATGTAAATCAGCCAGCGTCTATTAGATTGAATGGCAGAACAGATTTATGATCCTATATGATATTCTTGGATCTAATTCAAAAAAGCATTATAAGGTGAATCAGTTGATAGAAGCTTATTAATTAGAAGTTAATTTTTCAACTATTTTAAAAAGCTATTGATGTGTTTAGTGAATAGCTTATTGGTTAGCTTATTTAATCCTAATAAGCTTATTTCTAAGTAGAGCAATTAATACATGCTAACGTCCGAAAGTGCTTTGACTATGTAAATCAATCAGCGTCTATTGGATTAATTGGCAGAACAGATTTATGATCCTATATGATATTCTTGGATCTAATTCAAAAAAGCATTATAAGGTGAATCAGTTGATGGAAGCTTATTAATTAGAAATTAATTTTTCGACCATCTTAAAAAGCTATTGATGTGTTTAGTGAATAGCTTATTGGTTAGCTTATTTAATCCTAATAAGCTTATTTCTAAAAACTCTACCTTTTGGAATTAGTTGTTTGCTTAATGATAATATTGCCCTTCACTTTTACTTTTTACTTTTGCTCGATGTGTTTTCAAAGTTGTTTTTTTTATCGTATAATTATGTCGTGAAGTTTGGAATAATATAATAAATAGGTTAATTAAAATTTTTAATCTTTAATTAATTTTATAATATTATTAGATTACATTTAAAAATACTACAATATTAAGTTTTTAACATAAAGAGTCACATCAAATTAATATTTTTAGTATAGAACTACTATATATCGTATTTGTGTCATACTATAATTATAGATTTTTAAATTTATTAAATAATAAAAATTATATATTTTATATGAAAAATATTAATATGATGTAGCTCGATGTATCATTCATATTAGTGGAGAATTTAACAATGTATTATTA
>JANSVA010000004.1:1226637-1244407 GCA_025504915.1 Erythroxylum reticulatum
GCAGGAGTGAGAATTTGTTTCATGAATGCACAGAAAGTGAGTTTGATGAACTTTTAGCTGATATAGAAAAGGAGATGAGCATGGGAGATGTTTTCAAGGAATTAGGCTATGGATGCACATATGATGCTGCACAGTGCAAAGAGATTCTGTCTCTTTTTCAGCCTTTGAATGAGATTACAATCGCTAAGATACTTGGAACAATTGCCCGCAATCATACTGGTCTTGAGGACAATAATGGAAGTTTTTCTTCATTAGCTTTGGCTCTTGGTTATAGCATTTCAATGGATCAATCATCATTAAGCTCCTGGAATGTTGAGGTTCTAATAAAAACTATCAAACAACTGGTGAGTATTCGACACTTTTTATCTGTTTTTTTTGTGTGTACTATCTGTGATTGTGGAATTCCTGGGGCCTGAAGACTGTATGCTTCTACTTGTTTATAGGCTCCTTCTACCAAGTGGGCTCAAGTCATTGAAAATTTGGATCATGATGGATTTTACATCCCTAGTGAAGATGCCTTTTGCTTCTTCATGTCTGTATACAGATATGCCTGCCAGGTAAACTCTTAAGCTTCAGTATTACATTCTCAGACATGTTTCCATTGTGCTTCTGTATTAAATATGTTACCTTCCTTCTTTGTTTTTGAATTTTAGAGTTCATTTTTTCAGGACCCATTCCCGCTCCATGCTGTCTGTGGGTCTGTGTGGAAGAATATTGAGGGCCAATTATCCTTTCTTAAGTATGCTGTATCAGCTTCACCTGAAGTGTTTACTTTTGCACATTCTGGAAGACAGCTGGTATGCGCACCTTTATTTCCTTGACCATCTTAATCTTATTGTGAATGTTATGATGCACTTATAATTAGCTGGTTCCCACAGTGATTGTTTCCTAACTTTTGTGTCTTTTTCAATTTTGTTGGCTGGTAAATTCATGATCCTGTTCCCTTTTCAGGTGACAATTAGATTAATTCTTCCCCATTTGAAGAGCTTTTCCTTGATAGTGTCTCAAATAGCTAGAATTGAGCTTCTCATTTTGATATATTCACTGAGCTATGAAGGATCACTGTTACTAAATTTCAGCTTTTCTTTCAGGCATATATTGATGCACTTCATGGGCATAAGCTTCAAGCAGGACATCCGTATAATGCCTGGATGTGCCTTGACCTTTTAGATGTGATTTGTCACCTGGCTAAGAGGGGTTATGCTAATTCTATGCATTCCATGCTGGACTATCCTCTTAGACATTGTCCAGATATCTTGCTTCTTGGGATATCTCATGTCAATGTACTTGTCGATTTCTTTGATGATTGGGGAATTCGTTAATTTTTTTTTATGCTATATGACTTTTGGGTGATAAACTTCACTCTTTACTTTACAGACTGCCTATAATCTTCTTCAAAATGAAGTGTGTTCAGCAGTTTTCCCTGCATTAATCCATAATACTACTGGAAGCAACATGATCCTTTACCTCTGGCATGTGAATCCTGATCTGGTTTTGCGTGGATTTGTTGACATATACAGTGCTGATCAAGACAGCTTGATCAAAATACTGAATGTATGCCATGAATTAAAGGTAAAGTATTGGGCGTCCATTTGTGGACTATATTTTGTTGCTCTATAGTTGATATAAAAATGTTGAAATTCCAATTTGTAACAGTCCCTTCTTCACGACTTGAAGCTTTTGCTGTATTACTTAATTGATTCTGTGTATTCAGACTTATAATTGGATTCTGTGGTGATTATATCCTATATACTTTTCTAGGTTTGATCATATTTTGGTGATCTTGCAGATTTTGCTGTCAGTATTGGATGCAATTCCTTTTCCTTTGGCAATCAAATTGGTTGCCATTGCTTCACGAAAAGAACTTGTAGACCTTGAGAAGTGGCTGAGTAATAATCTAATTATGTACAAGGATTATTTCTTCGAGGTATCTTTAAGTTGCTCTTCCATCATCCTTAACAAAGTAGGATCTAATGAATAAAATATAGAGACACAAGTGTTTGGGAACTCTTTAAGCTTTGAAGTTTTCTGAATGATATTTATTTGGAATTCTTGATTCAATATTTTAGGAATGCCTCAAGTTTTTAGAGGAGATCCAACTTGGGGAATCACGAGATTTTTCAGCCAAACCTTTTCATCATGCTAGGGCTCTTCTCAATCTTTGCTTGGAGTGTATTCCTACCTTGTTGAAGGTTTCTTTTCTAACAGAGTATTTTCTTCAAACTTCAAGGCATTTTTTAATCTAGGTATGATTATCTCTATGTTCTCTATTTGTTATGGCAGGCCCTCAAGGCTCATACTGGCTTAATTACTTCTTCCAAACATTCCGAGGAACTCGAGAGATTGCAAGCAATTATTATGGATACCAATCTGAGAATTCAAAATGGTGGTTCTGCAGATTCATCCACTTCTGATGGGCATTCGGATGATATTGAGGCAGAAGCAAACTCTTATTTCCGTCAAATGTTTTCGGGTCAGTTGCCTATTGAATCAATGATTCAGATGCTTGCTCGTTTTAAGGATTCGTCTGTCAAAAGGTATGACTGTCCTTCTTTGCAGCTAGTTTCATTTCATGTATTGTCTTCTATATGTTCAAAATTTATTAAAAGAGGACTAAACACTTTTTTTTGTAACCCTACCATAGGAAGGGGTGTTTAAAGTCTAATGAATGAGTTGGCTTGGATTCTAATTTGCTTATGGAAGTTAAATCATCTTTCTTATCATTCTTATGTTGTCTGCTATAGTAGAAGTTATGATTTGCTGAAATAAATGGCAGGGAACATGCAATTTTTGACTGCATGATTGAAAATTTATTCGAGGAATATAGGTCCTTCCATAAGTATCCAGAAAGGCAACTGAAAATAGCTGCCATCCTCATTGGTGAGTTCAATTGTTGAATATTGGGCTATTGTTATCGTATCTTTTTGGTAAAAATGATGGATCCTACTCAGCATTTTATTGTATGGTGTGAGCCTTTGAAGCAAATGATCTTGACATTTGCTTATTAGGTGCAGAAGCAATTTGTAATAAGCAATTATGTGAATATTTGTTTGATATTTTATCAGATTTATGGAGTTGTGTTTGTGACTCATTGCAGGTTCCGTCATCAAGCAGCAGCTTGTAACCCATATTCCCCTGGGGCTTGCCTTGCGTGCCGTTCTGGATGCACTTCGCAAACCACCAGATTCCAAAGTTTGTATCATGTATTATTTTGTAACTTTTCCCTTTCTGTTGTTCTTACAAATGATGAATTTGCTGCATTCAGATGTTTATGTTTGGAACCAAAGCTTTGGATCAGTTTGTGGACCGTCTAATTGAGTGGCCACAGTATTGTAACCATATACTGCAAATCTCTCATTTGAGAAGCACTCATGCAGACCTTGTTGCTTTCATCGAACGGGCACTTGCCAGGATTTCATCTGGTCATTTGGAGTCTGATGGAAGCACCAACGGCACAGCTGCTCATGCCCACGGTCTGTCTCAGGTTACCTCTGGAAACACTGAGGTGAGAACACTGTCGGTTCTGTTACCTCCATATTAAGTTTTTTATCTCAATATAAATGTACCACTTTCATTTGTCTTATAACTTTCTATATGGCTTAGATGGAATGCTTTTTGACTTGATATTTCCTTCCTTAATTGGTTGAACTGAATTTACTGATGCAGAAATTGTTCCTTTTTTCTTACTCGTGGCTGTCCTTTTTATAGAATTTTTCGGTTTGCTGTAGACTTCGTTATCAAACAGCGATTATTTTGTTCTCAACTATTGCAGTTGAATGCTATGGACATCTTACAGCCTGGGCAGCAAATTTCTTCTTCGTGCCATCTTCAAGAGAAACTTGAATCTCCTCTTGAAGATCATTACAAAATCTCTGTAACATCATCCAACGACACTAAGCCGCTTGCATCTGGGGTCCAGTCTACAGGTGCTACTGTGGATACCTCTGGTGTTCAGAAGGTATTCTTTGGGCTGTTAGGTATTTGTAGTTTGGTGGTTCATCAGTTTAAATCTGCATTTAACTGAATTTGCAGTTGCAGAATGCTGTTACCTCACCACTTGCTATGTTATCTTCCACCCCTGGTTTTGTCCGTCCTTCCAGGGGAGCAACCTCAACCAGTAAAATTTCTCTTCACCACATGAATCTGATTGTACTTCCCATTATTAATGACTGCCAGGGATACTTGACCATTAACGATTATTGTAGGATTTGGCTCTGCATTGAACATCGAAACGCTTATAGCAGCGGCTGAGAGGAGAGAAACACCCATAGAGGTACGTTCTTCCTGTTGGGCTTTTTGGGCTTATGTGGATCTTAGCATATTTATGAGTGTAAACCTCTTGGGAGGTTTAACTTGCATGGTTTGTCTTTGCTTGACTGTATATAGGGTACGATTGCATAACTGTTAATTTAAACCTTTTACCATTGGGACGTTGGTTTATGCATAATTGAGATGAATGTTTCGTATCTTCAAACAATTTTATGATAGCTAGAATCAAAGTCTGGAAATTGTCAAGTACACTGCTCTGGACTTTCACTGTTAACACCAGATTCTAGTTTTTAGGTTGTCATATTCTCCTAAAAGATTATGTTTCTGAGTGGGTTTGATGATTGATCGGACAATTGAAAAATGTGGGGTATTGAACACTTTGCTCGTTTGAGTTTCTGTCTAATGAAAACATCCAATTTCTACTCTTTGTTACAGGCTCCAGCTTCTGAGATACAGGACAAAATATCATTCATTATCAATAACATTTCAGCTTCAAACATTGAAGCTAAAGCAAAAGAGTTAATTGATGTACTTAAAGAGCAGTATTATCCATGGTTTGCCCAGTACATGGTTATGAAAAGGTCAATATTTATACATCCTAGTTTTTAGTTTGTATTTGTTTGCATGTGTAGATCTGGGTGTGGATATATGAGAATTACTTGTGCTTGAAACATCTACTGCTTAATGTATCACAGGGCAAGCATTGAGCCCAATTTTCATGACGTGTACTTGAAGTTCCTTGATAAGGTGAATTCAAAGGCTTTACACAAGGAGATTGTTCACGGCACTTACGAAAATTGCAAGGTTTGCACTTTGCATAGTAAACGCTTGTGTCCTTCACACACATCTTTGTAGCTTTTTTGTGGAAATTCCAGGGAGAATTGCCTGTATTATCATGTCTATGTGTTATTTTAGGTTCTTTTAGGGTCAGAGCTCATAAAATCAAGTTCAGAAGAGCGCTCTTTGCTGAAGAATTTAGGAAGTTGGCTTGGGAAACTAACTATTGGCAGGAACCAAGTACTAAGGGCACGTGAGATAGATCCCAAATCTTTGATCATAGAGGTAATTTTTGTGTTATTGCAACCATTATTAATATCTCCAATATCGGTAATATGGATCTTAAGAGGCAATCTCAGCATTATATAGTATTAACTTTTGTTTTTGCAAGTTACCACTACATCTTGTGTTTATTTTCATATTTATGGTGTTCCTTTTACAGGCGTATGAGAAGGGATTAATGATTGCTGTGATTCCATTTACTTCAAAGGTACAATTGCGATTTAGATTCTAAGATGTTTTGAGGTCATTTATTATTATTATACACTGCTACTGTCTACAGATTTTGGAGCCATGCCAAAACAGTAAAGCATATCAACCCCCTAATCCCTGGACTATGGGTATACTTGGACTTCTTGTGGAGATCTACTCAATGCCAAACTTGAAAATGAACCTTAAATTTGACATAGAGGTATAGAGATGGTTTGAACATCCATTTGAATCAGTTACTATAACAAAGAAACATTATTGGCTTCACCAAATATGTGATTATTTTTGTGATACTGTAGGTTCTTTTTAAGAATCTTGGTGTAGATATGAAAGATATGACACCGACTTCACTTCTCAAAGATCGAAAAAGGGAAATTGAAGGGAATCCTGATTTTTCAAACAAAGATGTTGGAGCAGTGCAGCAGCAGATGGTTGCTGAAGTTAAATCTGGGATCATATCGCCATTACATCATGTAGAGATACCACTGGAGGTTCCCAACCCTCCTATCTCTGGTGGCCATACGCATTTGTTATCTAAGGTTTTCTGTTTCTTATGTCTCTAGATTTTGTGCTTGTAGCTTTTGATATGTGTCCTGGAAGCTAACCTGCTTCATGCTTTCAGTATGCTGCTCCAGTTCATCTCCCTTCGAGTGCGTTGATGGAGGAAGAAAAACTAAGTGCATTAGGCTTGTCTGATCAGCTACCAACAGCTCAGGGATTATTTCAAGCCACTCCGTCACAGTCACCTTTTTCTGCGAGTCAGGTGTGTCTTTTCTTTGTGTTCCTTTGTTTTTATTTAGTAATTGATCGAGTTCTCTGTTTATTGAATATCTGGTTTTGTGCTGTTTGCAGGTTCCTACAGCAATTCCTAACATTGGAAGTCATGTTATAGTCAACCAAAAAATTATTTCTTGGGGCTTTCACTTACATTTTCAAAGGTGGACTCAGTTGCATTTTCAATCTTTTCATGGCTAGCAATTCACTGGCATGTACTTACCGTAACAGTCTCTGTCATGTTTGTGTGTTGCAGAGCGATTCCTGTAGCAATGGATAGAGCTATCAAGGAGATAGTTTCTGGTATAGTTCAACGAAGTGTGTCTATAGCAACTCAGACAACAAAGGAGCTTGTTTTGAAGGTTTGGTGACTGAACTAAAACCATTTAGTTCTTTTTTAATTATTCAACTGTTTTTTCATCCTCACAGCTCTTCCTAGTTAATTTGTTTTGCCCATTATATTCTTCTGCTTTTGCTTACAATGTCAATAATTTAATTTTCAACTTTAAGTATGCTGGTTAATATTGTCAAGGGGACATCTTCTAACAACTAAAATTTAGGATTATGCTATGGAATCTGATGAGAGTCGAATATATCAAGCTGCACACTTGATGGTTGCTAGTTTGGCTGGGAGCTTAGCTCATGTTACTTGCAAGGTTATCTTCGCTGCTGATTTTCAGTCTTGATTTCTCTTGATTGCTTCTCCTTGTAATTAACTGGAGAGTTTCTTTGTTTATTCAGGAGCCTTTACGCAGTTCAATATTAAGTCAGCTACGGAACTTGCTTCAGGGGACTATTGCAAGTGAGATATTGGAACCTGCTGTTCAGCTGGCTACAAATGATAATCTTGACCTTGGTTGTGCAGTAATTGAACAGAATGCTACAGATAAGGTAGTGTTTAGCTTTTGATTTACAAGTTTTGCATCTTTTCATATACCCGAAAGGGAGGCAGCGAACCTCCCATGAACAAAGGCAGTTCTTTTGCATGTTTGAGGTGTCAGTTGTCTCAAGAGTATATTAGGGAGACATTTTATCACTGAAAACATGATTTTTTTTTTCCTGTTCAAGATGTCTACTGTCTCCAGAGCCTATTAGCTCTTACCTCAATTTCACAGTTCAACATGATGTGCATATATGACATCTATGTCTGCAACAAAATGGATTCAACTTTCCTAGCTAGGCTTGCCTGCATCAGGACATGTTATCAAGTATAGGTAGTGAATTATGTAGGATGTGGCTACATCTGATGATCTTCTGTTATGGTTAAAGTTGGTCATGAATGATGAGCCTCATTTGATAGCATAGTAGAAGGAATAGATAGACTGATAATTACTATGGAGGTTGTAGGTATACCAATGGGGAAAGGGTCTTTAATTAAGTTCACTGAAGAATGAGCAGATGCTATTAACTAATATTCACGATGACGGTAGGTTTGGCTTGTAATGAATAGGTAAAACTAGCTTAATGGGATCCATGGTTTCATGTCTGTGAGAAAAAGATTTAAAAAACTGCAATGTGTTGTCAAACTCACACTACTAATTAGTTCTTGGATTCAGGTCATGGATTTCAAAGATCATTATACTACATGCCATTGTTTAAATGGAATTTCCCCTTTATGTAGGCAATACATGTAATTGATGAGGAAATACGTCAGCAGCTTGCCTTACGAAGGAAACATAGAGATGGTGTTGGTCCAGCATTTTTTGATGCTAATATTTATGCTCAAGGCTCAATGGGCATAATACCTGAGGCTCTTCGTCCTAAACCTGGTCATTTGTCTGTTACTCAACAGCGTGTTTATGAGGTAAGCCTGTTGAATTTTTTATGCGAAGATTGACTTCTGAAAGTAGTGCATAATTATGTTCTGTCCTGTCGCGTCCATTCTCAACCTACTTGCAGGACTTTGTTCGGCTTCCATGGCAAAATCAATCTAGCCAGAGTTCACATGCTATTCCTACTGTCCCTTCAACTTTTTCTAGCAGTACTGCTTTGGCTGCTTCAACATCTGGACAACTTAGCATGGGTTACCCATCTGCATCAGGAAATATAGGATTTGAAGCAGTGTCTCGGACTTTGGATGTTGCTTCAGAGACAATTGAATCTAATTCAGCTGCCCTTCTAAGGTGATCTATATTTCCTGGTATTGGGTCCTTCAACTCATGAAAGTTTGATTATGCAGTTCTTTAAATGCATCTGTAATTTTTCAGTACTTCAACCATTCACATGGGAGCCACTGATGATGTTATCCAGAAAATATCTGAGAACAATACTGGCAGTACATTGTTTTCATCTTCTGTGCCTGCTCACGAACTTCGTCCTGTGGATTCTGCCTTGGATGCTCTTAAGGTTGGAAAAACCGTCTTCATAGTCAATGTTGTTTTGCTAATGGCCTGCTAATGGTGGTTAACCTTTGTCATTTGTTTGAAGGAGCTTGGAATATCTTCGCTACCTCTCCCTCCATCAGTGGGTCCTGAGCGCCCTAATAGTAGCATTTCAGAACCTTCATTAAGCACAAGAGATGCATTGGACAAATACCAGATCATTGCCCAGAAGGTTGACTCCAGCCCTTCTGCTTTTTGTCTTTCAGTGGTTGTTTTTGTGTTCTCTCTCTTTTATTCTATCCACTCGAGAAAATGAAAGTATGGGCTTGTGCAATTGTTAACTTCTTATATCAAATTTGTTGTTGTGGGTTTCTTGCTTTTAAGGACTATGTATAGCTTATCTTTGAGAAATTGAATGTAGACAGATGAAATTTTGCCCTTTGGCTATATGTATAGGGAAAGTGCAATATGGAAGGAAATTCAGCATTAGGATCTTGTCACGTGATGTATGATTTTGTCTCCTTGTAATGCTTCTCTTAAAACTGTTTATGAATGGTTGCAGTTGGAGGCATCAGTCACCGGCGATGGTAGGGAGGCAGAAATTCAGGTATTCTTTCCTTTTTTTGCAATAATTGTGGGATATTTCTGGCGGTACGTTTTACTGTGTCTGTTGATTTATCTTCAGGGTTTGATTGCCGAAGTTCCTGAAATCATACTCAGATGTATTAGTCGGGATGAAGCTGCCTTGGCTGTAGCACAGAAGGTATATCTTCCTTGAATGGAATACCTTTATTTTCCATAAAATATTAATCGACTTTTCTTGTTACAGTTGTTACCTGGTCAATATATTTTGATACTTCAACTGATTTCCTCAATATTGTACCCTTATAGCTGATTTTTTGAAGATTACAGTGGAGCTACTTTATCACTAAGTTGGTTTTAAATACAGGTTTTCAAGGGTTTATATGAGAATGCACCAAACAGTTTTCATGTTAATGCCTGTCTAGCTATCCTGGCTGCTATTCGAGATGTTTGCAAGCTTGTTGTTAAAGAACTCACCAGCTGGGTATGGCTAGAGTTTATAAATGCAAAACTGCTTTATATTTTAGAGAATTTTTCTTGTGCAAGGTATTTGTATGTAATGTTCTTTTCTGCTTGAATTTCTTTAACGGGCAAATTATTTTTTCAGGTCATTTACTCAGACGAGGAGCGGAAGTTCAATAAAGATATTACTATTGGCCTTATTTGTAGTGAATTGCTCAATCTTGCAGAATACAATGTTCATATGGCAAAACTAATTGATGGGGGAAGAAATAGTATGTTTAGAGATTTTTCTATGTTAGGAGATCAGTCATGATATCACTGATTTATTATTCACACGACTGACCAATTTTTTGATATGCAGAAGCTGCCACTGATTTTGCTATTTCCCTTATTCAATCTTTGGTTGCTGAAGAGCCTAAAGTTATTTCTGAGCTTCACAATTTTGTGGATGCATTAGCTAAGGTTGTATGTGTCTTCATTATTTGTTAGATCATCCTAGCATGCTTTTTATTGTTTTTCTTGTGCAGTCTCTTAGTGTTTGTTACTTGCAGCTTGCGGCAAAACCTGGATCTCCCGAGTCATTGCAACAACTAATTGAGATTGTTAAAAATCCTACTGCCACCTCAGTGCCTCTGCCTGGAACATATGTTGCAAAAGATGACAAGGCAAAACAGTTTAGGGACAAAAAGGTTAGCACATATTAGTCATACAATTTACCACAGGGAGTGTTGCTATTTTCCTCTTAACTTCTGGGTCCCTTTTCTTTTGATTTAGGCTACAAGTCAGGCTACTTCTAACAGGGAAGACTATGGCAATGTTGAATCTGTGGAGCCAGATCCTGCTGGTTTCGCTGAGCAGGTTCCTTGTCTTGATTTTTTTTACTTCCTTGGTTTTTTTTTTAACCTTAACTTCAGCGTCATGCACTGGTTTTGGAAAACTAGTGATTCATTATACCTTGTCTTGAACTTAACGGATTTTTCTTCTTTTTGGTTGGTTAAATATTTACTCTTTCCACATGCATTGTCTTGTATTTAGCGTGAACACTTTTATCTGTAGTTCTTCCTCCTTAGTCATTTAGTTAAGTATTTTTTTCCTCTCTTTTTCAGTTTCTTATTTGTTTTGTTATTTATTTATTTACTTCTTTTATCTTATCTTATCTGTTTATTCTTTACGCCATTTATCTGCATTTTATTATTTATTTATTTATATTATTATTATCTTTTATTTATTATTATTATTATTATGAATTTTTTATTCATATCTTAGTTTATTATTATTTTTATGCATTTATTCATTTATTCTTTTAGCTTTTATTTTCACAAAACAATTCTTAAAAACTTTTTTTCTTTTATCTTTTATCCCTTTTCTATGGGTCTATTAGAAATTACTTCTCTACTAACTAGGGATAAGGCTATTTACTTTTAGACTTCTCCGAACTTCACGTTTGAGTTGGATTTTTAACGGGATGTGATTATTATTGTGAAACTCGGAGAAATCTATTATTCATATCTTTTATGCTATATATAGTTGATGTCTAAACCTAGAATAGGAAATACAATCAATAGTAGTAAACACCTTCCTATTTTATCACCATACAACTCAACACTCCCCCTCAAGTTGGAGCATATAAATCATATGCACCAAGCTTGTTACATATAAATTCAATACGAGAACCTTTGAGAGATTTGTTGATTGGTTGAACTGACCTGACTAGTAGTGAGACAGCCATACAAAACTTTCTCTCGGATAAGGTGACAATCAACTTCTATGTGTTTGGTCCTTTCATGAAATATTGGGTTCGAAGCAATATGGATAGCAGCTTGATTATCACACAATAACTTCATTTGTGATACTTCTGCAAATTTTAACTCTTGAACTAATTGCTTCAACCAAATAATGTTGTGGCTATTAGTAAAGGATCGGGTCACAAGGCGATTGACGGGAAAGTCTAAGTCAATTGACTTCTCTTTTCCCTTTCCCTTGTTCCAATTCCTTGAACGACCTATTTTCAACGACTCAAACTCGTCTTAGGGAGCTTGAAACCTTAGAACTTGTTATAAGAGAGAGCTCTAGATCTTTGTAATTTAAGATAGAAATCGCCTAAGGGTTTTTATTCATCTTGTCCCTTACTAGTCTTATTACAAGAATAGGAAACCTATAATTCAGGTTTCTTTCCAAAAATCTATTCTTGGAAACAAATCAACAATAAAAATAGAAACCTAAGCCTTTTAAATGCTGGAAATCAGTTACTGCGTCTATTATAGACGCATCCCATAAAAGAGTCCATAACAAATAAGCTCACAAGTTGCTAGAGCCATTGCACGATATTCTGGTTCTGCACTCGACCTAGCAACAACATCTTGCTTCTACTTTTCCAAGATACAAGATTCTCTCCAAGAACACAAAAGCCTAAAGTAGAAAGCCTATTAGATGGAGAAACTGCCCAATCAGCATCGGAGTATCCAATAATTCATGAATGACTCCGATTTTCATATAATAATCCTTTTCCTGGTGCATTTTTAATATACCTCAAAATTCGAATAACTGCATCCCAATGACTCTTCACATGGAGCTTGTAGGAATTGACTAACAACACTAACCGAGAAAGAAATATCAGTTCGTGTGATGGTGAGATAATTAAGTTTTTCTACCAATCTCTGATATCGGCTAGGATCAACAAGTGGCTCCCCCTGATCAGGTAAAAGCTTTGAATTAGGATCCATAGGAGAGTCTATTAGTCTAAAGTCTGACATCCCTGTTTTTTCTAAAATATCCAATGCATACTTTTTTTGAGAGAGTACAATACCATATTTGGATTCAGCAACTTCTATGCCAAGAAAATATCGGAGTAAGCCCAAGTCTTTTGTCTGAAAATGGCAAAATAGATGTGTCTTCAATTGTTCAATTGCACCTTGATCACTTCCAGTAATGACAATATCAGCCACATAGACAATAAGATAGATACGTTGTTTTGACTATGTATATTTATAGAAGACAAAGTGATCAGACTCGCATCGAATCATGTCAAACTCTTGAACAACATGACTAAATTGTCCAAACCAGGCACAAGGAGATTGTTTCAAACCATATAAAGAGCAAAGAAGCTTACACACTGTAGACTTCTGCGGTAGTTGGCACCGGCCGTGACAAGTCACACTTGCCGGAGAGAGATTGATAAGAGGGCCGCTTCTGGTCAACTTTCGTAGACCTTTTCCGGCAGCAAAATCAGTCGTGGGCTATGGGAAATGATTGGGTGGCGTCATTTGAACAGGTGAGATGAGACATGCGTTGGAGAGGGAGATCGGAAAACCAACCACCAAGGCGACAAGCGGGTGTGACGATGCGTGGAGCTGCTACTGACGCCAGGATTCTGGGGTTCTGTCGGCAAGTGAGAGAGGAACAGGCTGGTGATTTTAGATCTTTGATCTAATACCAGATTAACGAAGTATGAACTTCACCGGAGATTAATCGAAAAGCAATCGGAAAATCCTAGAACCCTAGTTCTGATACCATGCGAAACTCAGATAAATCTATTATTCATATCTTCGAAACGTTGAAAATACATGTATATATAGTTGATGTCTAACCCTAGAATAGGAAATACAATCAATAGTAGTAAACACCTTCCTATTTTATCATGATACAGCTATATACAACTCAACAATTATTATTATTTTTTCACATGCATGAAGTTGTGAAGTATTGATTCTAAGGTCATTTTGGTTAAAGATATTGAAATGATTATATGTTTATTCCTGAAGCTACAATTTTCTGGGAACCTCACTTTCTTTCACACACATTCATGCAGTGCCATTCTGCTGACTGCATGAGTTATGGGATAAATTGCCACATGCCCCTCATCTGGGGAAACAGGAATCATAGAGAGCAAGTTGCTTGGCATTTGTTTATTATATTTTTCTGTTTCAAAATTTAATATTGTTGTTATTATATGTAGGTTTCCATGCTATTTGCGGATTGGTGCCGAATATGTGAACTTCCTAGTGCAAATGATGCAGCTTGTACCCATTATATATTACAATTGCATGAAAATGGGTTGCTGAAGGGAGATGATACCACAGACCGCTTTTGCCGCATTCTCACGGTTTTCTATTCCTAACTTGAAACATATTGTTTAACAAGATTAGCCAAAGCTACCATTCTCATTTTTCTTCATTACCTTAGGAAGTTTCTGTCAAACATTGCCAATCGTCTGAGGTGATAAATTCTGGTGCATTGTCTTCACCTCAACAAGTGCAGACTCTATCCTTCCTTGCAATTGATATTTATGCAAAACTTATCCTTTCAATCCTTAAGGCAAGCATGTTTGCTTTCATTTCTTTTTAACTAGTTCTCGTTTTGTCACTAACCATAGCATTTTGTTCTTTTCAGATGGAGCAAGGATCAAGTAAAGCATTTCTTCTATCGAAAGTGAGTTGTGACTAAAATTTTTTATACATTTCTGTTTCCGTTGAATTCTTGTATATGATATTTGGCATGTGACAGATATTGGCTGTCACGGTGAGATTTTTGCAAAAGGAATCAGAGGAGAAGAAAACATCTTTCAATCCAAGACCATACTTCAGATTGTTTATAAACTGGATGCTTGACCTAGTTTCCCTGGATCCTGTTAATGATGGTGTAAACTTTCAGGTAAGGTAATTCTTCTTTTTATATTTTCTGTTTCTGTTCACTAATGTCGACTGTGTGTGTTGCAGATTTTGACAGCCTTTGCTACTGCATTGCATGCTTTACAACCCTTCAAAGTTCCTTCATTCAGGTTAGCACATTCAATTTGGCCAGTTCACTCTCTGAAATACTTCTGAGATGGTGTTATATTTTGGTCTAAAAAATGAGACATTCTAGTCTATTGTCAGTTTCTGAAGTTTGAGAATATGCCAACTAGGCTCTGGCCATTAACTTGGACATAATGTAATGCCTTATGGAGGCTTCGGCTTGAATGAAAAATAAACTACATCTTACAGTAAGAACAAAACTTGTTTAATATAGATAATTATCACTTTTGCGCATAAAATGCTCAAATATAGTTGATTGCAAATGCAGCTGAGTCATTACTAGGCAAGTGATTCATCTATGGATGTGTTTGCGTACATGCATGCGTGAGGAACTGCTGTTGTCTCTTTCCATGTCTTCAGATACAACCCATAAGGGTTTATCCGATTTTTGCACATAAACAACTTCTTATTCTGTTTCTTTTTTTTTTTTTTGTGTTGGAGTTTCTTTTGTCCGATTTTTTTCTGCAAGTTTGTGTACTGAGTAATTGAAGGCCGAATTTTGTATCTGCTAGATGATAACCAATTAAGTTTCTCTATTGTTAATTTTGGAGTTCTAGGTATGGAAAGGTTTTCCCAGTATTTGTGCTTCTCCTCTTCTTTCGTTAAACTTGTTTCCACTTCTAACTTAGACTGATGGTTTTTTCAGCTTTGCATGGCTTGAGCTGGTGAGTCATAGGAGCTTTATGCCAAAATTGCTCACAGGAAATGTGCAGAAGGGTTGGCCATATGTCCAGCGGTTATTGGTTGACTTGTTACAATTCCTGGAGCCATATTTGAGGAATATTGAATTGGAGCCATCAGTATGTTGCTTCCACTTAATATTGGTTCTTAACCCATTTTATTGCTCTGACTATTTTGATTTGTTATGTGCAGGTGCAAGTTCTGTACAGAGGTACACTTAGGGTTCTACTGGTGCTACTTCATGATTTTCCTGAGTTCCTTTGTGCCTATCATTTTACCTTCTGCGATATGATCCCACCAATCTGTGTACAAATGCGCAATATCATCTTGAGTGCTTTCCCTCTCAATATGAGGCTTCCTGATCCATCTACTCCAAACTTAAAGGTTCCATCTTGGTTCTAGCATTATTTGTTAACATTGGTTTTAAGTTTGTCCCTTTCTGGGATTTTTCTTGCAGACTAACTTTGCACTTCATATTTGCAGATTGATTTACTCCCAGAAATCAGGGAACCGCCTCAACTTCTGTCTGAGGTGGATGCAGCTCTTAGAGCTAGGCAGATGAAAAATGATGTAGATGAATATCTCAAGGTAACTTAATTACAAAGACTGAAAGACTAATCTGTCTGCCTTTTGTAGCTTTTTTAATATTCTAAAAGATGCGATCACCAAACCCAATTTTAATAGAGAATGAGTTTTTGTAGTGATTTTTGCTGTATGGAGTTTTGTGTTTTTTTATCTTCTTTGGTCTCAAATTCATTGAAAAGTTTTTAATGATATCTTATTTCAATTTCAACCACGTAGCAATTACCATCTACCTTCCAACTTTTTGGTATTCTCCTCAATTTTAACTTTACATCCTTGCAGACAAGGCAGCAGGGTTCAGCTTTCCTAACTGAGCTTAAGCAGAGGTTACTTTTGTTGCCAAGTGAAGCTGCATCTGCGGGAACACGCTACAATGTGCCTCTGATCAATTCCCTAATTCTTTACACTGGAATGCAGGTATAATCTTACTTTTTGTTTTCTTTGGAGTTTTGCTCCTCGTCAACTTAGGATTTGTTGCTATTACTTGTGTTGTGACCACTTGGTTTTAGTTTCTGTGTATGTAGCTTCCCCCGAGTGTCAAAGAAAGAATTGGTTCCTCAAGATCTCACTTCCTTGCTATTTTACTCTGCCTTTTTTGTGTGTATGTCATTTAAAATGCAATTCCCCGGGAAATGGAGAGAGAAAGTGGCAAGTTCTTTAAAAATATGTCTGGAAGGCTTACCTCACTGAACTAAAACATTGTTTTCCAATTCCTACAGGCCATACAACAGATGCAAGTAAGAACACCTCATGCACAATCGACAGGGAACTTGAATGTGTTGTTAGTGGATGCTGCTTTGGATATTTACCAAACTCTTGCCTTGGACCTAGATTCTGAGGGCCGATACCTTTTCCTAAATGCTATTGCTAATCAACTTCGATATCCGAACAACCACACACATTACTTCTCTTTTATCCTGCTTTACCTATTTGCGGAATTTAACCATGTAAGTATATTCTCATATCTGGAAGTTTAAATGACTTCTATTGCTGTGAACTTCCTAAAGAAAACCTAGTTTTTTCTCTATGATCTGCGAATTTAACATAAACCTGAAGCAGTTTTAGAATATGTTAAAATTGGAAAAGAAATGAGATGGGAATCATTTTCCATTTGGAATTGATGCCATTCTATTATTACATAATGATAACGAGTGAAGCAGTTCCACATTTGCTTTTGTTCAATGATTTGATTTCACCCTCTATACGACTTCAGGGCGCTTTAGGTGTCCGGTTTGCTATATTTTGGTGAAATTTGTTTTGGTTACTTGGTAGAGTATCTAAATGTTGAAGGTGATTGGCTTAGTTAATAAGTCATTTTCCATGTTTGTGTGAATAGGAAATCATCCAGGAGCAGATTACAAGAGTCTTATTGGAACGTCTAATTGTTAATCGACCCCATCCATGGGGCCTTCTCATAACTTTCATTGAGCTCATTAAGGTAACTACGTATTGAATTTATATTCTTTCTATAGGCTTGACAATGGGACGGGTCAGGCAATATCCGAGTCTGATCAAACCAGACTTAGTCGGATAGTCCATTGACGACATTATAATCAGTAGGATCTTCTTTATACGTCTCTTTCTTCCTTTAAAAAGATCTTTTTTTAATATATTTTTGTTGAACAGAATCCAAGATACAACTTTTGGAACCGATCCTTCATAAGATGTGCACCTGAGATTGAGAAGCTATTCGAGTCAGTTGCAAGGTCATGTGGCGGCTTAAAACCCATGGATGAAAGTATGGTCTCAGGTTGGGTTTCTGAGACCACACGTTGAAATGGCTAACCATCTTCAAACTTCCTAGAAATGATAAATAGTCTCGCCTCGTCTCTATAGTAAATTTTGCTGATCGTAGCAATGATCCAAGTAATTATTCAGGTCTGTCGCTGTAAATGTTCAACTTCAAGATTTTTTCACGTTCACGAAGAATATGCTAGAATCAGATTCTTTTTAGTACTGCCGACCACTAAGGCAACTGGTGTGTAAATTGTAAATTAATTATATTTACTCTATAAACACTCAAGTAAATATTACTTGGTT
>JANSVA010000004.1:1246759-1285744 GCA_025504915.1 Erythroxylum reticulatum
AATAAACACGAAACCGTCGCAGATACCAAATCAATCTTCCAGAATTTCACAATCTCAATAGAAGCAATGAGAAATGAACTGTTAATGGAATTCCAAACCGAGTTTCAGAATCAGATCATATCGATCTAGGTTTCGAGAACTTGACAACAGTAAAAGCAGATCTATATACAAACAAACACATTTGAATTATCAAGAGAACAATACAATGCCTAGAGATGAGAAACTCACCTAAGTCGAATCGTTGAACTCGTAGATCTGAGAACGATTCAAGTTCGAAGAGTTGGTTATAAAATCGCCTCGCTCTCGTCTCGAAAATGTTTATATTGCAAAATGGAATTACAGGACGGTACACGCATTCTCATCCAATGGTTTTACGCCACGTAAGTCTTTGAACAAATCATTAGTCAACCTTGTTCGTACTGAATACGAGCTTTGGGCTCACTGAAGAACGTAGAAGCCCAAAGTTAGTTGGCAAATTAAGGTCCAATCTAACTTTAAATTCACGTATTATATATATTATATATAAATTAATCGAACTTTAAATCAAATTCAAATTGTATAATCAAATTTAGTAAGAATGTGGGTCTGAACTACAGGTCAAAATTGTTTAACTCAATCGACTCACAAGCCAAACTCAAGCTGGCCCGACCCATCCCGTAACTCAACCAAAATCTCAAAAATAATCTCGTTTTATCAAAAAGCGACGTCATTTTTTACTTTTTAAAATATATATATATAATTGAATTGGATCGATTTAAAGCTCAATCATAATCATAGACTAGTTTTTAAACATGTCAATAAATCAAACTAGGCTCAATCATAGAATAACTTTTAGAAATAGGTAGGGCTGAACTCAAGCCAATTGAACTTCAAATTAAATCACGTCTAAGAATGATCAATAACTAAACTTTGAACCAAATATTTAAGGAAATTAATAAATTTAATTTAAAAATAATAAATAAAGATTAATTGATTTATTTTAATTTATAAAAATTGGTTAATTAAAAAACTGCTCGATTTTTATTTTGAAAAATTGAATCAAAAAATTAAAAATCGAATTAAAAATAAGACGGTTCAAAATTTTAATAAATAAACCGACCAAACCTGTTTAGTTTTTCTAATCATTGATCAAAACTTATGCAGCTACTTCTTGCTGCTTACATAATTTCATGCTCTTGAGGTGTTAAAGAGTCCAAACATTAGTATCTTGCACAAAGTTATTATACCGTACAAAGAAACTCTTTTTTCTTTTGATTCACTTGAAACAACATACCAAAAGAATCCAAAGCTTACCATAAATATAGGCTATTAAGTTTTCCTGCAGCCTGCCAAATTTCTCACTCGAGAACACGGAAAAGGGATCAATCACATTCACAGGAATCACCAATCCATCATAACTCAATAACCGTATGCTTCCATCACTCTACTTGTTCAATCCCCACCTTAAAGATCAATGCTTTTGCCCCACTTCTGTATTATCTAATGGTCTCTACTAAATCACCTAACTAATAACTATCACATGCATTGAACATTACAACCAAATAACTCAATATGCTTCTTCCGTATTCTCTTATGCGTCTAAACTGTTTCCTCATTCAAGAATAAAACACTAATCGCAAATATTAATGCATAGTTCATCTATCCAACAACTAAACATGAGGAGCAAGTGCTTTTCCTATTCATGATAGATCACTATCATAACACCCCCAATGATACTGTACACAGGTAATAAAAAGGATGCAGAATAACATAAGAGTCAGGTATAGCCGAGGCAGTCTCCCAAATTATACCAGTAGCAGATGCATATATCGGAAGGATGAGGCATGAAATGTGCTCGTGACTTGATATATGTGGCGAATGTGTACTAATATTTACATTTGTATTAATTCCTAGAAAGTTAGACAACTATTCACCAGCTGAATTAAGACACCTGATCTAGCTTCAGTTGTCAACTTCACTAGACTATATGTAACGTGTAACCCCATATGACTGAAGGAGTACACTCAGTTATTTCAGCTATCCATCTACAGATATTCCTTTAGCTATCTTGCTTGTTATGAAGGACTAATAAAATAATTAATAGCTGTGTTTAGAGTGTATAGCCAAAGATTTCACAACCGAAGCTCAGATTTTCAGCAACAAATGGCATAATCAACCCTTCAATCCTCCAAAAAATCTTGAACCTTTATTGCCCACTCCACTACCTTCAAGACTTGATGAGAGCAAAGATCTGGTATCCGGTCGCCATTTCAACTCTTTAAGAACAGAAAACAGAGATGCTAATGCAGGAGTCACTTCTGCATCCTTTATCTTGTTACATGATGTCACTTTCAATCTTTCAAGCTCCTTCCAGTTATCAATGACAGCTTCCAAACCTCCTGTTGTCAATAACGAGCATCCTTCCAACGACAAGAGCTTCACTCTCCTATCAAGAAAAGAAATCACAAGATGTCTTCGAAACAATAAATCAGAAATTTCCCCTAGTTTCTCATCAAACTAAAAAAACAATCATTCTTTGCAATACCATCACCCTTAAGAAATTGTATACATTAAAGCTACAAATCAAACGCTTGAAGCTGGTATTTTCATGGCTTAAGAATAAAGCTTTATTGGTGATCTCTTGAAACAAGTAAACTCACAGGAAAAAAGCCATAACCGGGCATTCAAAGCCAGTAAAATATCTATGGCAAATGATAGGCACGGGCATTACACTATTCATTTCTGCTAATTCCATTCAAAGTTCCAACGAAATGCAAACAAAAATAATATAACCGCAACGCAAGAACTAAACAAAGAGAGGAAATTTTCCATACCTACAAGGACTAGTAAGCCCAAAAACATCGTCCTCCAAACCCCAACAGTCCTGCAAAACAATTTCGCTCACAGAGCTGCAGACCCTAAACAAAGCCTTCACTCCTTGCTTATCCCTCATTTGACAACGCTCCAAGTACAACTCTTCAAGCGCTGCACAACATCCTAAATGCTCATCCGAACCTGGATTTGAATCGATACACTTACAAGACTGAAGCCTTAAAGTCTTCAAATTCCCACAAAAGCTAAGCGCAGACAACCACCCACCATCCATTCTATGGTCATTAAGAGTCAACTCTTCAAGCATTTCACAACACTGCCCAATTGCTTTAATCCCATCATAACTTCCCTCGCACCCACAAAGCTCAAGCGTCACTAATCGCCGACACCCTTGAGCCAATATCGTCAACCCAATATCAGACACCACCGAGCTATAAAACCCATCAACAAAACCAACCAATTTCAACAGCTGTAGATTCCTACACTCGGAAATTCCCTTCAACGACATGTCGTCGCAGCAGTGCAACTCCATCTCTTGCAAAGTCTCGCACTTTCTCGCAATACTCGACAACCCATTTTCGCTCGCACCAATTGCACCAATTCTCCGCAAGTTCGGGTAATTTTCGGCGATCATTTCGAGCCCGTAATCAACCAATTCGCGAGATAACACATCATTCTCACCAACAAACGACGACTCCGAGAACTCTGTATCAACAGGGACGCACAAGCTCTTGTTGGTCACCACGATACCGGAGTTTCGGGACTTCTTAATGCATGCTCGAATAATATCGAGATCCGTGAGATTCGGGAACCGGTGAAAGACCCGACCCGAAATGAGAAAGGACCAGTCGAGGACAGTGATTGCACGCGCCAAACGACCGTGAAGAGACAACCAACGTTTGCAGACGAGTGAGTTAGTTAAGTACTGAGATGTCAGAATCCTTAAGAAAATTTGTAGCAGAACCTCATCGGAGAGGAGGGAAGTAAAATCCGGTGGAGCTAAGTCCGTGAAGTCGTCATGGTGAGGACGCGAGGTTGGTGAAGTTGATGGAGTAGTACTGGTGGAAGATTTGATATGCATCTTTTAACCCAACAAAAAGGAAACAGAAAATCTCAATAATTCAGAGGCCAATTGTTTCTTCAACTTCAAGCACTTGCGGTTGGTCCTGTGTTTCAATGGAGTTTGGTCACGTCGAGATGGGGGTAGGAGGACTTTGGGGATATGCGTGCGGAGCTCGGTTCGGATAAGAATTAAAACAGACCTTAACTTTTATTTTTTTTATTTAATAATTAATTTTTAAATTTTCATATCAATCAAGTAAAAAAATTGTTTTTATTTTTATGATTCATTAAATGATATTTAGGTAAGTAAAAAAAGTTTTGATTAATAATTAAAAAACTAAATTATTCAATCAACTTACTTTAACGACGATAAATATGGCCCAATCCAACCTTGCCAAGCCCGACTTTGACCCAGGTTGAGGCGACCCACGAAAATTTACAAAATGGCTAGCCAAACTCGACTTTGACCTAAATTGATGCGGCTTACAAGAAAGTATAAAATGATGTCGTTTTGTAAAATTTTCTTTAAAAAAAGACCTAGATAGCTCGGGCCTGATCTCATCTATTGTCATCCTTAATTTGGCTGACATTAATAATTCTTGTTAGTAAAACTTAGAAGATTTATTAATTAACCAAATAATTTTTACAAATTAACCAGTTTAATATATACATGATAATAAGAACATTTTTTAAATTTTGACATAAATTATATCAAATTAAGTCTAGTTCATATATTATAACTTAACCCAATTTAATTTTAATTATTAAATAATAATTGCTCCTAACATAAGACACACTCATATTAGTTAAATTTATAAATAAATCTAAAAAATCATTACATTAATTTAAGAATTATAATCCATAATTCATAGTACAGGTTAATATTATTATTATTATTAGGATGTTTGGTCTTTTCATTAATATTATTATAATTATTTTGTTAATGATTATTAATGTTAGTTTTTTTTGTATTTTTACTATTTTTTGTATCTATTAGTTATTTTATTTTATTTCAGTTTTCTTATTATTAATATTATTTTATTTATTTATTATTTAAAATAATCTCTTTATTAATTAAAAATAAGATTGCGTAATATTAAATTTTGAATTTTCGCGATAATTTTACAATTTTTTTATTTTTTTTCTTACCTTAAAAATATCTGCTTATCACTTTTAGGTGTAAAGTTTGGGTATCTTTATAGACTCATTTGGTCGGGCATGATTGGTGGAGTGTTCAATTCTTTTCTCAAATTCATTTGTTCATCATTTTGTTTGTCACCGCTTTGGTGTGGCGGCTTCTCAATTCAATCCTGTCGGTCAGATTCTCTGCTCAAAGTGCATCTGATGGTGGATGTTGTTTGGAATTGTTTTATAAAGTGGTAAAGCCAACTTTTAGAAGTTGGTATAGCTTTAATCGCATCGTAAAAGGCGTCGGTGAATGGGACAATGAGAAAGATTGGTGGGTTTTACTTTTACAACGCATACTTTTCTTCATTCACCGTTGAGATTTAAATCCAATTTGGGATAGATGTCTATTAAAAAATTATTAAGTAATGAAAAGTAATTTCGTATAGAGAATTATTACTTCTAAACAAAAAATAATAATACAAAAAATAAATTTATTAAAAACCCTTTAAAGAAAAGGAGATAACAGTGTAATATTTAATATTTAAAAACCGAATCAAAAGTTAAATTAATAATATATAAAGTTTAAGGTTTAAAAAGTTAAATCGATTAAATAAAATTAACGAACTTAAAATATAATTAAAAGAGATTCTCCTTACTATTGAAAATTTTGAAGCTTAATTAAAAAAGGAGATTATTAATTAATAAAATTGACCAATTAATTAATTAATTAATTAATTTTTAATAACAAAAATTATTAAAATAAATCAAACTAAAAAGTTAAAAAATAAACAAAGATCAAAATAATCGTATTTTTTAATCATTGCTAATATCAATTAGTTAAATATTTATGACTCGTAAAACATGTTTGGTATAAATGTTTGCATTGAGCTTACGAGAAAAGGATTAAGGTTAAAAGTGTGTTCGGATGAATTACACTCCTTAAGATTCAAGTAGGAATGGTAAAGCTGGCTTGACCTAACCCGATCTGAGTTTGACTCATGTCGACTCAGTCATAGGTCAAAACTGCTTGACTCGACCAAGCTATTGGTTGGGCATGGGGTGAAATTGTTTCGACCTAACTTGGCTCATGGCTTGATGGGAAGATACGAAACAATGTTGTTTTTTATTTTTTTAAAAAAATATAAGGCAATATCATGTTAAGTTAGTTGTGGTCCATCAAAGGCGTCAGGTCACGAACTGGCGTCCAATGCTATCCTAGAATTTAAGATTGAATTTGAAAAAAAATAAAGTTTAAATATTCAAATTTAAGTTGAATTTATTTTAAAATAATATAATTTATTAATTTTAAATTAATATGAATAAATTTATTATAATACATATGTTTGAAAATTTTATTTTATTTATTAATTAAAAAGTTACCAAACGACAATAGGATTCAGAAGCATAACAAGCCTGTTTCAATGTTAAGTGGCTTTTCATAATGGGCTTGTCATGTAAAGCACATCTCAGTCGTCGGATCCTTCTGGATGTCCCATTTCACATGGTTTGGCTCTTCATTCAGGCAGGACGTCAAGAGGGTGAGAAAATTTGGATGCAATTTTTTAAATTATTAATTATTTATTAGTTGCTTAATTTTCAATTTACTTTATTTTAGTAACTTTTAGTTAAAAATTTATTTATTTATTAATTAATCAGTCTATTTTTGTAAATTAATAAATTCTCATAAATCAAAATAAACTCATTAACTTTTATATAATATTTTTTAAAAAATTTAACTTTAAAATTTAAATAAATAAAAATAACCACTTTCAATCATCATTAACATTATCCAATTAAAAACATGTTGAAGCACTGAGTTTGAAAAAATCTGAGAGTATGCTATCTTACCTTTACATAATTAAAAGATTGTTTCTGACAATTCCATGTATAATGTGACATAAATACAAAAGAAATCGTAATATAAATAAATATTTAAAAACAATAATTTTAAAATAACTATGACCAAGTTTGTCAAAACCTTAATTAAGTTGCATAAAAATCAAAATAGAAGGTACATACAACACAATAAATGCAAAGGACACAGGTTATTGTAATGTCTATATCAACCATTTTTTAATTTTATTTAATTTTTAACTCAATTTACCAAAATTTAATTTTAGTTATCTTTTAATCCTTTAAACTTTTTTATTAATAAAGTTATAAATATTTATTAATTAAAACGATAATATTATTTCAATACAACACTTCATTTGAGTTACATTGACATAATTTAAAATCTAATTAATTTAAATATAATCCATTAAATTTAAAGATGTATTCAACTTTCTTTTTTCCATTTTTTGGTAGATTTTTTAATTTTTTTAAGAAAAGAAATTCACAAGGTTTTCGAAATTCCCTTACAGCCCAAGCAAAAGTTGGGAACAGTTAGTTATGTTCCCACATAATTGGCATCGATCGGATCCACAAAATAATCATGTTTCCAAAAATAAGTCCTGTTCTTGGCAGGAAATGTCCGTCTCGGGCTCGATATGTGGTTACCTAATTTTGTGAATTTCTCATCCCTCTTTTTTATTTATATTTCTCGATTGAATCTTGATAATTCATACCATTTCCTTCCTGGAAATCCCTGATAAGCGATTATCAACTCCTACGTAAGCGGAAGCCAAGCGAGTTCTTATGCTCATGCTTACCAGGAACCGTGGAAGTCGCCTGAAAGTTGGAAACAGAGACAAGAACGTAGGAATACAGGCACTATAGTCTCTCCTCCGCGGCTACTAAAACCTCCTGGAAACATGAGCCAGTGTGTTCCAAGTTGGGGTCTTGATGATACAACTGTTCCTAACAAGCTTTCTCTTCGGTCTCACTCCAACAACTCCACAGCACCAGACGTACCCATGTATGAATCATTCTCTACCTCAATCTGTATAACTGAGTGGTGAGTTTTAGCTGAGTTTAAGCTGGTTTGTTTTCGATGCAGGTTAGATTACGAAGTAGCAGAATTAACATGGGAAAATGGCCAACTTGCCATGCACGGTCTTGGTCCACCTCGCGTGGCTGCCAAACCCATTCCCTCATGTACTACTTCTCCATCAAAGTACGCTTGGGACAAGCCACGAGCCAGTGGCACACTCGAGTCCATAGTCAACCAAGCCACCACACGCTTACCAGAGCACAAGCCAACTCTTGTTAACTTGGGACGGGATGATTTAGTCCCATGGATTGAGCGCAGCAACCACAACCGAAAGTCAGCTGCTGTCTCCACGACCATGACGAAGGACGCTCTAGTCCCTTGCTCGAAGCGGACCGAGGTGGGGTGCTCCACACGCGTGGGGTCTTGTAGTGCGCCGACCGCGACGGGGGACGAGGAGGGGTTTCTCCGAGGAAAGCGAGGGAGGGCGGTGCGTGTAGCGGTTGCGCCGCCGGAGTGGAGCAGCAGAGACCAGAGTGTGAGTGGAAGTGCCAACACATTTGGGATGGATAGCCAGCATATGACTTTGGACACGTGCGAGAAGGAGTTGGGTGGTGGGTTTACTTCCACTTCAATGGGGTCTCAGGAAAATACAAAGACAGTTGCTACTGCCGATGAGAATGACTCAGTCTGTCACAGTAAACCACAGGTAACTGACTACGATCGTGTCCATTGTGTTCTTAATCATAATTTGCAGATTTTAGTTATAATATGTTAAGCCCGACTTGTTCTGATTGTCCTGATACATTGCAGAGAGTAACAGGTGACGAGGAAGAGAAGACAGGGAAAGGGAAGTCCACAGTTTCGACTAAGAGAAGTAGGGCTGCTGCTATTCATAACCAATCTGAACGTGTACGCCTCTTTCTCTGTCTCTTAACTTGCATTTTCTGAGCGAAGAAGTTATGTTTTTCAAGGTTCTGATTCTGATGAAGATGATATTTTATGTAAAAGATGTGATGCTTCAATGATTAGACCGGACCACTTGGTTTTGTGTAGTGACTGAGAACTAGTTTTATCTTTAAACACGATTCCATTAATTAGAATATGAATTATAACAGAAGAAATGGCTGCAATTGTACTTTATTTTTCATTTGTAACAATTTCCCAATTCATCTTCATTGCCCAGAAAAGGAGGGATAAGATAAACCAGAGGATGAAAACACTTCAGAAACTGGTTCCAAATTCCAGCAAGGTACAAAGTTAAACCTAACTCCTATCTTGTTCTTCATATCAAATAGTTACTGCATCTTTATTATGCTTAGGGTTTGATAGATCTGTGAAGGGTTATGATTTCAGCTCCAGCTTTTGTTCTTGACTTTGAACCATTTTTGTGGAACCAAAACGTTAGGACTTAAGAGAGATGTACTAAAAGTGATGGGACTCGTGTGTCGGCCTCATTCGAGCTTATAGTTATCTTCTCTTCTGGGGTAGGGCCGAACAAGTTGATCACCGTAAAGTTGGTTCAACTTGTTGAATAGTAGATAATAATCTTTATGTCAGTTTGGTTAGATTCTGATGAGGTAAGTCTGATGTTATCTGAGATGAAACTGTTATAATTAACATTGCAGAAGTGGGTATAGTGCGTAGGAATTCAAAGCTGTGACCCACATGTAGAAAGATAAATCGTAGCCCAGCTTTAACTAAAAGGTGGTAAGTTAATGACTTGAGAATTAAATGTGCAGAAGACACAGAGAGGATAATAACATGATAGAGACTGATGTGGTCCAAGGCTCTTCTGTGTTCAAACGGCTATTAGTATCTTGGGACTGACCCAGTTTTCCGAGTCCATAAAACCCTATTGGATATGGGGACCAGTTGCAGAAGATTGCTCAGTTTTCTTTGTTTTTTGACGGCAATTCTCTACCACATATTCCTGTATATGTAGCCCCTTATGCTGCTTTTTTTCTATGAACTTATCATCTTCTATTGGTTCTAGCTACATTTACTGTTTACAATTCGTAATGATTGGCAAGAACTGAAAACTTTCCTCTCAGGATTGTGGGGTCAGAGTTGAGAAAACATATCCATCACCATTGAGAGTGGAAAGTTTAAGCAGTATTAAACAATTATTGGGTATCTTCAAGAAACACTTGAAACCCTTTTGGTTGATGATTTGTTGTTTTATTGAATTTAATTTCATTACAGACGGATAAAGCTTCGATTCTAGATGAAGTTATAGACTATTTAAAACAATTGCAAGCTCAAGTTCAGATGATGAGCAGAATGAACGTGCAGCCGATGATGTTGCCAATGGCTATGCAACAACAATTACAAATGCCGATGATGACTCCCATGAGCTTAGGTATGGGTATGGGAATGGGAATGGGACTTGTGGAAATGAACACGATTCCTCGTCCCAACATTCCTGGAATGCCTCATGTTCTTCACCCAACAGCTTTCATGCCTTTAACTTCCTGGGATGGTTCCGCTGATCGCTTGCAAGCTGCTGCTGCTTCTACACCAGTAATGGCTGATCCATTGACCACATTCATCGCATGCCAATCACAGGTAGCTTTTCTCTGCAACAAATATTGATTCCATAAATATATATATGTGTATATTGATTAGGACATGGATATGGAGCTGACTGATAAAAAATAAAAATTTGCAGCCAATGACCATGGATGCCTATAGTAGATTAGCTGCAATGTACCAACAGCTTCAACAACAACAGCAACCTCCTGCTTCCAATTTCAAGAGCTAAATATGGTCTTATGACTCTCATCTAATGGTGTTAGAGCTAAATATGGTCTTATAGCTAAATATGGTCTTATGACTCTCATCTAATGGTGTTGTTCATCCAAAAAAGATGGTCGCAGCAAATCGAATCCAATTCTGCAAAACCCTTTTCCTGAGATTACATATTTGTTCAAACTATGACATATACTTCGTTTAAATGTACTTCTATTAGTGGCATTGCATAGATCCTTAGGAGTGATCAAGATTTCTTTCTCTCTTTTGCAGTCATTTCGCCATAATATCTGATAATGCGTATGCTTGAGTATAAATAAAAGAGAGGTCTCAGGTTTTTTATTTATCGAAATATAACAGTTGACACTACTCTCATCCACCTATTTAATAATCATCAATCAATCATTTCGATAGTGTCACGACATTGATGTTCCAGGAGACATGTAGTGTAATGTTTACCAAAAGATGAACATCGAAATGGTTGGAGTCTGGCTTGTCAACTTGGATTAACGATGAGCCACACGTTTGTATCCTCAAAAAAAGATCAAATAAATACGTTCATGCATCCACCCAGAACTGCGACAGCAAAGAAACAGACTCTAGAGTTAATAAAATTTGTTATAACATAAGAATCTTAGTTCGATCATATCCGCTGCGACTTGATGATGACTAGACCGAGCAAAAGCTGACAGCAAATGCTTGACTTTCTAGCTTATACAAAAGCTTGAACGTACGTTTGGATTCTAAAAGAGATACTCAATGAGCTGGTTAGAACAACATGGAATATATAAATATTGCCTTTGGAATAAAGACACGAGAGTACCCAATTGTTCATCAGACCTTAGTTTGCCATTTTCAACCAACTTGTTTGATGAAAGAATATATAAAAAGCATCTGATTTTGTTTTCTGATTTGGGCGATTCTCACATTCTTTTGATATTGAATCAATCCACTTCAGTTTCGTAACACTTTATCTTTATAATTTCTTAAATTCCTCCAAAAAATCTTAAAAACATAAATGATAACAAATTAAAATTCTATCAAAAAAGGAAATATAATTCTAAAAACAACAAAAAATAGTCCGAAACAATTAAAAAATGTTAAATTCCGACTCCAAATTTGCCTCAAATCAGTAATTTTTGTTGTATTATAAATCCCGTAATTCAATAATAATAAAATAATATGGTCTATAAGTTAATTTAAATTTTTAGCAATCTAAATGAATAATAAATTCAAGGTCCAATTAATTTAAAATTTATAAAATTGTCTTGAATTAAATAGTTAATATCTATCATTTTAAATTAATTATTTAACATTTGTTACCTTAAATTTTTAATGATATGCTTGAATTCTATTTATATTTGAAATATCTTTTTATATCATAAAAAATTTATAATTATAATCTAAATTTTGAATTCATGAAATTGTATATTACTAAATATTTTCAGACCTTGCGTTCACTAATTATTATTGTGGTCGTTGACGATAACAAAAGAAGTTAGCAAGCTTTCTTTGGGACCAGAAATTGGAACTTGTCGAGTAATCTCCACACGTATGAAGATGGTCCTTGAAGGTACCATCAAGTCTTAGAATCTCGTATGTGCAAGATGGTGGATGCCTCAGGACCATACACACATACACACTTTCTGCACTTGTCAAGACTGAAGAAAGTCAATATCTTTAGTTAATGTTCTCAGTATCATTCTTCAATCTCGTCCTTATCCTATTTGCTTGGATCAAATGCAACATAGACCAAATCGAAACTTCACGCGTTTTGCTGCAGATTTTTTAGGGTTCCAAGCCCTGAAGCAATCGCTTTTCGCATTATATGATAGAGCGGAGGATTTAGCTTGAATGAATGACTATTGGTTTGATACCAATAATGTCAATCATTTCAGTATGGTAAGAATAAATATATGTACATGTATTGCTTTACATCTATATGTTATTTTGAAACATATAAGTCAATCACATATTAATTAGATTTAAAAACCAATCAATTGGATTTTTTTTCGTTTTATGTTTTGGTATAAAATTTCCTCTTTTGTAAACGAAGAAATATTTCTTATTGATAGCAAAAGATTATCCGTTTAAGATAATCTTATTTTAATTAATAGACTGAAAAATCGTGCACTTAATTTTTTTAAAAGAACGGATTAATAAGGTCGATTGGGCAGGATGGTGAAACAAATCAAGAAACAATCCATGTATTCGGAGCGTTCATGGATTAACCCTACAAATGAAATAAAAATTAATATTAAAAAATTAATATTCACCCTCTAATATAAGACTATAAAAAAGATTGTCTTATATAATCTTATATAATTATATAACTAAAATTATCTATATAACTAAAATTATCTGTTTGGTAATATTTTATTTTCGCCCTTTCAATGTACTTGAGATTTTCTCTATAAAAAAAATTCGACTATATAATTATTTTATAACCAAGCAACTGCAAAGGACAGTTACAAACAACAAACAATAGAATAATGAAGAATTGAAACCTTTATTAGCATAGTCATTTTCTGTGATTCCCTTATTAAACTAAAGGTTACCAAGGAACCAATGCATAGTACTAAATAGGGAGCCACCGAATACACCCATTACGTGAAACATGAAGTCGAAATGAGTTTAATAGGATATCTTCATTTGATTGGTCTTTACTTTTGAATTTAACTATTTAAATTGAATTGAAATCAATAATATTTAAGATATTTGACGTAAAAGAATCTTTTCATATAATTTAAGTTAAACTTAGTTTAATTTTAAACTAATTAAAAACATTAATTCAAGTTTGAATATATAATTTCAAACTGAGCTTTGAGTCTAAAAAATTTAAAATTTTATATAATAAATGGATCCGAACTTTTCGGGTTAGGACCCATTTATCTAAGCACAGAAAGCAATAGAAGTTGAAAAGGAGATCAAGCTAACTCAGTGCAGGCCGAACAGGAAAAGGGTTTAGGCCTTGGCATATGGCTCAATCAGGTTCAGTTTGTTTTCCTAACAATCTTTTTCTCTGTTCTCCAGGTTTTTCTGACAGATTCTTCTTATTAGAGTAGACTAAAAAAAAAAAGACCTGCACGGATAATTAAACTAGTTATTGAAAAAAAAAAAGTGTAAGGTATCAATTTCGAGTTTTGATAATAACAATAATAGAGTTTATCCATTGTAGTGGCTTCTTGTATATATTGAACAATAGGTAGCTTTTCTGATAAGCTAAGTAAAATCAAACCGTGATTTATTCCCCCTCATAATTCTGTCGGGTGAAGGTGTGGGGACACCTAAGATGGACGATTCCACCTTTTGAATGCAAAGAGCAGACTAAAAATAAGAATGATAAAGAGTTGGGTTGGATCGGGATCGAATCATGTTGATAATCGATTCAGCCTAAGTCTTAGAATATTCGTTTATTTTTATTTTCTTAATTTATAATTATTATAAAAATCCACGTATGATTTTCTGTTTTCTATTGTCTTATAATCTGAATTTTAAAATTTGTTGCTATAATATGATTTTTATTAATTAAAAATAATCTAAAGTAATTTAATTATTCAATTTAATTTAATAATTAATTCAAAGAAATTTGAAATAAAATTATTTTGAAATTTTCATTTTTTAAATTAAAATATCTAAAAATATATATACTCTCAAATAAAAATGCATTAAAATATTTAATATTTAATATTTTATTTTATAAGTTAAATATATTTAAATAAATATTAGCTTTTATGAATTTAAAGTAGGAGCACGTGTGGAATGACTCATCCCAGTTTTGAGGAGTCAAACGTCATGGAAGAGGTTAAAATGGGAAGATGGTGGAGTTGAAGTTATGGATGTCTTCTGACCGACGAGACATTGCCGATTGGTTGTTATCATGGGCCTATGTACTGTTCTAAATCTCTGACTGTGGACCATGAACCTCTCTAGTCCAAGTATCTTCTTTGTTGGTGGACCTCTAAATCTCCGCTATGAGGTCCAGTTGGCCCTATATGAGTTTTCCCACAGCAGAGAACACTATACATGAGCAATTACACACTTCTTTTTCAAATTTTTTAACATATAAAATAAAAGTTAAAAAAAAGTTAACTTATTGAGTCCACAAAACTTTTCGGGATTACGGAGAGGGTCATAATGTACGTAATTTATCTTTTGTATTTTTATATAGAAACTATTTTAATGACTCGAACTTGTAATCTTATGGTAACAAAAGAACTTTAATAGCTTCGAGATCTTTATAAATAATAACCTTTTTTGATAGACAACCGATCAGCTAAAAACTGTTTGACTGTTTAAACAGCTACGAAAACTGTTTGGAAAGTAACAAGTCCGATGACTAATTTAAGATAAACATCTAAAAATGAAAATACTCTTAAATAGGAGCGTTTTCATCATTAAGTCAAATTTTTAACTATCAAAAATTAATTGTACCTTTTAATTGAGGTTCTTAGATACCTTCATTTTAGGAATAATATTTGTTCTTATAATTATTTTATGTAGCTATAGGGTAGAAATAAAATATTAACCTTAAATAAAAATAAAAATAGAAAGAGTTGTATAAAAATTTCATAGACGATGAAACAGTACAGGTGAACACGAGTTCTCTAAAATCTAAATTCTTATACGAATATTTAATAAAATACTATAATATTCATGCCCTTGTAATTTTTTTAAAGTCATGTATTTATAAGTCATTTTACATATAAATAGCTAATATTAAACCAATTTTACCAAATATCTTTAACAAACAGTTAATGCAATCTATTGATCAAATCAACTGATATAGTGTCTGATTGATTCAGCTTTTGGAGGGTGAATAAACATTTTTTTACTGCAAAAGCTTTTTAAAAAATGATTGTTTGGCTGTAAAATAGAAAAGTACTTTTTTTGGCAGCCAAAATATAGCTTTTTAAGAAGATCAAATTTGGAGCTTCAAAAAAAAAACTTTTTCAGATAGATTTTTCAGATCAATTAATGAGTCTATTTTTTGTCCCTTTTGTCTTTATGTTTTACACATAATTTTCACAATATTTACAAACTCATCTTCAAGTTTAATTTGAGATTTATATAATAATATTTGACTTTTTTATATGTTTTAATACTTATTTTTATATTAATTTTACTTATGTTATAATTCATATAAAAGATTTGATTAGATATATTTTTACTTATATTTCATATAGTTTTAAATTATATAATAATTAATATATTATACTTTGCATATTGCTTAATATACTTTAAATACTATTTATATGCATAAATAATTTTTATTACAAAATAAAATATAGTTAGAATTAATTAAAGTATTTTTTATTTTTATGTTACCAAACAATCTAATGTATCAAGCTCTTTTTAAAAAGCTGTTTTTAATCGATAGTTAAACAATCTACTTATTTCTTAAAGAAACGCTTCTAAAAAAAGCTCTATTAATAAAATTTTACTGACAAAAACTCTACTAATATAAGCCTATCTAAATAGGTTAATAATCAGCTATTAATTAATAGTCAGATATAATATATATATATATATATAACGTTGTTGGCACTGTTTGGTAATTAGATATAATAAAATAATGTTTTTATTTTGATGAATAATTAGTTTCAAACATAAAAATTTTGATCGAATCACTCCGTGATGGGCAGAGGTGAAACGACCGAAAGATATAGCAGGCATAGCTTTGCAGGTTGCAGAACCCAAGATTTGGTGAATGTGATGAGAGCAACCCAAATGCACGTGTGATTGGGAAGAGTGTATGTATCTTCTTCGTCTTCTTCGTCTTTCACTGCTCAAATCTCCATACCAAGTCGTCTTTAAATGCCGCCAAGCTTTGTGGGTCCAAGAACCCCAATCCTAGCACCTACCAAGCTATGAACATTTTCCTGAAATTTAATGCCCATTCCTACCCTTGCAGGCCCAGTGTCGGCGAGATTGCGAGGAGACAAGCTCAGAGATTTTTGGGTTTTTTTATTAGTAACACTGAACCAAAGCTTAGCTGTTACATTGTACAATGAGGAGGCAGTCGAATCTTTCAGTCTGATACTAATCTTAGCTTCCTCACACCTTCCAAATGCCAAAACCCATTGTGGGCTCCTGTTATTTTATCTCCGTATAAACAGCTATGGAGTGTTAAAAAAGATGAATATTGAAAGTGAAACTTTAGAATGGTGCTTGTCGTTTTCTGAGTCTCAGGGTTTATAAATCCTCCTAAAACCTACATTATCATTTCCCACCAATAAATCGTTTTCAGGAGCTTCATTTTCCCACCGAAAAAATGGGAACATCTTCTCTTGCAATCTCCCCAAGAAAGCTCCGATCAGATCTGTACTCCTACTCCTACCAGAACGACTCCAACACCCCACTTGTCATCTCGGTGTTCGCTTCCCTCATTGAGCGAACCATGGCTCGGAACCTGAGGATTGTGAAGAACTGTTCTTGGGCATTACCCAAAGACCTGAGCGCTCGTGTATTCGATTGCCACGAAGCTCCGGACATGACAATTCAATCGTATCTCGAGAGAATCTTTCGATACACACGTGCTGGTCCCTCAGTTTATGTTGTTGCTTATGTTTATATAGATCGTTTCTGTCAGTCCAATCCAGGGTTTCGTATCAGTGCAAGAAATGTTCACAGGCTTCTCATCACAACGATCATGGTAGCTTCTAAATATGTTGAAGACATGTAAGTTAGATTCCCTCTTCTTCTCTCCAATCTTTGCTTCTTCTTGGTCTTGTTCGAGACTCGACGACTGATGCCAATTCCTAATTCTTTCTCGAAACAGGAACTATAGAAACTCTTACTTTGCTCGAGTCGGGGGCTTGACGACACATGAACTGAACAAGTTGGAACTTGAATTCTTGTTCTTGATGGGCTTCAAGTTGCATGTGAATGTCAGTGTTTTCGAGAGTTACTGTAGCCATCTAGAGAGGGAAGTGAGCATCGGAGGAGGGTATCAGATAGAGAGGACTCTGAGATGTGCAGAAGAGATCAAATCAAGACAAAACGAAGAGAAAACATACAATCATATCGCTCGAATCATGTTATAGAATAAGATATGTTCATGCTATGGAATTTTGATCTGGCAATTTTTTGTGTCAGTTTGTGTAGGGGTAAATTCTTGTGTACAGATTCATGTATGAACATAATTTACATGGTTTCTTATGGATTTTAGCTTCCTGAGAAGGGAAAATATTAGTATCTGTTTCATTTTATCAGTATTGAAGCTTCTTCAGAAATCAAAATTCTTGTTAATTTCATATATTTTGTTTTTCTCAAAAGAATGATTCTGAACACAATCCCTTGATCTAAGGGGCATGATTGAGGAACAATGTAATTCTGTACTCGTCCCTTACAGGTAAGAAACACAATTCAGGTTTTCACTCTGATCTGCAATTGCGTTCGTTTCAGGAATTCAGCCATGAAGGAGGTAGATATGGCAATGTTATATGATATATCTATCAAATTTTAAGTGTTTAAAGCACAAAAATGTCAGTTAAATTACCACTAATGCGACAGGAACCCTGTGAGAATCAGGGTTAGGTTGGATTCCAGCCTTAAGTTGAATAATTTTGTCGAGTTTGAGTTCAATTCCAATCAAACTTGTTCGAATTTGAGCTCGATCAAGTTACTTATTCGAAATAGTTCGAACCAGTTTGTAAGGCCAGACATGGCTCTTTCCGCCCTAAACTCCGACTTGAAACTTCAGAAGAAGCAGAGGAGGAACCTCCAAAAGAAGCAGAGAAAAGATTTTTGAAAGTAGAATTCAATAAGCTTTATTTTTCCAACCTAAGCTCAATTAAAAATCCAGAAAAAGCAGAGCAAGAACCTCCAAAAACAAGTATATAAAAAACTTCTGGATAGCCCCCATCTACTTCGGTCAAGTTAAATACTGATGGAGCTTGTAATAGAACAACCTCATTGGCATCGACAGGAGGCTTCCTTTGAGACAACACTGATACTTGGCTTGGTGGATTTGTTCAGAATATTAGGCGGTGATCCCCACTTTCTGCAAAATTCTGGGAGTTCTTTCTGGCCTCCAACTCGCATGAGATAAGGGCTATTGGCAAGTTGTATTTGAGGTAGACTCTCCGACGGTATTCAACATCCTCTCCAACCAAGTTAAGAGGACACAGACTAACAACTCTTTAGTGATGGGCATCAACGCAATATTAGATCGGAACTGGACAGTTGTCCCGAGTAACACTTACAAGGAAGACAACTGATGTGCAGACTGACTAGCTACGACTGCTGCTCATTATAGTTTAGGACTTACTACTTTTATTACTGTACCGATAGGGTGCCTCCCTCTCCTTTTAAAGGATATAGATGGGACTTGTTTCTCAAGACTAGTTATGTAATGTTTGTTTTAGTTCTTATGTAAAAAAAAAAAACTTTTGAATAACTTTTTTGACAATAATTTTTTAAGAAGATAGTTAGTTGTTTAACTATCATTTAAAAAAAGACATTTTTGAAAGAGCTTCATACAATAAACTGTTTGACAATATAAAAATAAAAAGTACTTTTAATTTTAACTATATTTTATTTTGTAATAAAAATTATATATATATATAAATATTATTTAAGGTATATTAAATAATATACAAAATACAATATATTAATTATTATAGTATATTAAATAATATACAAAATACAATATATTAATTATTATATAATTTTAAACCATATGAAACATAAATAAAAATATATCTAACCAAATCTTTTATATGGATTATAAAATAAGTAAAAATGATATTAAAATATATTTTAAAAGCCAAATAATTTATATAATTTTCAAAATAAATGTGAAAATAAAATTACGTTTAAAACATAAGAGCAAAAGAGACTATAAAATAGGTTCATTAATTGATTTGAAAAATTTACCTGAAAAGATATTTTATTACAAAGTTCTAAATGTGAGCTTTTCAAAAAGTTATATTTTGGTTGCTAAAAAAATTATATCAATTAAAGAAGTTATTTTTTATTTTTTAGTTAAATATTCATTTTTTTAAAAAATATCTTTTTAGGTAGAGAAAAGTGATTATTAACCTTCGTTCATCTAAACCAACACTTAGTTAATTTTCATTCTTAGATGGTCTAAAAATATCATTTTGTCATGTATATAATAAAATGAGATTTAAGTTTGGACAGTGCTGGTCCATCTAAAACCAATCTCTTTATTTATTAAAGATAAGAGTGCGTATTATTAGACCTCTCTAAATTGAGACTGTTATAAATGTTGCTGTTGATGTAGGTTTGAAGATTGCTAGGAGGAAATGAAACCAGTAGATAAGTGGCTGTATCTACCAATTAGGCGAGCTTTTCTTTTCAGTCCGATTAATCAATTAAGGATTAATTAAACAAGTTTGAATCGACGAGGACTGAAGGCTTTAGATTAAACTAAATCACAGTGCATTACCAACAGAAGACAAAGCTGACTGAGGAAACAGGAAGGAAGCTGTTGACGTGACAAAAGACAAAAGTTGATTAAAGAAGCATCTTCCATTCTAATCTATACTAATCATCTTCTTGGCTTTTTCGAAAGAGCCTATGCTTTGGCAAGTGTGTATGTCTAACTTTAGTCGACGATCATGATGTACGGATTAATTAGCAAAGGACTTGAAAAAGGTGAAAGTGATTGACATTGGACGCTAAAGTTCGAAGGCAATAATGATATCGCCACGGCGCTCCACAATTTTCTATTTAATACTCGCCAAAAGGCATTTAAATTAAATTAAAATTTTTAATAAATAATTAAATAAAATAGGAATTTAAATTTAAATAATATATTTAATATATTTTCACTAATATTTATAAATTTAACATTTTTCTTATCTCAAATCATTAAAAAAACAAAAATTTAAAAACTACATTGACCCGCAAAACGACACCAAAGTTGGTGTCAAGAATGATATTGTAGTAGTCGTCATTTAATATTCAATAAATAATATTTAAATTAAATATTTCGGATAAGATGATTTAAAATTATTTTAATTCAATTAATATTTATAAGTTTAATATATTTTTACTAATATCTACAAATTTAACATATTTTCACTTCGAAGAGCAATTTTTCAAACACAAATTGACCCATAAAACGACAAAAGAGAGTCGTAGTGTACTAACACTAAAAAAATACAAAAGCGGTTTGGAATTGGTACGAAACGACAAAGTAGATGATTATACAAGTGGGGGCATTGTCTTCGTTGCTTTTGGTGTGACCACTTGCTATGTGAAGAAGCATATTTTCCAACTTTCTTTTCTTTTTTCACTTAATATAATGTTAATACAGCTAAGACTGTCCCCTATCAACCTGCTTAGATTACCATAACAAAGACCTCTAATGATTTGGCTATGGAGTCTAGAGTTATAATTGTCTCCATTTGTATATCTTCTAAGCAGTTTCATATGGTCAGAACCTTTTTCTGTCTCTTTTAATGTCAACCATTTTGAAGCAGCTGTATCCTGTAAGAGATTTCAAAGGAACAAACTCGAAGCTCTTACATGATTTAGACTTTGCTCTGTCAATTCTGTTTATTTTTGCAATTTACAAGATTAATAGTTCAATTAATGGATATAATTAGAGATGAAAATTAGGTTTAACATGGTTCAAATTGGCTTGAAATTAATAGACGAAGTTTGATTAAAATAAAATCATATTTGAATATTTAAATTCGATCAAACTCTAATTTGCATTTGATACTTTTTTTATAAAAATCATAATAAATTAGTCATAGTCAATTTAGTCTTGAAGATTGCAGAAGAGTTCGAACTAAATTTGATGTAACTTAGTTCGAGTTGAAATTAACAAGTTTAATTCAAGTTAACTAAATTTTAAACATAATTTAAAATTAAAAAAATTTAGATTCAAATGAAATTATAACTTATTTTAAGTTTTGAACTAAGCTCGAACTCAAACCATTATCTTCGGGCCTCAAGTTATGCTCAGACTTGAAATGTGAAGCCCAAACTTTTTTTACATAGAAAACTAATCCAGTTATAATCAGAGTCATGTTCAAATAAGGTGTATAGTTTGAAGTTGACTTAATCCGTTAGTATTTCTAGTCAATCCAAATGGAAGTTAACGAGCCTAACTAAACTTGTTCATACTCCTCAACACCTAAATGGGAGTTTTGATCTTAATTATGAAATTTGATCAGAGGTTTAATTTAAATCCTCAAAATGGGAATTTCACAATGAGAAATTGGGCCTAATTTGTCCATCGACAATAAAAGAAAAATAAGGTGAGAATTGAACAAGTCACTCGGTCCATTGGAGTTTTGCCTTTTGCTTGTAGTAGTTATTGAACAAGCTGCCACTGGGTCCGTTGGAGTTTTGCCTTTCGGTTGGAGTAGTTAAGCCTTTTATAGGTTTGTGGATGGGCTTGTAACAGTAGCTGCGTGGTATGGATGTGCCACAGGCTGTGGAACAAAAGAGAAATCATAAGATATAGTTTAAGCTTCAGGACAACTATATGATAACCAGAATCTGATTCATATGTCATCACAGGTGGAGCTTGCGGCTATGGAGGAAGTCTAGGCTCCTTTGTACTTAAAAAGGAGAAGGACATGGAGCTTGTTACCAGGGGTGGAAGTGGAACACTACATAATACATCATAAACACCTTTAGCTAATCAAATTAAGCTCTGATAAGTCAGTACGTTTATGTCTATCTGTAGGTGAGATTTAGGTCACACCCTGCGTGCTCGGGCTATCCGGTGTTTGTGGTGATCGCAGCCGAGTGTCATGGCTGTCCTGAGGCCGTTCATTTTGACCTGAGTGGAGCTGCTTTCGGTGCCTTGGCGAAACCTAGACAAGCTAACGCCGGAAAAATAGCCATTTTATATAACAGGTAAGTTATGGGACAGGATCCTCTCTCTGATTTATCCTGTATCAATTCTGTCCTATTTGATTTTAACCATTCGTTTATGTGAGACCTATATAAATGAATGGTTGAAATCAAATAAGACAGAGTAAATTGAACAGAGGATCCTGTCTCGTAAATTATACCTGCTTATGAACTATATATATATAAAGTAAAAGATCGGATCCTGATCGAAAAGCTGAATTTCGATGAAAATTTGAATCAAATTCTAAGTTCTGAGTTGATTTTAACTCTCAAACTCGAGTCTAATTAAAATTTCCTTAATTTCAGATAGGGATGACAAAGTAGTCTAATTGTCTGTTTAGATGATTTTTTAGATTAAAATAAAAAAGTTCTTCTTTAATAGATATGGCTTTTTTAGTAGTTAAAATACACTTTTTAAAAAACTCAAATTTGAAGTTTTTCAAAAAAACCTCTCAAATAACTTTTTTGGATAGATTTTTCATATCAATTAATAAGTCTATTTTTAGTCCCTTTTATTATTATGTTTTACATATAATTTTTATAATACCCATAAACTCATCTTCACGTTTATCTTACTAACTCATCTTCTTCATTGCAAATCTTCTTGTATTACAATATGCGATAGAAAATATTACAAATTTTCTTGAATTACAATAAAATGCATAATTTATTATTATTTAACTATTTACTCAATTTAGAATATGTATTTTGATATTTATATAATATTATTTGGCCTTTTATATATTTTAATATTTATTTTTTATATTAGTTTTGCTTATGTTATAATCCATATAAAAGATTTGGTTATATATTTTTCATTTGTGTTTCATATAGTTTAAAATTATATAATAATTAATATATTATGTTTTGCATATTGTTTAATATATTTTAAATAATATTTATATGCATAAATAATTTTATTACAAAATAAAATACATTTAAAGTGTCTTTTATTTTTATGTTGTCAAACAGTCTACTACATGAAGCTCTTTTTTAAAAAACTATTTTTAAATGACAACCAAACAGTCAACTAGCTTTTTAGAAAAATTCTTCTCAGTAAAGATCTACAGAAAAAACTCTACTGACAAAAGTTTTACTAGTGTAAGTCCAACAAAACAGAGGCAAAGTTAAACTCGTTCAATTGAAAGTCGAAACTCGAAACTCAAAATTTAATTATATTAAAAATAATAATAATTTATTTTGAAATTAATAAATTTTCTTCAATAATAAAAGACATTTAAAGAGCCTAAATCCTAATTGAAAAAAATTCTAAAAGTTCAATCTTAAGAAAGTTTTGTTGGAAGAATTAGGTTTTTGAAGTTAACCTATTTTAAATAAAATTTGGACCAATCAATATTTTCTAAAAGAATTAATTTTTTAATTTTGGGTCTAATTTGATTCACTTAAACTTGACATAATTTAATTAAAATTTGATTGGATTCAAATTTAATTCAAACTGTTTGAATTATTCCTTCTAAACTGGAATGAGTTTCAAACCGAAATCGAATTTCAAAAGAAAAAATTATATTGAAGTCAAGCTACGAAAAATGTAACTTGATTTACTTTCATTCCTAATCCCAAATCGACCCTTTTGTTATCTCTATGTCAGGAAGATATGTTAAGCATATGCAGAAACTGAAAAGTTGATGTATGCATGAGCATACATACACTAAACTGAAAAGTTGATACTTAATGGCAAAAAACAGTTAATGTACAATGTGGATATCGTGGGACAAACACGGCCTTTCACGTAGATGCTGTATCCAATCCTTACGATTACTTTTCCACTCTCGTAGAATACGTACCTGGAGATGGATCACTTTCGCTGGTTGAACTCAAACGGGTTTCATCTTCCCACCAGTGGCTTCCAATGTTACGTTCATGGGGTGCAGTTTGGAGAATCAATGGTCATGGCAAAGCTTTACGTCCACCTTTCTCTCTCAGACTAACCACCAACCCTTCTGGCTAGACCGTCCTAGCATACAATGTTATTCCCCCGGCAACCAGCACAAACCTTTTGGTGTCATTCGGTACTTAGTAAGTAGTACTTAATATACCAGTCATGATTCATTTCCAGTGTCACCTCTCCCTGTAAATTGTAACACTCATAAACCTGAAAATGGTGCCCGTGAGTGATGTTACACGGGAGAATTAAGCTCAAAAGTTAGCTTGAAGGGAGGGAGATCTTATAAATCTTTAAATCCTACATTAGTTTCTTTTATTATTGACATGGGACAATTAGACCGTAATATCGCACTACGCTTCACAGCCTAGGCACTGGCAGGTTTAGTATACACTAGACCTTTTCTAGCCACGGGTGAATACTGCTATACTAGTGTCACCACCTACGTACTCATAGGCTGGCTGTGCGCTAGACTTTTTTTAGTTCCAGATGAACACTGCAATACTAACGTCACCACTTGTAGGTAGGCACGAAAACTTGAAAAAGTGGTATCAGCTCTAATACCAATTGTTATAGGATCTTATGGGAGAATCAATCTTAAAAGTTAGTTTGAAGGATGGGAGAATCCATAAGCCTATAAATCTCACATCAGTCTCTTTTACTACCGATGTGGGATAATTAGACCGTAACAACTGACTTTGTATTCCTAATTTAATAATGGGGTATGTCATCTTGATTTATAATACAGATCTATAATTATTATAATATATCAACACAATGGAACTCAAATTTATGAATTATCTTAATATCAAAAAATTCAAATAAATTAAAATTTTATTTTAATTGACTAATTTTAACATACTACAATTAGCAAGATTTCAACTAAGAGTTGACGGTAATGATCATAAATTTAACGGACTATAACATTTTGCTAGCGTTAAATTACGAACTTTATAACATTTAACGTTGCGTACGTGAAATTGTAATATTAACTAAAATTTCGAAAGAGACGATATTTTTTTAAAAATTTTGTATGGTAGAATTGGAGTGGTAGGTAATGAAATTAAACCTTGTACTGTTTAATTAACCTATGGTTTAGTGTACGGTCCTAATCACATATCAGTCCACTTTACTGTAAAATGGAATCCGTAAATGTTGACTCGAAGACCTCAAGGTCTTTTACTAAGCAAGTGAAGTGAGTTCTTTACTTATCACTATCATCACCACTTAAGTGACAAGTTGGATTTATGGATGCTTTGAATGGAAGCAAAATAATGATAAATTGATTGTTTACAGACTAATTAAATTGCACTCATTGAAGCAACGCCTTTGCTTAGCCAAGAGTTTACTGACTAATCAAATAGTTAGTCTAATTTCATTGCTGATGGATCGAAGTATTTTCTCTTAGACATTATAATAAATTTATAGAGAATGTTACTAATTAATTTATAATCCCGATATCGGTTTAACTTTTAACCCGAATCCTTGTAATAAATCCAATCGGTCAACATAATGAATTCGTATTAAGAACAATTGAACCTAGAGTTTGTGATGGTATTAACATTATTAAGTAGGTGTGTTTAAAAAAAGGCGGGGGGGTTGAGAGGGCAATTAGCGATGGAGATTTGTGTGGGGTTAGCAGAAAGGTAATTAACGAAATTGCCTGAAAATTAACGTCTAAATATTGTAATTAGCAAGTAATTAAATATGTTTTTTTCTCAATAACAAGGATTGATAAGCTGAAATCTAGATTAAGTGTTTGTTCAAATTCCTATCTGAGATCCCAACCACCTCATTTTGAGCAACAAAAATTGGAATTAGATGTAAATTATAAACACATACACATACCGAAATAGCTCAAAACTAAGGGTGGGTCGACCTTTTGTTGTATAAAAGAAAGAAACCAAACTTTAAAAGGATGTTTTAAACAGATCGAAAGTTAAATAAGTAAGATAAGAGATTTAAGGTTTAAAAAAATTCAACCGATATTAGATCGTTATAGAATAAAATTAAAAGATATTGTTCTTATTTATTAAAAAATTTGAAGCTTAACTATAAAAAATATTTTAATTTATTTATTTTAGTTTATAAGAAATTATCAATTTACGAAAAATGATCAATTAACTAATAAATTAAACGGTTTTTAACAACAAAACTTATTAAAATAAATCAAACAGAAAAATTAAAAATTGAATCGAAAAGTTGAACGATGATTAAACCGATCGAACTAGTTAAATTTTTTAATTATTGGTTTAAACAAAAAAAAGAGCTTATGAAATGAGATTGGTGGCTTTATTTGAAGCAAGAGCCTGGCTTAATTGAAGGAAAATAACCTATAAAATTATTTAAAACAAGTTCTTTAGATATAATGATTTAAAAAAGAGGTTGTTTAGTAAATTTTAGACTTTTGAATCAAATTAGAAGTTCTCATAAAACTAGCAAGTAATATAACCTTTAGGGTTAATTGAATCTTCCTTCTTCTAATTAAGATTGGAATAAGTGAATAATTACAAACTTGTGTACAATTAATACATGTCATTAGCATTAATAAGAATGTTAGTACTAAAGTTTTATCTCTTATATTTACTTATGTAAGAGATAAAACAAAATATAAAAAACCCAATAATTAGAAGAAAATGTGAATTATAATACATAAAATTTTATTTTGTTACTAATATAATATACAAAAACTGAATTTCCTAAATTATGTTTTTCTTTCATCTTAATAAAAATATTTGGACTTTTTCCATATAAAAATTTAATTTCTTACCAATAACATTAAATAAATTAAGTAAATAAAATATAAAAACTCAAATTATTAAGAGAAACCAATTTGAAGGTTAAGAAATTATCAAACATTAAATTAAACTAATACTTAGAGCTCAATTTCTTAATAATGGTGGACAATTATATATATTAAGAAGCCAATTTGAAGGTTGAGAAAGTATACATAGGTAGTTGGTTTTGGATTGATAGTTGATTATGGACTAAGCTAATTAACTTCTTAAGAGTGTCTATCTCTCAGTCTCTAGACTGAAATGAAGTAGTATAAAGCTTAGCTAAACATAGAGAAAGTGATGTAAAAATGAGAAATTAGGTGAAGCATGGTTCAAGGCAGGAAGAATTAAACAAAGACAAAAGGAGAAGTTAATGATAATTATAGTTTTTCAGGATTGAGATTAAGCATAATATTTGTGTGGAAAAGCAGCTTGAACCAACCGACAGAGAAGGAGAAGCATAGGTTAGTTTTCTTGGCTTGGAATTGAAGGGATATGAATAGGTATGGCAGTTAGAACCACTTGCACCTCCTCCTCACTCACTCACTAATGAAGTCTCTCAAATCTCAAAACTCTCACACTCAACACTCACACTCACACTCACACATACATTCCAATGTTAGACATTAAACAACAACACTTACTTTTGTTATTATTATTATTATTGTCGAAGACGCTTCACGTACGGACCTCCGTTAGTTTGTTTGTTTTTGACCGGCGGCGGCGCCACCACCACAAAGTCGTAGAAAAATTCTCCAAACTCCTTACCCTCCTACCACTTGTCACCACACTCCATCCACTCTTTTAATTCACTCTTATCTCTCTCGTCCGCAAAAAATTAAAACACGACTGTATCTAAAAACTAGGACTACTACTCCTCTATTCACCATACAACCTAACAACAACATTCACTACAAGAAGAACCAAACTCCAACCCCACCTTTTATCACCTCCATTGTTCATTAACCTCTTTCATTGACGAGTAATTTGTATGGCTTTGATTGTGGATCGACTGTCGGAATTCAAGCACTTTTGTAAGATTTGCAAAAAAGGGTTTGGTTGTGGGAGAGCGTTAGGAGGGCACATGAGGGCTCATGGAATAGGCGATGAGAGTGGTCATATGGATGATGAAGACCCTGCTAGCGATTGGGAAGATAATAAGTTTGGAACCGATATGCCACCGAGCAACAAGCGCATGTATGCATTGAGAACGAACCCGAATAGGTTAAAGAGTTGTAGGGTTTGTGAGAATTGTGGCAAGGAGTTCCTGTCTTGGAAAACGTTTCTTGAGCACGGAAGATGCACCTCCGAGTATGTCGAATCGCCGGTATCGTCTCCGGGGTCTGACGGTGAAGATGAGACGACGAGGAGAGGTTGTGGTTGGTATAAAAGGAAAAGATCGTTTAGAACAAAAGTTGGTAATTCTAACTCGAATTGCCCATCTAGCGAAGAAGAAGATCTCGCGAATTGTTTAATGATGTTGTCTAATGCAACTGTTGATCCATTAATGGCTCAAGTCGAGGAGTCGTGTACCTCGGCTAGTAAAGACGAGAAACGAAGACATTCAGTACTCAATCTTATGCCACCTTTGGCTTATAACGCACCACTGGACAAGGCCAAAGGTGTTGCTAAAGGATTGTTCGAATGTAAAGCTTGTAAGAAGGTTTTCAACTCACACCAAGCACTAGGTGGACATAGAGCTAGTCACAAGAAAGTTAGAGGGTGTTTCGCAGCTAGGCTCGAACAAGGCTTGGAGGATAGTGTAGGTGATGAAGATGTAATTACACAAGAAGAGTTCTTCCCGACAAAACCTACATCAACTTTGCAGTTCGATCATGGTGGTTCCACTGGTCCTCCTAAGAAGAAATCGAAAGCTCACGAGTGCTCAATCTGCCACCGTGTGTTCTCTTCAGGACAAGCTTTAGGTGGCCATAAAAGGTGTCATTGGATCACCTCAAATTCACCCGATGTTTCATCTTTCCCTAAGTTTCATCAGTTTCAAGAATACAAGCCAAAGGTCATCACCAACCCCGAAACACTTGACCTTACGCTTGACCTCAACCTCCCCGCTCCGGCAGATAATCACACCGAAGTCCGCCGAGACAACCCTGCAAACCCGGAAAGCTTTCACGTTTCTACTGAGATATATTTACAATCTTGGGCAAAGGAAAAGGAAGACAACAACCACCACCACCACCAACAGCCGCAAAATGAGGAGGACCACCAACATGAGGATGACAACAATAATAGCTCAATGCACAATGTGGATAATGAAGCCGACAGTAAGGTGAAGTTAGCGAAGCTTAGTGAACTAAAAGACATGAACGTGACTGGAAGTTCATCTCCATGGCTGCAGGTTGGGATTGGTTCAACTACTGACACAGTAGCTGCTGACCCGTAATTATTAAATTTTTGTGAAACTCAACTCGAAGATCTTCTTCTCTCTCTTTTTTCTTCTTTTTGTGATTACCATCTTCACTTATTGTTGTATTTAAGAATCTGTAATTACATATTTCAACATGTTCATATTTATAATTCAACACAAATTAAGAGCTTCTTCCATTGTCATCTAAAAATTTCTGAAGAGCGTATGTTCCATTGCTAGAACATAACTAAACCACCAGTCAAAGTGAAGAATTTAAGACTAACACTCGGTGAAGTTGTAGGTTGGAGGGAAAATTTGATAATAATTTGCAAGTACATTGGTTTGATCATAAGAAGGTCAATTAACAAGGGACAGTTTTGATCAATTAGTTCATCAAGTTTGATTTCTAGTTCAAGTTTCTAGTTCATTGTATGAATATGATAAAATTTAAATATGATAATTATTCAAATTAAACTTATTATATTAAATTGTTCGAATTCATATTCGTTTAACCTAAAATCGGTTAATGAAATTCAAATTATAAATTAAATTTGAAAAAAATAAAAAACTTAAGCTCTAATTTAAAAACAATTCCAACAAATCCGATTTATATTGAATTTATTATTTAATTAAAATTAAAATTTTACTTATACCATGCTCAAAATATATAAATCGTACTCATTAACAACCACTAACACCATCATATCTCTATCATCATTATGAAGTTACAGCTTTTTATTATAATGATTTTTATATGAGTAATCTTAAAATTTTTCCTTAATGGTAATTTCACTAAGTGTTAACATACTGAGTCAAAGTTGACTTCGTGGCTCACTTCACGGAGCGTGTGACAACTGTTAGGTGAGAAGGAGTTGTGTTAGCATGTTTCGCGGACCACGACGGAACTACCGCAAAAATAGCCGTCCAGGCCATTGTTGGATGTGCATCAGTCCAGTTAACTATTAATCTATTTCAAGCCCAGACATATGCGAGCCACCGCATCACTCACGATGGACCAGCTCAAGGTTCGGTATCAACAAATCTCCACGTGTCAAGTCATCAAGCATTGTACTTCTTCCCAAAGTCTCTGAACAAGTTTCACTGTGTAAACAAGGGATGAGCTTCGCTTCACGCGAACTTGATGACCTGTCAGTACTTTGATACCCAAATCTAAATAACTTCGCTTTTCAGCACTACCGGCCATTACAAATTACACTCTAGCTCTTTTAAGAATGGGAGGGCCGCTTGAAGGAAAAGGAACAAATCGCTTACCATTGCTCGTGACTTCTCTGATTTTACACCATAGCAAACTATAGTTACTAAATTATTGATTAACGAAATTAATAAACGTTAATTATTTATAATGTGTAATTAAACCAAACCGACCAACCATTGCCATCCTAAGTTGGAGGTCGCTACTTACTAGAAGTATACAAAAGATGGAACCTTTCAGCTAACAAAAGGAAAAGAACGTGTAGATGTGGTTAGCCACATGGACCACTCTTGCTAGAACCAAATGGATGGTCCTAGTAAAGGACTAGGACTGGGACTGGGTCTATTAGCCCCTAACTAAACGGCATTTACTACTTATCCCATACAAACCTCCTTTATCAGAGGCTTGTTTACTTTCCCACTAAAGATCCAAGTTTAAAGGAACACACTTACCTTAAAAAAGGATTAGCCCTTAATTCTGATTAACTCCCTTCATTATTATTAATTAGCTTAAGACGGTCCTGTCCAGTGAGCTTCCTAAAGCTACCATCAGTGAATGTGACCGGCAACAATGGTCACAGAATCTCCACGTCAGCTTTTTGTTGATGCAACATTAGTGTTTCCCTAAGTGACCATAACAGGTGGGACACGAATCTGAGGTGTATCTCTCCCATTGGTCAACCTGCTGCTTACATGCCGGAGACTTTACAATAGCTTTATATTGTGATTCGTAGTTACAACAAACCTTAGCAGTTTCCTTTCCTTGTCTCGTACTTACATGTACGCCACCGGTTTATCATGGGAACCTGTTTCCCTCTATACCCAAAATGTCCCTGTTGTTTTCTAGAATAAATATAAATAAAAATTATTTAAAATATCAATTAAATGTTCAAATTTTTATCATAATATTATAAAATTAAATAAATTTAAGATTTAGAATATAATTTTTCCCTATTTTTATTTTGTGTTCCATTTTTTTCCTTACAATTAATTGATTCTAAAAGTTGACAACAACGTTTGGACAACAAAGAGTAGCTGTTGTCCGAAATTTCCAAAATTAGGTGAAAATTAAAAAAAAGAGGGTATTTTGGGAAAATAACGGTAAAAGTATAGTTGGGAATAAATACAGAAACGGGCGAGCCTCGCAACTCGCATGTTACATGTCGATCTTTCTCCCTTCATGGATACGCTTTAATTAAGTTTTTATTTATTGTTTAATACGCCGTTTTAAAAGGAAATTCAATGACTTTTTTAGAACATTAGTTTTTAGTTTTTATTGTGATTAAGAGTCACATTTTTTGATTTATTTTTTGCTTTTTGGTTTTAGTTTTGGTTTTTTAAGCTTCGTATATAATATCATGGTGGAGCTACTACTCTATGTCACCTACTCTTTAGTTTCCTTTCCACTCTCAAAGTTCGTATCTTTCTTTGAGCTGGAGAAGAAAGGTCGTGTTTTTGTTTCTGGGATTTTGATGGAGATATACAAGTGTAAGTTTTGTATGAAGAGGTTCTCTAATGGAAGAGCTTTGGGTGGTCATATGAGGTCTCACTTCATGAATCTTCATGTTCCTAAAAAGCAGGAGGAAGAACAAGAACAGGGTATTCAACTCAGTGAAGATGGAGGATCAGCTTTATCGTTTTCGTCTTCTGAAGACGAAGAAGAAGCTGAAACAGGGTTAGGAGGAGGAGGAGGAGGAGAAGAAGAAGAAGAGAAAGGTGTTTATTATGGGTTGAGAGAGAACCCAAAGAGGAGTGTTCGTTTGGTAGATCCTGAGTTTTCTTTGGCGGTTGATGCTGAGTCTGTTGTTTTTCAGGACAAAGAAAGCGAGACCGAGTCACCAAAGAACCCAACTCGGAGACGATCTAAACGTACCCGGAGATTGCTGGAGCATCAATACAATGGGAACGGCATCAGAAAGAAGCTTAATTATGATAAAGTGAGTAAGATCGAGTCATGGGCTGAGCCTGAACCTCTGAGTTCAATCTCTGACACGACCGCCGAGGAAGATGTCGCCTTTTCTCTAATGATGCTGTCGAGGGACAAATGGGAGAGCAGAGAACAACTTAACAAGCAAAGATTGGATGCGGAAGTGGAAGTGGAAGAACCTGAGAAGTACTCCATGGACGAAATAGATGAATCAGAGGAGTTCAAATCTTGCAAGAACAGATCAAGAGAGAAGTACAAGTGTGAAACGTGCAAGAAAGTATTCAAATCTTATCAAGCTTTGGGTGGACACAGAGCAAGTCACAAGAAAGTTAAAGTCTTTATACCAGCAGCTAGAGAACTAGAGTTCAAGCCAGAAAATGCAGGTACCTCAGGTTCTGTAGTTGCAGAGAAGAAACTCCATGAATGTCCTTATTGTTTTAGAGTGTTCCGGTCTGGGCAAGCGTTAGGTGGGCACAAGAGATCTCACGTAACCGGTATACAAACAACTCCTGTTACAATTTCCACAAAGTACGGGGACAATTTGAGTTTGATAGATCTTAATCTTCCAGCTCCAATTGATGACGATGATGTTAGCCAAATCGAGCTCTCTGCTGTTTCTGATGCGGAATTTGTGAACCCCATCAGGAGATGATTGTTTCTTAGTATCCATCCACAAGAAATGGTTCGATTCAAAAGGAAAGAACATCTTTCTTCCTACTTCTATGGTTCTTTGGTTTTATATTTACTGATGATTAGGCCATTTCTTCTTGAAATTCTAACTCTGTAATTCATTGCTTACCAATCCACTCTTTACTCTGTTTCTTTCCGTAACAAAAGAACTGGAAATTAGATCATCCATGAATGAAGGTACCTGGGCATTTTCTTTGACAGAACGATTTGTTTTCACATACATATCACTGTTAAAATTTCTGGGTTTTCATTAAAATTTTAAAAATTCAACTCTTTTTTGGTGAAACTCCTTTAGATGATGAACTGCTAAACCATTCTTCACCTTGTTAATGGCGGTCCCAGCTGTTTCTGTTAAACTCTTTGTTTGACCAACAAATTGTTCTCTATTTAAAAGGGTCATTCTCAAAGATGGTTTCTGATAAAAAACTGCATATTTAGTTTTATTATTACAAAAGTAACTCCCACACCTGTCATGACTGGCATTGTACAGTCATATGACGGAGAAGCCAACTTCTTTCTTATCTGCAACTCTTCTGTATCACATCTGGAATGAGACACAGAACCAATACCTTTGTAACTTAAAATAGCCATGAAACTGCACCTGAAGTACATTAATTGTTTATCTTTTATCATTTGTTGGAACCCTCAAAAGCTGATTGAAATAACAATAAAAAATACAGTGTTAGATACCCTTCTTTCCTTTTACTGTGAGAATAGGATGTTCGGCTTGGCGTGACATAAGTAGCCAGACTTGGTCAGGTTCAGAATGCAAATACATAGAAACATCATAAGCAACCATACATGTGCACTTAGCTCCAATCCAATCAAGCTTATTGTTAACTCGTCTTGTAATTTAAAAAAGATACCTAAATTGAATTAGTTATATGATTTTGAATCTTTGATTAACCAAGTAATTAACCCGAACTACGCAATTTACAAGTTATTATAATTATAAAATGATCATTTGAAAACAGTCCCTCCATTAATTAAGAATAAAGTTGCGTATTATTAAACTTTCCCGACCGAGTGTTATTGTTTATATGTACGAGAAGATGTTAAAAAAATCTATTGTCCTAATTTATTAAATTGATGATCTCATGATTTGGATTTGGTTAGAGCATAATTGGTGAAAGTTGCCCTAATTGGCCTCAAATGGCTCTAAAGTCTAAGACCAACTTGCCTGCTTATAATCTTCAGGAAGGCAACAAAATAATGGTCAGGAATCTATGTCAAAAGGCAAAGCATTTACATTGGTTTCTGTTTGCTTTGGGAATGAGCATTTCCCAACAAATAAAAGAATCATACAATAGTTTACCAAAAGGTCAATCATATACTATACACATCCATCTTACCCCATATATCTTAATTAAGATTAATACACACAACTTAAATAGGATACTTTCCTTAAAAGAACCAAAAATAAAATATATTGTCATAAAAGCTTAGATCTTGAACTCTTTTAGAATGCCAAATAATAAATTTAAATGTATAATGTATTTGAACAAGATAAAAGTGAAGCAGAATTATTTAAAGATCGAACTAGTTCGATCGGGTTAATAATAAAAAATTTAAACCATTATCGGTTTAGTTTTAAGTTTTCCAATTTGATTTAGTTTAATAATTTTTATAAATTAATTCGTTTTTATAAACCAATTATGATAACTTAATATTAATTCAACCTTTTAAACGTTAAATCTCTTATCTTATTAGTTTCAGTTACGTTTCGATTTCGAAAACGTTAACGCATACTATACTGTTGTTACTTTCAATTGATTCTTTAATTTATAGCCATTCATATTCTCTTTCTAGCCTTTTTTTTGTTTTTTGGGGGTGAAATGAAATATAGAATATTAGAGCTTAAATCTGTTCAAGTGGGACTTTGAGCTTTCCAATCAGAAAGACTGGTCTTGATTCCTTGCCCAATTAAGAGGACGAGTCCTCTTCAACAGCAACTTTCCACTTTAGCTTTAAAAGTCGACCTTGGGAAGAAAAACTTGTAACTGTTTATTATATGCTTGTTTCATTTCATAAGCTGACCCAATCAACCAATTCCATCAAAGAGCCTTATCAGAAAAAGTCAAATCTTCTTGAGTTTGATCAAATATCATATTAACTCCTCCAAGTTTAGTGTGACAGGAAAGTCGACATGAATGTTATATATAAAGATTAAGGTTGCACATGTCGTTTGTAAGTATAAAGATTCTTTGATTTATTAAGAGAACTTACGTTATTTGAAGAAAATTGTAGAAAGGCTTTACCACGTTCCGATAAGTAGTTAGAATTTTTAACAATAAAATGACGGTAGAGGAATGAAAGGATATATTAATTAAAATACAATAATAATATTTGATTTAAAAAATAAAAAATAATGTGATAATTTATTAAATTCGAGTTACAAGATTTAACTGGTGAGGACTGTGGACTTGGAAAAAATGAGACCCACTTTAATTTGCCGGTTCGTGGACTTAGAAAAGCTGAAAGGGTACAAAACTTCAAAGTTTCTAACAAGACACCATTACCAACGTTGAAATGTGCTTTGTCCTCCAAACTTGCTTCCTTAGACATTAATTACCCAGGAATGGTCTACCTTGTTCTATACGAGTTAGTGGTGCTAAGCATGACGCATAAATAATATTTTGTGATTTGTGACTTAATCTAAGATTAATAAATTAAATTTAAATTTACCAAAGTTTAGGTTAAATTTATATCTGAAATCACTTATTCGGTTTTGTTAGAAGGCCTAACTCACCCTTAAAAGCTAGCTCAAGAGGAGTAGGTTTGTACACTATTATAAATTGTTAAATGCTCTTATAGTTATCCGATATGTGGAATTCTTGACACATCTCCCTTAGTCCAGAGCAGGACTGAACATCTGATGGACATATTGAATAAAGGGACATAACTGGGGCACCGTCCAAAACCATCGAGACAAACTGGCTCTAATACCATGTTAGAAGGCCTAACTCACCCTACAAAGCTAGCTCAAGAGGGGGAGGTTTGCACGCTATTATAAATTATTGAATGCTTTTATAATTGTCCGAAGTGAGATTCCTGACAGATTTAAGTATGTCGTATTTAAACAAACTGATATTGAATTTAATCCCAACTTAATTTGAATTTTGAGTACTTAAATCCTATCAAATCAAGCTCGAATTGTTTGATTCATGGAAAATAATAGGCTATGTTAGGGTTTATGATAATTAAGTGTCTATTGACTGGATTTTTTTGAGATTAATAAGTACTTTTCTTCATTACAAAAGTACTTTTTAAGAAAAATGAGTGTTTGATTATAAAATAAACAAACACTTCTTTAATAGATATGACTTTTTTGGTAGTTAAAATATAGTTTGAGCTTCTCAAAAAAGCCTCTCAAATAACTTTTTTCAGATATATTTTTCATATTAATTAATGAGATTATTTTTAGTCCCTTTTGTCCTTATGTTTTATACATAATTTTCACAATATTCATAAACACATATTCACGTTTATTTTGTAAACTCATCTTCTCTAATTTATTGCAAATCTTCTTATATTACAATATGCGAGTGAACATATACAAATCTTCTTATATTACAATAAAATACTAGTTTATTATGTATTTAATTATTTACTCAACTTATAATATTTATTTTGGGATTTATATTATATTATTTGACTTTTTTATATGTTTTAATATTTATTTTTGATATTAGTTTTACTTATGTTATAATCTATATAAAAAATTTTGTTAGATATATTTTTATTTGTGTTTCATATGATTTAAAATTATACAATAATTAACATATTATGCTTTGTGTATTGTTTAATATACTTTAAATAATTTTTATAATTGATAGATAATTTTATTACAAAATAAAATATAGTTAAAATTAAAAATACTTTTTATTTTTATGTTGTCAAACAACTTACTCTATGAAACTATTTCAAAAAAGTTCTTTTTTAAATGACAGTTAAACAGTCAACTGATTTTTTATAAAATTTCTTCTAAAAAAAGTTCTACTGATATAAGCCCGTTTAAATAAGCACTAAGTATTGGAAGAGGTTGGACCCTTTCAATTTGATTCGGAATGAACCCTAAAGGTGTAACCTAAGTTCAAATTGAAATTCAATAGTATTCTTGATGTCCGAAACAATTTTATTTTCATGACGATGATCGTACTGAGTTGATTACCGATAAATTAAAATCGAATTGATTATATTTCTTATCAAATTCAAACTTGAAAATCAATTCTCAAAATAATCTTATGTTATTAAACTTTTTAAACGATGTAATTTTAAATTAATTAAACAAACTCAAACTGCATCTTGAGGATTAAATCAAATCAGATCGGGTTGATTTTTGCTATAACTAGCAATAATGTTGTAAGTTAACTGTTGCAAGAGTGTAGGAGTCATGATGTTGCTTCGTTGGTGGGCACTAACTAACAATGTTCACGACAAAGCCAGAACAAAGTCAAACATGTCATTTAGAACATTGCTAAGTGGTATACGTCCCCTCTAAGATGAACTAATAAGCAGTTAATTTACAACCAAACAACCACTAAAAATGTCCAATCTTGATCTGTTTAGCCGCCGAGTTCTGTTTACGCAACAAATATAATCTTAATCACGAGTAATGCGAATGTAATTACCATACCACAATTTTATAGTATCTTCATAACACATTACGTATAGATCTATCGTAAAAAACCTTCTCCTCTTGTCTCAATAAGACTTCAACTTATTGCTAAATCTTTACATAATTTAGGTTACATCTCTTAATAAATGTTAATGACGACCAATTTAAGGGTAAGATTGTGTACTATTAGATCTCAAATTGACCGTCTCGTAGAATTTTCGTTGAGTCGTTATTGTTATATTCGTCAACCTTTAGAAATAACTAGAGCAAAAAGTAAGTTTTAGCTTTCAAGTCCTTTGAAAACTTACAAGTTCATTAACAAGTGAAGACTTTCCTTGCACTAACCCTTGTCTGCTTCTACTTGTCTGCATAGGTACAGTAAAATGCTTTCCTTAATTATTCGACTCCTCGGAATAAAATGAATTTCCTGTTCATTTTATTTAGGTTTTTTTCACTTTCTATTTTTAATTTTTAATTTTTAATTTTAAAATAAAAATAAAAATAAAAACATGTTTAATTGTTAGTGTTCATAAGGATATATTTTTATAAGTGATGTTAATTATATATAAGATAAAATTTGAAGATAAATTATTTTTAATTAATTAAATCAATTTTAATCTCTTATATAATATTTATTAATAAATTATCAATAAAAAGTATTTTATTTTATTAAAATAAATATTTTAAATTGCAAAAAATTGGAAGAAACTAAAGTGAAAAACCAAAATAAAAAATTTAAAGGACTGTTTGGTTCTACTTCTATTTTTCTGTTGCAGTTTTTAATTTCAATTTCAGCTTTTAGTTTTTGTTTTTGTATTTCTTTTAAATAAAAACAAAAACCTGTTTGGTTGCTAATGTTAATGTAGTTGTATTTTTATCACAGACAATAATTACATTTTTAGATAAAACTTAAAATAAATTATTTTTAATTAAATAATTTTATTTAATCCTTTATATAATATTTATTAACAAATTATTAATAAAATTATGTTATTTTAATAAAATAAATAATTTAAAATTTAAAATTT
>JANSVA010000004.1:1310926-1325409 GCA_025504915.1 Erythroxylum reticulatum
ATTTTAATAAAAGACTATCTTGATTTTTCTATTTAAAGGGAGAGCTTTATGAAAGCTAGCACTTTTGTCTTCTTCCTCCAAAAAATAGTTTAGAATTGCTCTGTGGATACGATCAGAGGCTGGACATTTGGACAACTTATGATTGATCACTCAAAGAAAAAAATTCAAAGTTTTTCTTCAGAAAGCGAACAAGGTACGATTTCTAGATCGAATTTGTTTTTATTCAAGATTAATCAATTATCGGGATTCACTCGGAATCTGAAAAAAATTTTATTTTCCGCTGCGTCCATGATTCGATCTCGGTAGGATTCCAACAACTTACACCGACTAGGAACCGTATCCAGAACAAGATGTTTTGATGCAAATTAACTATATTATGTTTTTCAAGTAGTTGTTCACCAAAGACAAATATATAAAACATGTCTGGACTTGTTCAGATTCTTCGATTAAGTCTACTAACTTTAATTTTATTACGTTAACAGTCTCAACTTTTGTTCTAGTAGCAATTCAGATTAAAATAATTATAATATAGATCAATTAGTTCATTTTTAACTATTAATTCTAGTAGGTACATATCTTAACATATATAACTATAAGTTATGCTTATACATCATTAATTCTCACAGATGAGTGTTTTAAGGACCTGTGGATAGTAAAAACCCAATTTAACAAGTTATATTGAACTTTTTTACAACTAAAACTTAGAAGTTAAATTAAACAAAAAATAAAATTAAAGAATTCAACTAGACAATTTAAATAAATATGAGAACATTCTTGAACTATTTTTTTCCTTTTTCTTTCGTCTGATTAATATCAATATTTATCAAACCATAAAACGAATAACCATTGTTAAAGGAGAACATGAATCTGTCACTAAAAACAACTGCAATTTGATAACGTCGGTAAGGAGTCAAAAGTAGATGACTATGACCCATCACTCACCCAGTCTAGATCAACCTACCATTTACTTTTCTGCTGAAAAATAAAGCCACCATAGTATCTTCCTATTTATGTACTAAAAATTTGAATGGCATACTAAAATGTTGATCTAAGCCTATATACATAACAAAATTAAAATAGACATAACCAATCATAAAGTATTCAACCTTTTGAAAATTTTTTCAATCCAATGTTGAAAGTTTTAAAATTTTCAATTGAGTGACTAAGGAGAGTAATAAATCAGAATGAGCCTAACTGCGCTAGAAGTGATCCGAGCTTGCGCCAAGCTCGACTGATTTTTTCTTTTTTTAATTAAAAGGTGTAAAACAAGGTTGTTTTCAACAAAGTGACATCATTGTGCTTATAATGGTTGGGCCTGTGCATAATTGCCACCCTTATGAGTGATCAACCTTTTAAAATTTTAATAGTTTAATTCAAAACATTAGTTCGCTAATCATTTGCTATTTGGCTTATGGAATCTTTTATGTTCATGATACACAGATGTCCACTTACAAATATAATGGTTATGGTTAGATTGGAGTACAAAGAATATTTTCAAATGGACCCCTGTAAATTATGAACAATAAAAATTTTATTAGTCAAACAATAATTTTGCTAGTGATTTTGACTTGGAAAGTTTCGATAGTTTTGCAAGGGTTTGTCGAAATAATGGAAGGACATTTTGAAGACCTTTTTGTAGTTAGTAGCATCAGGATATGATGGAATGTTCTAGGTAGATCATATGGCTAGAAATGTTGAGGGGTATAATTCATTTATAGCTCTTAATTATTCTTTAGCTATATATAACTTAATTATTTTGAGCTTTTCTCAAACCTTTTGAAGTTCTCAACTTTGGTCCACAATAATACTAGTCAATATATCTTCTTAGGTTTGAATCAAGTTAAGTAGCTTAATTGAGTAGTTGTTGATGTAATTGTCACATTTGAAGAGATATAGTATCAACTTTTGAATTTAATCCTTATATATTTTAGGATAGACCATTAAGTTTTGAATTGATTATGCGAAGGACATTGTTTTGTGCCATAACATTTTATGTTTGCTAATTTAGCACTTCTTCTATTGGAGAAACAGGTACAAGATTGTTGTGTGGACTAGTACTTGTGGATCTTAAGTATGGTCTTACAGATAATATAGGGTTTTTATTATTTTGTTCTTTTAAAGGTGGAAAATCTTCCTTATATGATCTTATCATCATACAAGGCAAGAGTTTGGGGATCTCATTTGGGATCGAAGGAATTAATGGCATAAAGCACTTTAGTTTGATCAAGTGTTCTTTTCCAACTACTCTCAATAGTTTAAAGAGATTCCTTGGTCTAGGCTTGGGATTCCTAAGGCCAATCCAAGGTCTCACATGATCATCTTCATCATTCTTGAGTTGGGTTTTCTTTTTTGGTTGGTTGGAGATTTTGAAGTTTTATTAGGCTCTTCTCTCTATTGAGGAATGCAAACTTTGTCATCACTATCAGAATCATCATCCATCTTGCATTCACAATATGAATCACATATACATGGGTCTACATCCTAAATGAAATGGCCATTGATGTGGCTGACATACACTACATGTCCATTAGGGTGGACAGAGTGGATTCAGGGACTACTAATGCCTTCTTCATAAGAAAAGGCTGGACTAATCATCATTATTGGACCAAAAGAAGCTCAGGATGATTCTATGTGTTCATCTCTAGGCATGCTAAAAACAAATTTAACTATTCCATCCTTCAAACTTCTCAAGATTGGAGGAGTGGTGGTATGAATGGAGCATCCATTAGGTCTATGAAATTCATTTTCATAATTTGTGATCCACTTTATAGGCATTAACTCTACCAATTATTGTGATGGTAATTGTCATGCAATCTAAATGATTGTTGCCTCATTTTGAGACATGTTTGCTACCATATAAAAGGCATCTTATGTAAATTTTGGACAATTTAGATTTAGAGCATGGATATGTAGTTTATAAGTGATCTGATGATGGAGTGTAACTTAATGGTAGTAGGGTATTAGTTGGCTCTAATAATTTAAATCTAGACTTTTAGTCTACAAAGTTGAATGATCAAGTTTGATATTGAAATCTAGAGCAATATTTATGATGATGCTTCTATTTTTGAGAGTGGTCAATAGAGTGTCGATCAAGGTATTTTTGGTAAGATGTGTTTGTTGTGTCAAAGAGAGAAATTCTAGTTGTTACTGGAATTCCTTTTCTTCCATATAATGATAAGGCCATCTAAATAATGCCTACATGGAGAAGTATATATCTTTGATCTAACCATAACAAGATTAGCTCAGAGGAAAACTCTAGAGTTATATATTATTCTACAGAAATGAATTTTAGACCACATTGGGACTTCACTCATATTTATCTAGGTCTCTCCCTACTCACTCTTATTAACAATAACTTTACCACTGTCACTATAAAAGCTTATGGCATTGATACCACTTGGGAACCCTGACTAGAGAGTTATGGGGATAACAGGAATCCAATAGCAATGTCATAGAGAAGACCTCTATGATAGCTATAAGATAAACAATGAAGACTATAACTAAGACCTCTAGGTATACCAGCCGTGGACATGTTTGTTTAACTTTTCTTCTTGATCTCATGTATCCGGCCACTATAGTCTTTCATCCAATAATTAACAACACTTGCTACTCCTAGAATGCTTTAGTCCATTGGATGTGTCCCTCTGACAATTATTTTCCCCCTCAAACATGAAAAATCTGACCGAACTTAAATAACCTATGTCTGCATTTGCTCCCAAATTTTCAGGAGAACATACCCTTTTCACCCAATAAGAAAATATGTCCGCATCGATAGAAACAGAGAAGGAAACCAAAAGGCCAAGAAAGTAACAAACTCATGAATGTTATGGTTTATAATTTTTATATAATCGGTCGTTCGGATTCATGTGCATATGATAGTCTATAAAGTACATGTTTTTCATGTAATCTATTTGATGATTCACTGATTGTCAAGTGACAATATTCATATTATTCATCTTTCTTAAGATTCTAAGGTAAGAAACAGTTTTCATCCGTGACTTGAACCTTTTTTTGGGTTGGTAGGCACAAGAATAGTAAGTTCTACAGTAGTTAGACAATCCCATGAGAACAAAGTTGTTATTTTTGTGCATGACGTTCCGTGACCATAATTGCTAGGACATTTGGCTAAGACTGAGACTGTTGAAACAAAGCATATTTGTTTGGAGAAGGCCTCACGAAATGATAAGATACATAGAAGACAAGAAAGGGACATAAGAAGTGAATGTTGGGTTGACCTAGAAGAGATGAACCCATAATACAAAACGAATAAAAAAAAGAAAGGAGAAGATAAGAGAAGAGAACATAGAAGAGATTGAAATGAACATGGCAGAAACTACGTATGGTACATGCAAAAGTTGCTTTGGACCCTAACCTCCACCAAAACAATAGGACAAGAAAAGCTTGATCATGAATAGTGATAGGAGACTGATGACGACCTTACCCCTACCATTGTGGACTTTTCACAAGCTTTGAAGCTCTTTACTTTTAGAATTTGGCACCTTATTATTAACATAGAACATGAAAGGCAAAATAAAAAACTTGTGGGGTTGCAACCAATGCGTTGTTTCGAAGCTGAATACGAAAATGGAGGAAGAAAAGGATAGAAAGGAAAACTTAAAGGAAGAGTTGGAGGAGATATGGTGGGCAAGGCAAAGCATCTATTAAAGTATACGAGAGACATAAGAGAAGGATGGAGGCTAAGTAAAGGATCTTGAGAACTTTTCTTGGACACGCACACCCACGTAAATATGTTATCTATCTCTAAAACCACAACCCTCCACTTCACACTCACCTTTCTTTTCACTTTTCGTTCCTTTCTTGACATTACTTTTCATTAACCATTTGCCTCGGATGCTCTACAATGTTAATTACCTCTTCTGTTCTTCGCCCCTAATAATATCTTGTAAAATTTCACATTTATGAGTCTAATCATGCCCACCATAGTAACAAAACTCATATTCTATGGTAATTAATGATGAATTGTGGATTCTTACGATTTCATGTTCTACTGTTTCCAAGGTAAGTGAGTTTGGAATTGTTCAAAAAATTTAAGGGTTCAATGAATGGTTTTCATAATTGAAAATCAGTTTCTTGATTATTCCCTTGTTTTTAAGTGGCATTTAGTTGCTTATAACATCAAGATTGCCTAATAACTTTGATGTTTCGGTGTACCTAATTAAAGTATGGAATAAATACGTTTGACTCATTGCCTAAGATTTTGATTTTTGGAACCATCACATCCAAAATAGTATTTTGAACAGAACAGTAAAGCTTGTCTTAGCAAGAGGAATATATGTGTGTAAGCAATTATTTGATAACCCATTTGTCTTCTTTGCTTTAAGTAAGCTTTAAGTTATCTTTTACAAGTTAATTACATAAATTATTAAGTTTAAATTATATATTTCGGGTATATTACTCGATAAACCAATAATTTAGGCTTTTAATTAGTGAGTGAGGCACTTAATACAAGTTCATTGAACTTGGAAGAAGAAGAAGAGGACAAAAGGTGGCACACGCTTTGAAACTCTTTTGAGCATATATATATATATATATCTTCATTTCTTGAAATTTAGCTGAATTCCTTACTGCTAGGAGGGCTTCTTTAAGACAAAAGTGCCTTAAACTCATCCAAATTCCTTAATATAAAGTTGTTTTTATCATTACACTTTCCATTTTCTTTAGAGCTTCAAAAAGGTGTGCTCTGCTTTTATGGGCTTCCATATCTGGAAGATGCTTCAATTGCATGTTGGTGCTCTGTTCTGCCTCTGCCTCTGCTGTGCTCTCTCACAGAATCTGCTTTCAGTTTATTGAAGTGACTAAAAGCAACCAAACATCACTACACATTTGCTTGCTTATGTTCTTTCCCTTTCATCTTTCTGGTGGTCACGGACAACAGTAATTTTCGCTGCAACATGAAATTTAAAAAGATCTAATAATATATAATCTTATTTTTAATTAGTATAAAAAGTATTTTTTAAAATATTACACCATCAATTAAAACAGAACAAAAATAATTCAACTTATAAATTACTAATATTGTGATTTAAGAAAGATCACTAATGACCAAGTTCAAGATGTTTGAACTAGTTAACAAGAACAACCCGTTTTTTTTCGGGTCAAAATTTATTCGATTAAAACCGTTATACTTTTTGAGTTTAAATTCATTCCAAAAATTGATCATCTCGAACATTTATCCGTTAACTTAGATTAAGCCAATTTGTCAACTATAGTAGTTAGTTTCACCAAAGTTTAGAAAAGTTAGGTAAAAGAAGGGAATATTTACAATAAAATAATTTTAAATATTAAAATCAGGTAATAATTCTATTAAATATTTAGATAAATATTTAAAAAAAATTCCATCTTTTTAATCTTTAAATTAAACTTGATGCATTAGTTCTGTGGATTGGAATGTGAGCTTTTTTGGTGCTTCGAATACGAAAGACATTCCTCGAGCATGAAAGTGACTCTACTTTACTCTTCAATAGACTGTTTAGTGTTTGTGGAATTGTAAATTGTCCTCTTCATATCAGAAAATAAAAAAGAGGTTACTAATAACTACCTTTTTGTAAAACGGAAAAATTGCTATCATTTAGATACGTATTAGGTAAATTTTCGAATTGATGCAACAATTTGCAAATTACGTCAATCGGGTATTTCGTACTAGACAGGTTTTATAAAATAGGCTCGATTGAAAAAGCATAAGTAGAGGATTTGAACATAAAACTTCTTAACTTCATGCCCTCCACTCCATCAACTCGACCACTCTTAAAGGGTGACGAATAAATATGTAATTTTGTTATAATAATATAAGGCAAGAATATAACATAAGTTTTTTTATTTCAAACATATTTATAATTATAAATTAATATTTATAATTGTTAATGTATTTTCACTTAAAGTCTATTATTAAAAAAAGTAAATTATAATCTCTTTATTATTATTATTTAAAATTATAATTCTTTTAAATAAAGAAGATTTATTTCATCAACTGAATTATTAACACGAAATTAGTTATTTTGTTATATTTGAAATTTTTGTTTAATTTTTATATTTATGTCAACTAATATATAAATTAATCTTTTAAAATCAAAATTAGATACACATAATCACAACATAGAAGATTAAAAAATAATAATTTATGGTGAAATTGCAAGTTAATGAAGCGCAGGCCAACACTAAGCAACTATGTAACATTTCATTATTAGGTTCTTAAAAATGAGCTGAAAAGAAAATTACAAATTTGTACGGAACCTAACAAGCAAACAAAAAGAAAGTACCAATCAAAAGCAAGCAATTAACGTACTCAAAAGCATTCAATCATACGTTGTGTCGCCAGCTTTTGACCAATCAGTCTGTTATTCATCCCACAACAGCAACGATCGGACGGTCAGAATCGCGTGATTTTGACATTTCACCAGGGAATACAATCGTCTATGATGTAGGGTACTATTGATTAAAAAATCAAATCATAATTTTTAATTTTTAATTTCAATTTATCTTAACAATTTACTATTAACAATAATTAATTAATTAACTCAATTTTATAAATTAAAATAAATTATTTTATTTTATTTTATAGTTTTTTTAAATTAAAATTTAATCTTTTCAATAACTATTAATCTTAAAAATATAATAAATTTTTAAGCTTTTAAATATCTTATTTAATTTTCAATTCAATTTTTAAAATATTACTTTCATAATTATTTGCCGGGTCGGGCCACTTAAGTGCATAGCTCGAGTTTGAGTTTGAACCGATTTAATTCGTCACTGCATTATTTCGAAGATTTTTGTAAAATAATGATAATTTTTTAGATTATATTTTAAAACAATGTATTTTTAATTTAAAATTAAAATAATATTATTTGATATAAAAATTACAAGCGGTTCAAACTAATCCTCGGGTCAAATGGGTTTATTGGACCTGACTCATGGGTTTTACAATGAGATTAGATTAGGTTGGGTTTCAAATCGACTGTCATTCGCATTCCCACCATCAATCTTGATCGTACATCCTGATCGTACACGTGGAATCACTAGGATTGCGACCGTTCGTTCCCTCTACCAGGGATGGGACCCAAGTGTTATGTGTATCTATCCACTGGTCACTTTCTGGGTCATTGTCTCCACCTATAGCAACACATGAGACAACAAGTCACAATCGTCGGATCGTTGTTTGGTACACTGTAGCCAGAGTTTCTCAAAGTAGTGCATCGTGGGACCCCACTTCCCTTTACTGCTGTCATAAGATGCCACGTGTCGATGATGATCGCTTCTACACATTTCCTCCATGCGCTTCACATACCTTAGGAAAACCCCCATCATGTAGAAGAACTATTATTTGTTTTTAAAATATTTTTCTAACCAATTTCAAGTTCTAAATTTAAACTTAACTAATTAAAATAAATTTAATTTTAAATTTAATTATAATTATTTTAAATTATTAATTTTAATTAATCTCAATGAGTACATCTTTATCAAAGAAGTGGTTACCATATTGGACCACCACAATACAACTTCCCTTTCACCCTCTCAACAATGGACCACGAAGTAGGTTTGAGAGGTACCCTTAATTACTACATTAGTATATTACAAATCATTACTATACAAACTTAATTGTCCTTGTAATTACCTTAATTATGAAGTTGTCGTCACTCACTGTCTTTCTTCTCTAAAACGCCGACGTTTTCAGCTTTCTAACAATAATAACTAATTCTCCTACAATTTAAAAAAATCATAAAAGCTCAAATTGTCTTCTCCTTCCCCTCAACTCCAAATGCAAGGAACTTAAAATAATCCCTCCAAGCGGCCAATCATGCAAGACCCATGTGATTTCATGAGGAAAGCTTGTAAAGAAAAGTGACCAATTAAACTTAGTATCAACTTTAGGTTAAGTAAACTACTTTGAAGGTATTAGAAAAATAATGGCCAATTTGGCATAGGATTATAAAAATAAATAAAAGGGCGGTCCAATCGATGCCTTAAGACTATATAATATAAGCTAAATTTTCTAATTAATGCATCAATTTGAGTGTGTTTAGACCTTAAATCTTCATGAATCTATGATTACCATCCTCAAGTATCATAATCTTCTTAAATCATTCTACACCGTTACAATTTCAAAGCTGTTCTTTTTGGTATATTTGGAAGCACATGGATCAAGCATTGGTTGTTCTTGTTCAGATCCTGTTTGATTGCCTTTTGTCCCAACCACAAAAACAACCCAACATTCTTAAAACATTGGAGGTGGGGTTTAAATGGTTCCTGAAACATGCCTCCATTGAATAGAATATAGCCTAATGACCTGGAAACAGACACTTCTGTTTCTTAATGCTTCTGTCATAACTTGTATATGGACGACTAGCCAGAGATGGGGTTATCAAGGTATATGAATTTGGGATGATGAACTAAGGAATTAATGCAGAGAAAGGCAGAGTTTTTAATGGTTAAATCATGTTTTTACCTCCTTGTGAAAGTGTACAACAAACACTGATCAAGTTGAGTATGAAAAGCATCACAGAAGTTGTTCCAATCCATGAACTGGTGTACTAAAATGTTCTTTCTTGATATGAAAGATAATCCTACAGCACACGATAAGTGTAGCACTACAAGTGTTGTGCACAATATCCAGAATTAAGAGAACAAAGAATTCAAATCCATCCAGTTACTAAAATGTTCAGACTCTTGATTAGGAATAATATGCCTAAAGCACATAATTAACATAGCAGAGAGGAAACACAGACATCAAAGGGATCAGGAATTAAACTGAGTAAGATCCGAGGCAGCTTTTGGCAACAAAGATTGATTAGTGAAACCGATTGTCAGAAACAATCCTAATTTGCCATTTCTCAGCACCTCCAAGCTGAAGCTGAGATGAGCTCCTTTCGTTGCCAGCAAAGAACAAGTGAAGCTTGTTTCTTTTCAACATGGAACCCCTTAACCGGGGCTCGTTGCACTAAGCAATCTGCTTGTGATTCAGCAAAGTTACTGAATGTTAACGGAGTGAATCCAGACTGCAGAAACAAACTCTTCCATGGTGAAGTCCTATCAGGACAACGATGGCGACCCAGTACCATTTTTTCAATGCCCGGTTGGACCAAGAACCTCTCAATCTTTTGCATTGCATCTAGGTTCACATTCACAGCATCCAGTGATTCAAGCAAGCTAGAATATGACTTAATAGCTTGATTTACCTGATGACCAAATGGGAGGTCAGTTCGCTCACAACCCCTGTCCAAAGACACCACAACTTTAGGGGAGAGTTGCTTTACAAACCGAAGCACCAAAGGGAGGATCAATGGGTAGCTTGAGAAGGACCCAATTGGAAGATTCACTGCAACAACTTCTTTCTCCAACATACGAATTGGCGATGGCCAAGAACCAGAATTCAAAGACTCAAGACCAAAAACTTCAAGCTCAAACGGCATGTTGATTTCACCAGCAAAGATTCTAAGGTTTTCTCGAGTGAAACCAAGCTCGAGATCACTATGTGAAGAAGGAGAAGCAAAAGCAGTAATCTTTAGAGAAGGAGCACCTCCACTCCTCATAGACAATTCTTGCATCAAAGAAGCCCATTGTCCACCATAGCCAATATCAAAATCTACAATGTGAATCCTATCAAAACCTTCAAAAGCCTCAAGCAGGGCCTGGTTACAAGTAAAATTGGCAAACTGAAGGATTGGTGAGATTTCAGAGAATGATTTATATGCCCCAATCTTGAAAATAAGACTACAAGGGGATGACAACATTGTGTTGTTGCTGTTGTTGTTCGGGTGTAGAAGTAACTGCAAGGCCTCTTTGAAGTAAAAGGCAACCCTATGATAAGGCTTACCAATTGGAAGAGAGAGCTGGTGATTGAGCCGCGCCAATATCCCTTGCGCGAGTACCGCATTCCCGGTTTCGATCAGCTCTGCAGCTTGGCATATTGGGTTTATTATCGCCTGCTGAAGCTGTTGGATTGCCAATTCGTCACTCATTAGTTTCTGCTTTGTAGAAGTAACCCCTCCTGGCCTCTGCTCTTGAAACATTTGGAGCTGATTCTGCTGTTGGTGATGTTGGTTCTGTCTCCGAACAAACAACTCTGCCTTCAGATCAGAAAATGGCACCTTTTGGACCTGAGAGTTAGGTCCTGGATTATGCCTCTTGGGTGGTGGCGAAGCCGACAAGAGATGGTTATGCTCTTGCAATTGCGAATAGGATAATGGCAAGAACATTGCAGGGTTTTGTCCAAACTGGTGTTGGCTTTGGTTGATTATCACAGATGGATTCAGAATCTGTGGCTTCTCCTCATTAGCTTCAATTCCTTGTTGTTGTGGTTGATGGAACATAACAGGTAAAAGACTGTTAGTTGAAACAGGAACATCCGGATTCGAAATTTGTTGGCTTATTAACGAACCAATCCTCGGATTGTTGCTAAGAAGAGGGAACTCAGAAGATGGTCCTTGAAGTGTTGAAGGGTCATGAATGTTGCTAACCAAGTTTACATTATTCATCGTTTCAAATCCAAAAACTTGATCCACAACCCCAAAACCAGCGTTAAACTCCACATCTTCAGGCCCACTTCCACTCGGTAACAACTTGTTGAATCCCAGAGATGGGTCTTCATTATCCCCCATAATTAACCTCAAAATCGACTGTTCTTGACTAGGAGACCCAGACAACACACTCTCCCAATCTTCCATTCCAAGCTGCACACATTTTTCCCCGCTGATATCTACAGAAGAAGGGTGGCTATTGTTGTTGCCGGAGAACGCAGCAGTTGCCAGGCCGTTAGTTGTGGTGGTGGTGGTGGTCTCGGTGGAGGCGCCGCCGCCGCCGCCGCCGTTACCGCTTCCTTGGAAAGAAGACAGCGTTGAAGAGGAGGTTGGAGAGCTCGGACTTCTTATCGCGTCAAGCACAGATGTGGGCTCACTGCCCACAAAACAACTATTTCCTTTGTTATTCTTAATGTTGCTCTGCCACTTCTGTTCAAACCTCTGTTGCTCTTCTTGAGTTCGTTCTTGAAGTAAAGAATCTAAAAATGAAGAAGAAGAAGAAGAGAACTCCAACACCCCCTTCCCTTGAAAACCCTCAAAGGTTAGGGGCATGGCCTTCATAGAATCTGAAATCTCTTAAGATCCACAACTAAAGCCCCAAGAGAGCTTCCCAGTTTCACCAAAAAAAGACCCCAAGAAAAAAAAATGGTTAGTTTTGTAATAAGAGACCCAACACAAGAACCTTAAACCTTATTGGTCCCTTCTTCGGACAAGAGACAAAACAAAAAATCAAGAATTGTGTAAGAAAGAGGACAACTTTAGTTGAATGCATGAAGAGTTTGTAAGAAAACCCATTTCTTTTCTCTTTAATCACACTCACACACCTTTCAGCTGCTTCTTCTTCCTTCCTCTCAAAACCATACAATTTCAGACACCATCTTTTATCTTCTTGGTCCTAACTCCTAAGGCTACCCTTTGGTTGATTTTTCCTTTTTTTCTCTATATTTTCTCTACTCTCCCCTCCTCTTCTCTTCTCTCCTCTCCTCTTCTCTCTTTTACTCCTTTTGGCGTTTGTAGTACTTTGCCTTCCTTCTGTTTTCTGCTATGGATGCGTGCAACATAAAAAAGTGGTAAAGTTCCCTCTCGCTCTCTCTCTCTCTCTCTCCTCCTCTCTCGCTCTGAGCTTTTTATGTCTTTTTTTATTTTTTTTTTGTCTGTATACGTATTTTTATCTCCCACCTCGTGTTTCTTTTACCCGCCATTTTCCACGCGCCAAAAAGGTTGCGCGTGGGATATTTGTTGAAATATTTAAATTATGATATTATTCATTTACCTACTTTAATTTAGTTATATCATATAATCTTTATTAAAAACGTAATATGATAAAATAATTTATGTATTAAATTAACTTTTAAACCAACTTTAATTATATAATATATTAAATTAACTCTTGAAATTACTCATTTATAATTATAAAATTTAAAATTTAAGTTACAAAAATAACTTATTTTTAAAATATAAAAGAAGATTAAGTATAATATAACTCTCTCTAATGCATCTATGTTTTTGCTTAATTTGGCATGGATGAACTACGCGCTAAGGTAGCGCGTGACAATCACAGTTTTTTTTGTTAATTATTTTCTTTTTACAAAGACCAACGAAACAGAGAAAAGGTAATCTTGGTCAGATTGTTTTTGTATTCTCGCGCGCGATTCCCATAATAGCCTTACCCTTCCTCAGCTTGTTGCAGTTCACTTTGGCTTGTTGAGTGCGGGTAAACTTTAGGGACATTTCGGTAATCTTTGATAAACAGGCACTGTTGGCCTGGATTTCGAAACTGAATCTGACGACACGAGATAATGAGAGAGGGTTTTGAAAATATCGAGACAATGTCAACGGCTGAGACTCTTTTGCCCCAGTTACATATAAACGGCTGTGATTAACAACAAATAAAAATAAAAATAAAATTCAATTTATTGGTCCAAGTCGTCAGAAGATAGCCTTTGTTGACTGTTTGGTGAAAGTAAATATTATCTTTTTTTGGGATATGATATTCCAAATAAATGATTTAAGGAACCACTGAAAATTAAGTATGTTATTGGGATCTTTTATAAAATCAAAACCATTTTATAATGCTTAAAAATATTTAAAGAGCTTTTTTTTAAATTTTGAAATTTAAAATCGTTGAAAAGCCCTTTTATTTTTCAATTTTACAGAAAATCCCTTTTCTACATTTCAGTTAAAAAATAATAACGAAATATACACAGTATGAACATCAAACGTCAAATATTTTAGATATGACAATTCAACTTATCGGTTGAACTTGAGCTAAATTAATTAAATTCAACTTAAATTTATATTTTATTATTTAAACTTGTTTGAACCTAATTAAATATAACTAAAATTTATAATTTATTATAATTATCTTAAATTATTAATTTCAATCATAGTTAATTAAGTTCAATTGAGTTTAAGAACTGAGTTGAAATATTGTTTTAGTAATATTTGATTAGTTTATATTTAATATTTATATTATGTATATTTCGTCATTATTTTTAACTAAAGTATAAAAAAGGGATTTTTCTTCTCTTGTAATTTAATAAATTTTAGAAAAACTTTTTAATCTTTTGAATTCTCAAAAAAATCTTTTTGGTTTTCAACTTTTTAGAAAAATCCCTTTTTTATACAGCTTTTTAAGAAGTTTAAATTTGAAACTTCTAAAAAACCCTCTCAAATGACTTTTTTTGTAAATTTTTCAGATCAATTAATGAGTCTATTTTTTTATCTCTTTTGCCTTTATGTTTTATACATAATTCTCACAATACTCACAAACTCATGTTCTCGTTTATTATGTATTTAATTATTTACTCAACTTGAATATTTATTTTGATATTTATATAATATTGTTTGACTTTTTATATGTTTTAATATTTATTTTTATATTAATTTACTTATTTTATAATTCATATCAAAGATTTTGTTAGATATAATTTTATTTATGTTTCATATGAT
>JANSVA010000004.1:1365627-1376896 GCA_025504915.1 Erythroxylum reticulatum
CAAAAGAACTAGCACACGTTATATTTTTCATTATGAAAGAAATAGTCGACTTCATAAGTTAAAGTATAGAGATTTAAACAAACATGTTGGTGCTTGTTAAAAAACAAGTTCACTGAATAAATTCGATATAAGAATTTCATTTGAAATATTACTTCTATGTCTATGGAATTCTCATCGTGATGTTTGTATAAGTGATCATTTAAATTGAAGTCACCAAAGTTATCTTATACGGGGATTTGTTATGTTTTGATAGTACTTATGACCTATTGAATTAAGGGTTAATCAATTAGTAGTGTAGTATGAACTATATAAAGGTAGTTGTGTGATTAAGATATGATTTATCACCCTAAAGTAATTAGGGAAAATATTATGTTATTCTCTATTAGTATTGATTCGAAAAATCTTTGAACAAGGTAGAATGACACTTTATAAATAGTTTACAAATGTCATTAATTGAATCGATAGCTAATGGCAGATAAATAATATAATTGGACTCAAAATATAGTAGACATTAATTTCATGCTCCATGTCTAATTGAAACATTGTATGATGAAATGATTGAATTATACCGAAAAATCAAGCACAAAAAGGTTAGTCAAAACTTCTTTGACATTCTTAAATATTTGAGTAGTCATGACACGCTGCTATATGTCAATCTTAATCTATGATTATAAATTGTTTAATTGGATAATTAAAGATAAATTAAAAGAAGTTTTAATTTATGAAATTCTAGTTATGAATTAGAATTATAATTTATAATAATTGCGAGCATTTTTTGGAACCTAAAGAGTCTCACATATATAATGAGTTAAAGAGGGCAAAGTTAATTTATTCAATTTATACTTGATTGTAAAGTTTGAAATATTTTATGATTAAATATAAGATATTTCATAAACAAGAATCAATATGATATATTGAATCTAATTTTGGACATAATTTGTATTTAATTAAAATTATCTGTAATTATAATTAAATTTTAAATGAAATTATAATTTAATTTCAATTAAATTACTAAAACGTCTAAAATATGTTATAAATAAGCTTAAGCTCTAATGGAGCTAGTACTTCTTTCTTATTCTCTTTGTAAGAGTTACAGAGTTCTCTCAATATATTATGTAGATATTGTTAGAGGTTGGACATTTGTGTGACTACAGTAATTGAGACAGATCAGTTTCGGAAATAGTTCGAAAGATATGACAAAATTATGATCAAGCTTCGAAATAAGGTATTAATTTAGATTCACACTTTATTATGATTTTGTATTAATCATTTTGTATAATTAAACAGATCTTGGTTTTCGAGAAACCAATTTAAAAAAATGTTTCATAATTATTTCGCTGTGGTTGAGTTTGAATTCCGACCTGCTTTTCCAACAACTAGTAGAGGTTATTTTTGACTCATGTTTATGAATGAAAAATATAAATATAAATATAAATAATACAAAATAAAATATAAATAAACAACCATAAAATTAGGAAAGAATGTAGAATAAGAAAGTATTCTATGTAACTAAATTTACTCAACCACTTTAGTGAATGTTAAAACAAGATTCAACCTTAAAAGCAAAAAATTAAGGTAACCATGTCGATAGAATTTAATTTCAGTAAGCCAAGAGTCACTCGAAGATGACAATAACAACATCATTCACTATAAATCTTACTGCTCTGTGAAGATCTAGAGAGGTTTAATAGAACGCAACCTTACTCCTAATTAGTAGAGATAGCCATTTGAAGACAAGTTTTCCTCAAATTATTTCTCAACTTTATAAATTTTAGGTATGAGCAAATGTTTGTGAATGAGTTACAATCAATCTTGATATTGGTATTCCAAGTATTGTTATTAATTAATATAAAATATCATTTTTCATAATTTTTTAAAATTATAAATAATCCCTTCATTATGTATAATTAGAAATAAAAAATAATTTTGATTTTTTAAAAAGATGAAAGTATTCAATTAATATAAAAATTAATTGTAATGATGTAAAATTTAATTCCTTATAAAAATTTACTTATATTAAAATTTAAGCTGAAAAGAAATTCAAATTTTTATTTAATAAATCAATATAATATAATTTTTAGATATAGTAATTATTTTTAAAAATAATTTAATCTTTTGAAAATTCTAAAATTTACAATTCAGTATAGTCCTAAAATGTCCATATGATCCAATACTTTAATCCGCTGTGGTAAAAAAAACACATCGGTAACTGATCCAATGCGAATTTCAATACATTGGGCTAGACCCAAAAAGACGAACAATGGAAACAGATTCAAATTCATGCAATGCCTGAGAGGACAGCTTCCTGATATCTAGTCGGGATGGTCCAAGAGACAAAGCTAACCTCCGTTTTGTAGGTCAATCTTAAAGTTAATGATCGTTCATGTTAGAACTTGCAAGTGATACTGTAATCCATTTCCTTGTTTGAATCAATCATTGACTCGCCTGAAGAATAACAACAATTGATTTCACCAACACACAAAAAAGAAAAAGTTGGATCTACAACGTTATTGATTCTTAATATGAACAAGAAGCATATGTGTGTCAACCTGAAACTGAGAGCAGAGCCTTTTGGCAGATGTCGATGAGCACAGAAGAAAAAGCACTAGATGATATAACAGTATTATTATGCACAAGACTATCAAGGTTCTTCAAACAAACAGCAAGCCATAACCCTAATTGCCAAAGTAATTACAAGCAGCGAAGATTTTGGGAATAGATTATACGACACATCAATGCCGACGAAAACAAAGCGTGGAAAGCATATAACTATGTTCAAGTAATTACAAAAAGCAAAGATTTTGGGAATAGATTATACTAAACATCGATGCCAACAAAAACAAAGCAAAGCGTAGAAAGCATATACAACGGCAGATAACAATGTTAGTTTCTCTCATCATCGACGACGTGCCCCTCGATTAGTTTCTCTCATCATCGACGACGTGCCCATCGATGAGGCATCCGAACCTTAATAAGTCGCCTGTTTTTCTCTATTGAAACAATGCGCGCCAATCTAAGTCCGATAGGAATACCTGGGAAAGACCAAACTCCCACATCTTTGGTCCCAATGGGACTGCAAGTATCACAAGTCACAGAGAACAATCCAAAATCTGTCTTAACAATATCTGGCATTCCCAAGAACCTCGAACTGAATACAGCTCTCTTTTTCTCCTCTTCAACAGCAACAGACAATGCATCTGAGAGCTGAGTCAAGTTAAAGGGGGAACTGCTTTGACTCTGCTTGAGGATGGAATTGGCATTATCTACAATTGCTTCAACTGGCTTGTTATCTACAAGATCAAGGGCATGAGAGAGCTTCGTCAAATCGAAGGATGATGATGAAACTTTCTCTTTCGGTTTCAAATGGATGCGGAGGGATGAATCGGTATTTCCCCCATTCTTCTTCGACTCGGGCTTCATGTCACAGGAACCTGAATATCAATTACAGTGATGGAATTACAATTCACAATATCAGATGTGAATTTATCGCCAAAGGGCTTCGTAAATCATAACAAATAACTATGCCTAAATTATAATGAAATCAAAGCCGAAACCAACACCAACTTCTTTTATAACAGCACAAAACTGGAAGCCATGAAATTTTCTGATCCAAAATCATAACAATCGCAAGTAAACCCCAGACCCTAATTTCGACAACAATCCCAATTGAAACCCAAACCCTAAATCGAAATCTTTGAACAAGCCTGCAAAAATTCATCAACAATACCAATAAACAAAAAGTACAAACATAAAGATTCTTTACACAATCAAGAACCCTAAACTTCTTTACCCATTTATTGATGACTCTTCTTTACTTCATCAACCATAAAACGAAGACCACAAAAGCTAAAAAGGGCTTTTACCTGATTATTGATCGAAATCGCTACGAAACGAAACTTTACTGTTCAGTACATGCAAACCATAAAGACAACAAAACACGTCACAGAGTCACACTCCCACCTCTTTCGTTCCAGATTTACAACTCTCATTATAAGGCATCACCGATTGGTTCTTATAAGAGGTTCCTCTACGACGCTGTTTTTGATTTGATACTCCGACCCTTTGGGCCAAATTTACAAACACTTTGAGATTTGGTTTTTCGTGAATCCAAGGTTTAGTCTGGCCTACACTTATGTCCTAAGCCGATGGCCCGAGCAAAACAGAAAAGAGAAAAATTAAAAATTAAGGTCTTTAAGTAAGGCTTAAAATATCATATTTAATTGTAAACAATGTGATCGTAATTACGAACATTAAAAATTAAAATTTAAACAATATTATCATTTTATTTAATATTAAAAATCGGTTGAATGACATGAAATCTTCCGAATTTTATTGATTCTTATTCAAATGATACATTCTTTACATTCTATTTGGATGAACTTATAACAGTAGAACTTTAATGAGTAAAGCTTTTTTCTGTAGATTTTTTTAAGAATAATTTTTTCTAAAAAATCAGTTAATTGTTTAGCTATTAATTGAAAAATCGTTTTTTAAAAGAGCTTTATACAATAGACTATTTGACGACATAAAAATAAAAAGTACTTTTATTAATTTTAACTATATTTTATTTTGTAATAAAATTATTTATGCATATAAAAATTATTTAAAGTGTATTAAACAATATAGAAAGCACAATATATTAATTATTATTTAATTTTAAACCATACAAAACATAAATAAAAATGTATCTAATCAAATCTTTTATATGAAATATAACATAAGTAAAACTAATATAAAAAATAAATATTAAAAAATATATTAAAAAGTCAAATAATATTATATAAATTATAAAATAAACGTAAAAATGAATTTATGGGTATTGTGAAAATTATGAATAAAACATAATGACAAAAGGAACTAAAAATATGCTCATTGATTGATATGAAAAACCTGCTTGAAAAAGTGTTTGCTTGAAAAGTTTCAAATTTGAGCTTTTTAAAAAGCTATATTTTGACAGCTAAAAAAGTTATATTTACTAAAAAAGAAAATTTCATTTTACAGCCAAACACTTAATTTTTTAAATTTTATTATGAAAAAATATTTATTCACCTTCTAAAAGTTTGACCAAGAGAAACTTAGGATTTGACATGTATAAGACCAAATTAATCATGTTAAGCTGGTCCGCGTAGAAGGTCACAGACAAAAAATGACAACATTCTTTTATTTTAAGGGAATAAAACCGATTACACTATGAGTCTAAGGAAAGTGGTTTCCGATATATCCTCTATTAAGAGTACATGACACCCAATGAGTGAAAAATTAAAATAAAAGATACCTACAGTAAAATGTTCCGCATAGGCCGTTAGAAACGGCCAGTCCGCACATTTGTTACTCTCGCAGTAGATATAACGATGCACAACCGTTCAGTTCCGCATAAACAGCTGATGAATACCTTAAATGATGGGATTGTGAATCATGGAACGACTTGTCGAGGATGAGATGAGAGTAAGGGCCACTACCGAGTCCATTTCGAGTTCAACCCGGCGATAGCCAAGGTTCCACGCTACCGTGAACCTTGTATACACTCCTCAGAGCTCTGAAGTCACCGAATAGCGCCAATTAAGATTCTAGTTGAAACCCTGTAACCAATTGCCTGAATTATCCCAGATAAGGCCATCAGTTGTGGCCGAGAAAGAAGACCGTTTGCACGCGCCATCCGTCTTGAGCTTGACCCACCCGAGAGGAGGTTTACGCCAGCCGATGAGTTATTCGCGTCGGTGACACTCTCCCATAGCAGTGCGTTGTTGCCACTCAATTTCTAGATCTAATCTGCATAAGACAAAATATCAGAAATGAGTGAAAAAAACCAAATAAACTGCGTATAAAAAAGGGACTCGATACGTCAAACCTATAAAAATCAATAAGTAGTGCTAAATAATGTCGATGAAGCCTTACCAAGCACTCTTCTTATTTACATGTAAGGTCAATCGTTTATAAAGGAAAACAAGGTAATCATGGGGGAGAAGCTGTAAGAATTAGGTGACGATATCAACCAGTTAGTCAACGACAAACTTAAATGTACACGTAACTTCGATTTAGACATACAACTAAGAATATACTGTTCCAACGCACTTGGAGACCTTAGTATTTGTCATCTTTAAGAACTTACCTAAACATATTGTCTACTTGTCATCTTGTTAATGATATTTCAACTGTTTGATTACATATTATATAGGTGTGATTTAACTCATACTTAATAAATAAAATTTAATTCGATTCGATGTAAACATTAAAAATTCAAATTAGATTGAAATTTAAGTTTGAAGCGATTATTTCGACATAATTTAAATCTAATTTGATTCATAGCTAATATAATCTAAATTTTAGTATTTTTATTTAAAATAAAAATAATTAAATTAAAATTTTTTAATATGTTTAAATTAATGATTAAAAAACTCAACCAATTTGGCTGATCCAACTATAAAAATATTGAACAGTCCAACTTTTTGGCTCGGTTTTTAACTTTCTGGTTTAATTTATTTTGATAACTTTTATTGTCAAAAGTCAATTAAATTTTTAATTAATTGCTTAATTTTCATAAATTAATAAATTTTTATTAACTAATATTAATTAATTAGTTTTTATTTAATAATTTTAATTAAACTTCAAATTTTTCGATACATAAAGAAAATCTATTTTAATAATATCCTAAATTCTTTAAAGACAATCTATTATAATTACAAGGAATCCAAACCTACTTAAGCAATTTTCTTGGTTGTTTAGTTGTCACTTGCATACACTACACCAACTATAAATTATAATTATTTTATTACCATGTACCTACTAACTAATGTACCATTACTAATAGTAGAATTAATTATGGGTTATTAATTTAAAATTTAATTAATATTTTACTAATTTTAACTAGTATTATAAAATAAAATAAAATTATATTTTTGTAAGAGTTTTAAGTGGACATTACAAAGTTTTATGGCGTGCTTGGTCCACTTCTATTCTTTACTATACTTGAGTGTATAGAGTGTTAAGGTTGTTTGGATGTTTGCCAATTTTAGTGTTAGTATTTAATTTATTTTAAAAGAGAAAAAGTGAGAAATTTCACTATTAAATTAATAAATATACCTTTTATTTATATATTAATGGTTAAGCCTTTATTTGATTGGGCTTATATTAGTATAACTTTTTTTCTGTAGATTTTTTCTGATAAGAACTTTTTAAAAAATCCAATAACTATTTGACTAGTATTTAAGAAGAACTTTTTTGAAAGAGCGTCATATAGTAGACTATAACATAAAAATAAAAATCACTTTGAATTTTAATTATATTTTATTTTATAATAAAAATTATTTATGCATATAATTATTAAAGTATATTAAAAATGTACAAAGGACAATATATTAATTATTATATAATTTTAAACCATATAAAATATAAATATAAATATATCTAACCCAATCTTTTATATGGATTATAACATAAGTAAAACTAATATCAAAATAAATATTAGAGAAGATGGGTTTGTAAGAAATTGTGAAGATGAGTTTATGAGTATTGTGTGAATTATGTATAAAACATAAGAACAAAATGGATTAAAATATAGACTCAGTAATTAATATGAAAAATTTTTTAAAAAAAATATTTAAGAAGTTTTTTTAATAAGCTTCAACTTCTCAAAAAGTTATATTTTGACTGTTAAAAAGGTCATATCTATTTAAAAAATATTTTTTATTTTACAATGAAATACTCATTATTTAGAAAAAGGATTTTAAATTAAAAATATTTAATAACCTCTAAAAATCCATCTAACATCAACTAAAAATACAGTAAAACAATAAAAGTGTACCAAAGAGTAATCAAGAAAGTGGTGTGTAAGAAAGAGTCGGGATATTAGGGAGAAAATAAAGACACTTTATCACAAAATTCAAAACACTATCACTTACCACTACAATCTGTCGTCTAAAAAGCGGTTAAAGTTTGCATAAAGCTAGCAATCATACCAATTTACTAAGAAAGCACAAGTAGTGCAGGAGAGTCTTTTCCAAAGATGCTATAAAAGGTTGAGACGGGTTTGGTTTAATTTAAAATTAATAAATTAAATTTAAACAGATCAATATTTAATTAAAAATAAATATAAAACTAATTTTTATCATAAAGCCATTTTTATTTTTAAATGATTTAAACATGATTGAGTTTTAAGTCAAATTTAGACTACGCATTCAAAGATTGTTAGATAATGGATCTTTAGAGGGTGATTAGTTTACTTGAAAGAATGACAATAAAAATAAAAATGAATATAGTTAGAAGTAAGAATGGATATTATCATTATAATTATAATGGTTGATTAAAAAGAATGAATAATTATCATTACCGTACACAGTGGTTGGTTTGTAAAAAAATATCAAGAAATATAATTTTATTATATTTTAATTAATTAATTAATTTTAATTAATGAATGAATTATATGTTATTTAGTTATATTGTAACTAAGTAATTAATTAATTAATTAAAATAATATTTTAATTCATTATATAATTATTTAACTACAATATTGTAATTAATGAACTAATAATATTTTAATTTTAATTAATTATATTATAATTAGTTATAATATAATTAATGAATAATTATTATATTTTAATTAATTATATTGTAATTAATTAATTATATTATTTTAATTAATTAGTATTAAAAATATTTTAAAAAAAAGTCACTACTAAAGAATAAGCTTCATTCCTCTACTAAATGGAGGATATAGGGAATTCTCAAAAAGTGGGATATTAAACTATCACCCCTAATAATAATTAACAACTAACCACTCGCTTTTTATTCTTTACTTATTAACCCCTTCTAAAACTCATTAATCAAGTACCCCCTAGTTTTTTTTGAAAATTTTATATGTTTGAATTACAAAAATAATAACTTTATAAAAATGTAAAGAAAAAGTTGCATATAATTAATATCCCTATCTCGATTCTTATAAAAGAGCGAGTTTTGTACACTAAGCTCAACTTTTTAAAGTCACTTGGGAGCAGTGCCGGATCTAGGTAAGGGCAGGTAGGGCATCTGCCAGGGCTCATCAATAAAAGGGGCCCCTCTTGGATTGAATTTGCATGACAACCTGTATTGCTTCTCTTCCGTATTTTCTTGAACAAATCTATTCTTTAGTTAATATTTTACTATAGTTAATATGAAAGGAGCCTCTTTTTGGAAGCCATGTCCTCCCTTGCATTATTACAAATTTACAACTCATTTTGAATTATAACTTTAACTAACTTATAACATTATCATAAGTTAACATTAAATTTTAAAGTTAATTCCACCTTATGATAGTTATAAATAGTTTTGAAGAATTTAGGTATATATTTACCCTTTGATATTTTTAATTTTGTCAATATATACATCTAAGATACTCCAACTTAAAAATTGATAGTAAATTTTTTTTACGATTCTACCTTCTAAGTTCCGAGTGTAATTTAAAGTTAAAGTTAGAGTAAAGTTTCTTATTTTTTAATTTATTTTAAGCTTGTTAAATATTTGAATACGTAATTAATTTGTAATTTTTTGTTAACGTGGACATTATTTTAGCATTTTAAATCATAACATTAATATTAAATGATATTGTATTTATTTGTGTTTTTCATTTTTTCTTTTTAGATTACTTATTATTTATAAAAATAATTTAATTTTTGTAATTGTAAATTTCATTATATTTTGACACAAGTAATGTAATAATTGTTGAGTTTGTGTTCTTGTAGAGTTCACATAAGTTTAGTAATAATATGACTAAATCAAGTAATTTAAGTTACTCAATTCAAAGACTACATAAATGGTTTCCTTTATTATAAAAATATGTATAAATTATGATTCTATTAAACATGTCATGATTCTATTATTTGTTGTGGATATGATAATTACTTCGTTGAAGAATAGATTTGAACAATTAATAATATTTTTTTATTCTTAATTTTTTTGGTTGCCCATAAGATATCTTAGGCAGGTCCCAACTATTTTTGAATTCTTATTTGATTTAAAGAAGTTGATGTCATTGGATGATAACGAATTAAGAGAATGTTGCACTAATTTTACAACGACTTTTTCTCATGATAATGTGTCAGATGTGGATTTACATGATCTTTTTCTAAATTAAAAGTGTTGCAAATGACTTTGCCAATTAAGTTAACGTCATCAGTTAAAATTTTAGAATTTGTTAAAACTATAGATTGTTATCTAAATATTTTAATTGCTTATCGAATTCTATTGATTATATTTGTGATTGTAGCATCAGCTAAGAGAAGTTTTTTAAAGTTAAAATTATTAAAAATCTATTTGAGATCATCAACGTCACGAGAAAAACTAAATAATTTAGTTATGTTATGTATTGAGAAGGATATGTTAGATAATATTAATTTTAATAATATTATTAATAATTTTTCATCTAGAAATATATGAAAAAATTGTTTTTTATAAATTAAGTCTTTTATATTTCATACAAACATGTAAACACTTTTTAAATTTATATGTTTCATAAATTGATTCATTTATGTTCTATACAAACATGTTTAAATTTACCTGTTTGTATATTTTGTATATTGTCGACTTATTATAACCTTTTTTATTATCTCGCTCAAAGCTGCTCAGGACCAATAGGAATGCCATGCTTGGGAGTAAAAGTTCGAGCAGAGCTTTACAATACACACTCATGACTCGAACACTGGCGTGCACATACTCATTCGATCATTAGGAATAAGGTAGCAGAGGCTACAACACATTCATGCCTCGAACCAATGTCTTTAGGTACGAGTGAGGAGTGCCTGGTTGTTTTGGTAAGGAAATGAGTAACAAATTATATCCAAATTTATCATACATAAAAATATGAAAACAATGCTATGAGGCTATCTCCAACTATTATAATAATTTTTTATATTAAATTTAGTATAAAAGAGAATATTTCAAGAATCTTTTTATATCAAATTTAGTGTTACTTCAATCATTTTATACCAAATTTTTATATCAAAATTTTTAAAAATAATATATCACAATAATTTAATTATTAACTAAATTAATGTATATTTATACAATGATTTTTATTTATTCATTTTTAAAAATTAAAATAAAATTTTTATTCTTAATTAATTAATATATATTATATATTTAATTAATATTATTTACATTTTTTAATTTTTTTGTTTAACTTTTTTAATTTTTAAATGTTTTAAATTTATGTAACTTTTATTTCAAATTCATTTTTTATTCTTAACATATTTTATTAATGATTTATAACACTTATAAATAAGAATTATAAATAAATATT
>JANSVA010000004.1:1386656-1399105 GCA_025504915.1 Erythroxylum reticulatum
TAAAAATAATAGTAAAAAAACTAAGAATAATAATAATAATAATATCAGTTGATAATCATAATCATAATAATAATAACAATATTAGTGGTAATAAGATTTAGTAAAAGTACATAATTAATAAATTTTAAAAAAACTGCAATATTTAAATTAATTATATTATTTTAAATTTTTATTAAAAATAATGATAAAATATACAATTTAAATATCATACATATATTAATTAAATAATACTAATATAATAATTCAACGTAATTATTTACATTTGACTCAATTTGTCTTTAGTTTGAATTAAATTAAAATTTATTTAATTTTGTCATATTAATAAATTTAATAATAAATTCATATTAATAAATTTAATATTTCTTCATTATTCTTAATTTTGATTTGTAAAAAATGAGAATTAAAAATTAGTTAATATTTTTTAATTTAAGAAATTAGAAATTAAAAAATATTATCTTATTAAATAAAAAAATTAAAAAGAAAAACCAAGCACTAAGTGCAAGGAAAGCAAACCCACTTCGCTACACAATACCTTCCTTCAAAGACATCCAAATAAGAGCAAAGAAAAGCACTTGTTACTGAGTATTGTAGAGCAGAAGACACCTTAAGAACTCCATCTCTTTGGATTTTTCACTTTCTTCTTTGCTTCAATCCATCCAGAGTAGAAGTTTCAGCTCGATTCTGTTCTCTGGAAACCACAAAAACTCAAGACAAGAACAATTGTTCTCTTTTTTCGTCTTTTTTATGACTGAAAATGGTAGAGAACAACAACGAGAAGACATCATTGTCACAAAAACAACCTCAAATCTCCGAGATGTTCCAGAAATTTGCACTTGCTTTCAAGACCAAGACTTTTGAGTTCTTCGCCGAGGAGACAACCGCCGACGACGACGGCTTCTCTCTCCTCGACTCCGCCGAGGATTTCATTCCCGACCAGAAAGTTATTATCCTCAAACCAGACCGACCCACGAACCAAACCTTAATTGACTCATCTTCAAACGTTGTTCAGCAGTCGTCCCAGCAGACACCGGACGAGAAGTATAAAGAAGAAACCCAATTCAGGCCTGTAAATGCCCAGTTGTCCCACACCTTGATTTCTTCGATTTTCGCTACGGTTTCTTCGTTTGAAGCTTCGTACTTGCAGCTGCAAACCGCGCACGTTCCTTTCAACGAGGAAGGAATAAATTCTGCTGACGAGGCTTTGGTTTCGCACCTTCAGAAATTGTCGGACTTGAAGGGGTTTTACAAAGATTTGGGTCGGAGTTCAGATTTTTCGGGGGATTTGCCTATTGGGTCTTGCTTGGAAGCTCGGGTGCAAGAGAATCAAAGCAAGTTGAGAGTTTTGGGGACTGTTTCGGACCGATTGCAAGCAGAGATAGATCAAAAGGATAACGAAGTTTTGAATTTGAGGAAAAAATTAGGTGATGTGCAGAAATTCAATTCGAAGCTTTCGAGAAGGTTATCTCGTAATCTGAAGCTCAACTCGCGTTCAGAGGTTTCGTTTTCTGTCAAAATTTTTGAGTCTATATTGAATGATGCTTGTAGAACAACGCATAAATTCACTAAGGTTTTGATTCATTTGATGAGAAAAGTTGGGTGGGATTTGGATTTGGCGGCCAATTCAGTTCATTCTAACATTGAATATGCCAATAAAGGGCATAATCAGTACGCGTTTTTGTCTTATGTTTGTTTGGTCATATTCAGAGGTTTTGATTTGAAAGGTTTTGGGTTGGTTGAGAACGAGACTGAAACTCAATGTAATGGGCACTTGGATAATCCAGTGAAGATCAATGACTCGATGAAGCAACTGTTTGAGCATGTATCCAGCACCCCTCTCGAGTTACTAAGTAGAAACCCCGGATGTGAATTTTCAAGATTCTGTGAACAGAAGTGTCAAGAGCTTGTACATCCATCAATGGAGTCCTCGATTTTCTGCAATCTGGACACGAATGAAGTTGTGTTGAGTTCGTGGAGGTCACTCAGCGTCTTCTACGAGTCATTTGTTAACATGGCTAGTTCTGTATGGACCCTTCACAAGCTGGCATTTTCCTGTGATCCTGTTGTTGAGATTTTTCAAGTCGAAAGAGGGGTTGATTTCTCTATGGTTTATATGCAAGACGTTACGAGAAAATGCACCTCGTCAGCTAAAACAAAGTTAAAGGTAGGCTTCACAGTAATTCCTGGGTTCAAAATCGGGAGAACGGTGATTCAGTCTCAGGTTTACTTGAGTGGCTTCAAATTTACAGAGCAAGAGAAAACAGCATGACTTATGGCTTTAGTTGGAGCTGTAGCGTTCATTAAGATTTGAAGTATTTAGATTAGGTTACTTGTTGACATATAAGTTACCTATGTTCTTGAGCTGTTTCGAGATTTAAGGTTGCTGATAAGCTTGCAGTATCTGCTATTGCACAGGACAGTGGGAGTGACCCTCATATGAATCTACTGGTAATCTCTTTAAGTTTGTTCATAGAAATACTCTGTTCAGAGTTGTGACTTTACACCTACTCCGTTCTTTTCAACTTCCCTCTTAAGCCTAGTTTTGTTAAAAGTTTGCCTTTTCCTTTATTCTTTGATCACCTGACTTGTGTATCAACTGTAACAATTATGAGTTGAACGGATAGTTTCACTACAATCGTTCAGTTTATCTGAATTTGCGGTAAAAAGTTATTGGCTAGCAATTTGTTGCAGCATTGCAATGATAGGCAGAGTCATAACAGTTTGTTCTAGGAATCCTTCTATCTAAACGAACCATTTGTAGTAGCGGTAGTTGATGGTGAGGTTTGTTGCATCTTAGATTTCAGGAATCCTCAATGTCCAGTTCTGTGGTTGAGAGCCACAGTTACAACACTTATGCCCTTCCAATTATGTTCAAAGGATGTCCCGAAATGTTCTGCAACAACCCAAAAATGCATTCGGAGAACTATGCGTTGAGCTACCGTGATAATGTCATGAACAAACCAGAGGGACAGCTGGTCGCACCTTGCAGAAGAACATTAACCTAGGGAGGATTGTAAAAGGATCTTTCCTCAAAGCTATACTACAAGCTGAATAGCTGTCTATAATAATTGTTAACAACTTGTAAGAACACAAACAGAGACACCAAACTGTTTTTTTCTTTCTTAATGGAGGGTAGAAATCCACTAAAGCTGGTATTCATAGCTCTGTGGCTTCTTTTGGCACCAGAAGACCTGATTAAGTAGTAATAATTGTACAATTTCTCTAAATCACTGAAGCAAGTAATTTTCTAGGGTTATGGCACTAAACCTCTGTTTGTGCATAAAAGCGTACCTTTAACTTGGAGACATACTGTATGACAAATGAAAGCAAGACCTTTTTCTTGTTTGTTTATGTGTAGAACTAATCAATCTTGTAGATTCCCCAATAAAGGTACTTTCACATCTCTTTTTGTTTTCTATCTTTAACCTTAAATCCTAAACCCGATGTCAGTTTATGTCGTTTTTCCCTTTTCCTCTTTGCCTGGAACAGGTTAACAAGCTTCTGCAAAGTCTTCATGGTAATTAACAATCCAGGCTCCATAATTATTGACCTTGTGTTTGAGAAGAAACAGCCTTAAAGAAGAAGCATAACTCAGCATAAACCTAGGCACTCAAACTGGGGCAAAAGCTACTACCATTGATGTATTGATACCTAACAAGGCACTACAATTCTGAGTAACAGGTTCGAGAAAATGACAAGATATACGAACTTTCTTTCTTCGAAGACCGTATTTAGGTGATAGAAACTCTTAACTTAGGAAAGTCTTCCACATAGCAAACCCATAGAAAACAAAGTGAAGTATCTTTTGCTTAATTGCAGCAATTAGCTCCAGTACATAGAACCCAACCTAACAAAATACAAAATTACTCTTGAAAAGAGCCAGCATATATTTCAGTGACAGTATTAACATGTCATTTGGAGAGCCAATAGATAATAAGGAACAACGTACAAGCTGCAATAACAGCAGACAGTATAAGGGTGTCTCTTGATTTGCGTCTCCTTATAGAACCTTAAAACGTGGGAAAAAAAGAGCAAAAAATTAGTACTAAGTAATGGGTATAGCAAGGAAGCAAAGCTAAAAATACAAAATGTTTCATGAAGTATTACCCAGTACGCTGCGTATATTTGAAAATTTGTTACTTAGACCTTTCACTTTCCCTTGAACATCTCCAAACAGAGTCCTTTGTGAACCTAAGACGGCCCTTGTGGTTTGAGCTTGATTGATAACATCATCAATCTGCAGAAAGTTGAATGAATTTTACTCTTAATACAAGTAGCAATATGAAAAATTTATGCAACAAACATTAACGAAAATGCAATTAGTATATTGATCGAATAGCTCTCTCATCAATCAAACATAAATAATCATTCAAAAACAAAAAGCACGTTTAAAGGGAGTAATTATAGGTCTGACAATATATTAGTGCTTCCTCTTCTTCTCACAGAACCATAAACACAATCTACATGTGCATTTATAAACATATCCATTTCAAGAACATCGAAAGGATGAGAACCAACTATGTAGCATCTACATTGAGAATTTAAGTATTGTATACATCATTAGCCCAATCTTTCGTCAGAGCTATCCATAACAACGGACTTTAAGAATGTTCCTATCCATTGATGTAAATACACATAGGCATCTACATGGAAGAAACCAGTAAGGTCTTACATGAGAAATGCTTCCATGGATGGCAGCTCTTTCCCGCAATATCTGCACTCTTGGGGACATACTGCCAGATGCCTGCATGAAGGCACATATTGAAACTCAACCTCAAAAAAATGAAAAAGTGGAATACGAGTTAAAGGTTTGGAGATTGCACACAACACTCACCTTGTACTCGGTTATATCATCTCTGACAGAACTTAGCAGCTCGGCGTGCTCTCTCATTGAGTTTATATTTCCCTTGATTCGTCTAAATTCCTAAAGCAACAAATTCCAATTGTTCAATAAAGATGAATGCCGTAAAACTTCTTAATCAAACAATTCAATTTCATAACTACAGAACTTCAAGTCACCTTATATACAGCTTAGATTCCTGCAAGTATTAGCATATATGTATCCCCTCAATCATCAAGATAAGTGTAATATTGCCAAAAATTGGGATAATAATTAGAGTTTGCTAATTAGCAATTGCAAGTACATCAGTATGCAGATGTCTCAACATAAATCTCTAGAGTATGCACTTACTAGCAATTGCAAGGCAGCAACACAACATATTTCTGCTGAGATGAAGGGAACTAGGAGCAGAACAAGGATGAAACGAAAGCAGGAAAGAGCATACTAAACCTGAGTAAACTCGTGAAGTATGTCTCTGTGCCTTGCCAGCTTTTGAGTGACTGAAGTAGTTGGAGCTGCAGACGCAGCACATCTACTCATTGAATCATTTATGTCTAGTAGCTTCTCGAGCAACGATTGAATTTCCATTTCCATGGACTTCCATGACCTGCTGGATCCAAGAGTTGGTGAACCAGATTCTACATAACCTGAATCAAGGGCATGCTTTATCACAGAGGATGACAGTTTCATACAACTATGGAAATTCTGACGGATCAAAGCGTCAGACAAGGTGGTACATTTCAGAATAACACATCAAAGACAACATAAGCTGCTACTGTTGTTAGTTCTTAGGACAACTAAAAGGTGCAAACTACAGATTCAAGTAGAATCTCTGAATTGTGATATCCCTATCAAAACAATCTAAAACTAACAAATCTCTGGCAGAGAGGAGTTTATCTTTTTTCTTTATAAATTCTGGTTTACTTGCACACAAGAAAACATACACTGAAAAGCAAAATCTCCCTTATTAGTTTTCTGCAAAAATGCTTGCGATCAGTCATTTGTCAATCTGGAACTAAAAAGCTATTCTCAAGATGGGAAATTCGAACTGTTAAAAACAATTCATAATAACCCCCAAAAATCAACAGTTCTCGATACCAAATCAAACACTGAAATGAAAAGGCCAAATAATTGGGGTAAGGAAAAGCAACGAAAAGTTTTACCTCCTTGAGTGAAGCGAGCACCAAGCTTAGCGTAAGAAGAGAGCTTGACGTCGAGATCTCCCTCAATCTTCCGAGCCTCTTTCCTCAATTCCTCCCAACCCGATTCCTGCAACTCTAGATTCGGATCCGCCATTTCGGATCTTCCACGAATCCTCCACTACACACTTCTCTCTGCGTAATTTGGTGGTCGTTTCACTGCGTGTGCGCCAGTTCATAGATTGATCGTAGAAGATCCGGAGTCAATGGGCCGAGAGTCAATGGGCCAAATCTAATGGCCCAATCATCATTAAATTGATCAAATCAATATGATATTAAGACATCAAAAATATCGTTGAGAGATTGATCACAACTGATCGTAGCCTTACAGATATTTATTGAAATAATATAATAAATAAATAAATATAGCTACAACTACTTAATAAAAATTTATTTTATAAGAATAAAATAGTTTTTATATTGTAAAAAATATTTAGATGCATATTCAAAGTTAATATTAACGAGATTTATCAAATTTAAGCATATCAATATCGAATCCCTTTAATTCTAAATTATTAATAATTTATTCAAAATATATAATTTACAAATTATAAAAAAAATAGGTAACTCGAGGATGAAATTGATAAATACCTCAAGCTAAAATGCTTAATTTTGCTCGTGATATTACTAATTAAAATTATATAATTTTATTTAAATATATTAAATCTATATTCAATCAAATATTTGATCAATTTAAATATAATCCTTTAATTTCAAATTGGATTAGGCCAAATCAAAATTGTCATTCCAAATCGGCACCAACAGTAAATTTGTATTTATTTACTACTTTCATATTTTTTACCAAACCAAGTGAGATTTATACAAGAATTTATCTATCACCCTTTTAAGTATTAATTGCAAGAAGCTTAAAGGTAAATGTCAACTAGTGAGATTGGTAGGTTGATCTTCTTGATTACTTGTTACCAGAATCATTATTTAAGTGTAGGAGCAGCTCCAAGTGAGAGGAACAGATCTTCTGTTCCTATCCTATTTCATGAACATTCATCTATTCAATAAGTAGAACTCACAGAAAATAAATGTACAAATGTTTATGAAACAGAATAGGAACAAGTGATCTGAACCACTAAGTAAGAGGTTTAGGTCGTGATCTGTCCAGCCTTAAAAAAGCCATTAGGCCTATCTAGTGATTGAGATTTCAATTTCAGATAATGAGCCTCCCACCTTCAATTCAACCTTTCAACTTTTGTAATTTATAATTGTGATCCATGTATTTTCTAGTATTTCAGACTTCCATAGTTCTGATCCTATATTTTATAATTGAACCCTTCGACTTTTCTAATATAAGGCATGAAACTCCAAAAAGATGCAAAATTTTCTGTTATATTGATCCAAATCAACCTACATTCTTTTATCCCACAACAAAAAAATTGTTCATGAGCCACTTTAGGTCTGTCAAGAAAAGAAGTACTACATCAGAAAGCAAATTAGCTGAAGTCTCTCTAAGGAAGGGCCGTACAAAAGGGGAAGAACCAACCAGGAAAAGACTTGCTCTTTTGCTGCTTCTTGAGTAATCAAATTACAACTCATCTTTGGTAGATTGCGTGTCACCGGTCCTGACTGGAAAAAGCCAACGGAAGGGCAGTAATAACTTACTGGTTACAGATTTCTTTTCTATTCGCACCAGGTTCGTGGTGCACACTGCATTGTAGCTGTGCTTTAGGTGAGGAGCAACAATTCCTTCCTAAGCAAATGAAAATAGTGCACAATGAGGAGGAGGACAGGTAATTATCTAAATAAACACCGAAAATGAATGTCACAAAAGTTATTGCAAAGTACCTTAAACACTTCAAATGGACATAAGTCAGAATAATTACATCCCTGTACATAGAAACACGAAATTAAATTCAGAATCCAAGATCCTGAAGATAAGAAAGGAGAAAAAATTCGTGTCTATATATATGTATATATATACCGGCACAGGAATGGGTTTCTCATTGTGAAGCACTTGCACTAAGTACTTGCTTGAAGTTGAAGAGCTTGCTGGGCAAGTATACAGGACAAGTATGCTGTTCCCAGCAAAAGGTGCGACGAAACTACCCCACCAATTTCTACTCTGTGGAGGTTTAGGAGGAATTTCCAAGGGTTGTTCTTTTTGTATTTTCTGGAATTCTTGAAGATTTCAAACATTTTGTGTTCAGAATATGGTAAAAACAATGAAACAGTAAAAAATCATACTTGTTCCAGATGTTGCTTATAAATGAAGATTAAGTCAACACTAGAGAGTGGAAAGAATGACTAACCAGATCCTTCAAGGAAAAGCCCAAGCAGACATGTAAACGGAACCACAGTTTCCGCATGTGCAAATCGCAATCTGGCCTTTTCGTAACTTCCAGGAGGATGGTTCTCTACAAAAGCAAAAGGTATTAAGCTCAAGATATTCACAACTCGGGCAAAATTTTCTTTGAAAGACAAACCAACCAGGAAGGAAGAAATAGTGATAATCACTCTGGTTAAAGGATAAAACACAAAAGGGAAAAAGAATTCATTCCAGGAGGTTCCTTGTTTACTAGAGTATTACAAGCATTGTCCCACATGAAAGTTTGAAGAAAGATCAGCAACAACAACCAAACTTAAAGAGAATAACTGGCAATGGAATATGGAAAAAAACTTAAATTGAAGCATTTGAATGCATTGACCTTCTTGAGCCTTGATTGCTTGTACCATTGATTGAAGAACATCTTCAAGCAATGGAACTCCCATGCGATAGTTTAAGGATTGGCCATAACCTTTCAATATAAACGCCTCCAAATCATCTGTCCATTCCAACAAAGCAACCTATGTCCAATTTTAAATTTTTAATATGACGAAGCAAAAACAGAAAATTTACTAAGCTCTACTTCTGTAACAGAATGGAACATTCCATCTACCTCAGACGGAGTGAAAAGACCACAAGCCTGATCAGCTATATCCAACAAGGATGCTTCCTGCCAAACCAAATAGAGACAATTGGACAATGCCACAGAATTAAAATTAGCTAAATAAGGGATCATTTATTACAATACGGAATGATCTGAGACTTCATAAGCCACAGAGATTTGACCATCACAAAGATGTGCAAGTCAGATAAAGTGAAATACCTGTTTACAAAGAAACCATAGGGAAGCAGTATCCTGTCTTGTGAAGTTTAACCCATAACGGTGAATTAATGCAGAGCTAATTTCATCCAATACAGGTTCCTTAAGTTTATTCACAGCAGGCTCTTCTTTTTCCCTATAAACCTGCCAGCAGGCACCAAAGCTTTAGATGGATGATTAACATCATCCAAACGGGACATGCAACTTATGGAAACAGCATGAAGTACCTTCTGCTGACTTAAACCACAGTCAACAAGAAAATCAACCAAAAAAGGCAAACGTGCAAAAATACCTTGTAGCTTTCACAAGTATCATAAAATCTAAGCAATATGTCGCTTGCACGACTTTCACTGGCGACAGCAAAAGCTCGATGACGTCCGTGTCCAAGAGTTCCCTTCCCACTTAGCAGCCCCATGCCAAATGCCACAGCACTAGCTGATGCCCGATGAACCTGTGACATTAAGAACATGAGACATTAATTGATTCTAGAAAAGGAAACGAGGAGAATAAGAAATGCCTCGAAGTTACAAGAATGGAAATAAAGCATCAAATTGACAATTTTGATTATAGAAATTTTACTCATCTAGAACAAGACACAAATCTCACCTGTGTGGCCTTGATTGTGTGCACATCTGGGTGATAATCCCCCTCAAACAAGCTGGGAAACATTTCCTTAATCCGAATTCCAAGATGATACAGTTCACCTTCTCCCTTTTCAATCAATTCTCCACCCTTTGACTTCCCTCTCCAAGGAGATTTCCAGCCCCGCATCCAAGCAGGAACATTATGCAAAGTCGCGTCTCTCATAAGTTCCTCCAAATGAGAAGCCAGTTTTTCCAACTCTTTCATACGCTTTTTGGTGGGAGAACGAGTCCCATGTCTAGCCTAAAAATCTAACCTCACATCAATTCATTTCCAATTTAAACTTTCAATCCATAACATTTAACACCTATATCACACCAACTTGAGCCTTGAGAAATCCAAAAGCGAAACCACATACCAGACAAGCAAAGCATACACTTGAACGTTGAAACTCGAAAAGACTAACAAATCCAACCGATTTTTGAAAGAGGGAATTTACCACGAGGTTTAAGTGGATAGGAGTGCAACCATCTGGAATATGGGAGGGAACAAAAGAGGTATTGATTACATCTTTAACAACACCGTATCTGCGAAAATTCAAAACAGCAAACAGTTAGCAAAAATCATTGAAAAGAGGTAAGGGGAATGAGATTATAGAGAGAATGAGACCCTGTGACCGTAGATAGGTGTTGACGGACATCGAATTCTTGATTGGAATTTGAATGCTTTACTATTGTCCAAAAGAGAAGAAACAATAAGGCAATGGCCATCTTCCTCATTATTTCGTTCTTTTCTATTTATGCTTCTTCACTTGTTAAAAGATGTGAACCCAAACAACTCAGAAGTTCAAACCCGAATTTGCTCATGCCGGTCGTCCCAATGCTCTCCTGAAAACAAACTGAAACTTGAGGTAAAGGAAAATGGAACTATGAATCAACCCAAGCAAAACACGAGGGATGATCTACTAAGGTTCAAAACCAGAAAAATAATGTCAAAATCTGAACAAGAACAAACGCAAAACCCTGGAAGAGAAATGCCAGAAAGCAAGATGTTCTCTTAGATATTCAAATCTTGTTTTTAGATTAACAGTTTCATCATCAAGCAATACAAGCATCAAACACACGTAAGGGTCGCAACAACTAAGATGCCGAGACACATAAATCAGGAATGTCCCAAGTCACAAACCTAATTAACACAGCAAAAACTGACACCCTAACATCCATAGACCATAAAATCGAATTCAATAATCAACATACGTAATGTATATGAAGAAAACTTGTAGAATGAAACAATAAAAGAGTAAAAATAGAACAGAAACAGAAGCTAACAAGAAAGTTACATGGAAAGAAACGCAGAACAAAAGCACGAAACACGGCTGGTATGAAGCTGAGCCAAACAAACCAAATTCGATTTGAAGCAGCCAAAGCAAACAGAATAAAGAAATGAATAAAGGGTAAGAAATCCATTCGAGTTTTACCCCTTTGACAAAGAATGTGCGTGTAAGATACTGATACAGTGACAAGTCCTGTGTGTTCCCTTTCTTGTGTTCTTCACTGTTTCTTTCGAAGATGAGAGTGTGTATATAAATCTGCTGATTATGCGTATCCAGAGGGAAAAGAACGGGAAACAAACGAGAGATCAGGGAGAGATGGCTATGGGGGAAGATGCAAAATGAGAATAGTTAAAAAGGAAATTAACAAATTTAACATGATAATTAGTTATAGGCTCGATCAAACCAAACTTGAAATTATTTAGATCAGACTTGGGCTGTATGCCATTGGGTCGACCCAAAGCTTTACCAAATCTATTCACTGTTGACTAAATTGCTTTAGGTATAACACATGGTTCTTGTCATAAGGTATAGACATGATAATTGCCACGTTAGCATGAAATCACCGTAATCATACGCACCGTTTCGCTTATGTGATCGATTAACAAACTCTTGAACACGTGCCCTGTATCTACAAGGGAAATGAATTTTTCTCTTTTTGACCCACCTTCTCTGATCTCTCCACGTTTCTGGAATTCTCCTTCTTCTCTATCTCACCATTCACTTGACAAGAATTGTCTTCGGTCTTCTCAAGAATCCAAAGCCTGGACCCAGAAAAAGCCACCAGGGTCAGGGCCCTTGTTCACTAGGTCATTCCAAACTTATCTTCATCCACGTCAGTAGCATGTGTAATTAAAATAAGAAAATAATTAAAATAATATTTGTTAATTTAATAATTCATTATCATTATAAATTATTAGCTGACTACGTTAACCATTCACGAATAAATACTAAGGCCTGTTTGGTTGGACATTAACTTGGTCGGATATTAATTAATAAAATAAAATAAAATAAAACGGAAAAATTTATAATGAAATATAATATAATATAAAAATGTTGTTTGAAATATTGATGGAATAGAACGTAATGTATAATAAAGGACTATTATATAGTTATTACAAAAAATCATTACTATGATTTTAAAACAGAAATTCTGTCCAACAAAAAAGTGAGGGGTCAAGTCATAACCGTAACAAATAATTTTTTTTATTTTAAAATAATAAAAATTTTATTATTTTATTATTAATTATATACAATTTAGTATTAATTATATAAAATTATTATTAATTATTTAATAATTTTTATTTTGTTCTATTATATGGGTTTATATTTAAAAATAATTTGTTTATATTTTTATTTATATAGAAATATATACAAACAATTAAATAATAATTTTTATATATTTT
>JANSVA010000004.1:1506981-1521279 GCA_025504915.1 Erythroxylum reticulatum
AATTGAAGATATAAAACTCAAAGGTCTAAAGTGCATGATTAGATGCACAAGAGTCTCTAAGTTAAAACTAATACCTTTAATACTTGGGATATTTTGAATAACTTCAGGAAGCAAATATTGATATTCAATTAGAATAGCTAGCATGTGTTGTCCGAAAACAGCTTTTTTGTAAAAAATATAAAGGGAGCTTGCGTACAACTGATATCCCTGTACTATACCCTCACTAATTAGGGTAATTTTGAGTTTTAGGATCTCGCAATGACTTTTTCAAAGACTTATTTTACTCAAAAGTTAATTCTCTATTGTTAGAATATCTCATTAAAAAAACTATTTATGTGATCAAAATTTTCAAACTTATGCTATCTTGAAAATTTTCAAGTGCAAACAAAAGCTTCTCTACCTTTTGAAAAGAACTTTCAAAAGAATGTAAGAAATTGTTTTTCCATTTTTTGAAAACTCCCACTATGTCATTTTCTATTTTTATAAATTGTTGATTTTCAAAACTTTTTTCTTATAATAAGTTAATTTGAAATGTTAGGATTAATTTTTATCAAATATTATATAGATATTAATATATTATGTTAAGGTAATTAATCAATTAATTATTTTTGTTTTATTTTTTAAGATATTCCTAATCATATCATCCAATATTGTAACTGGTCAACACAAAAGAATAAAATATTAAGTGAAGTTTGAAACCAAGAAAATGAAGGTATCTTGTTTTTACATATTTTAATTTTTACGTTATAAACTCTTATCTAATTTATTTTTATTTACATCCATTCCTCGTCAAATCTTTCTGACCTTCTCACAAAACCATCGGGTTCGTCCTTTTTTGCATTTACGTCCAATGTTATATCGAATATTAATGGCTAATAACATATGATCTTCCTAATCACATCTAAAATAATCACTAAAATTAAAAAAATAAAATATTAGAGTTTTTCATCGAATATTAATGGCTAATAACATATCATTTTCCTAATCACATCTAAAATAATCACTAAAATTAAAAAACAATAAAATATTAGAATTTTTCACATTTAAAAAAGAAATAATTATTTAAACTTTTGATTGCTTAAAAAACTTTTTGAATTATTAGTACAAAGAGATTTCGTTAACGAAAAAGCTTTCAACATTGTCCAATATTTTGATTGTTTTTAAATATTTTTTCAAATACACTTTTTTGATAATGAATTATTTTTTTGGAACTACCATTAAAAAGTGATGATTTGCTATATTATTATAATTTTTGAATTACCATTAAAAAAGATGTTATTTAATATGATTAGATATTAAAATTGATTTATTATTCATTAATTATTTATTAAATTTCCAAATTTTACTCTGTTTATAAAAAAAGAAAGGAAATTCTGTCCGTTTTGATTTTGAGTTCTATTTTATCGTTTTATTAAATAAATTTTTCTTATAAAGTTTTAAAAAAAAGAAAAATTGAGTGCGATCAAAATTCATGAAATTTGTTTTTGAATTTTTTAAGACCGCATAAAATTATTATACTCTATTTATTTACATTTTGGTACAATTTTATTATCTAAATATGAAATTTGAATCAAATATTATCTTTTAGTATTTGAAATATAAGTTACATTATAACTAAAAGCAATGTTTTAAAAATCCAATCAGACTAGCCAGTTCGACCTAAAATAGTCTGAACCTGCTAGTTATCTGGTTAGGTTTTATTTAATAACCTTTATGTATAAAAATCGATCGGTTTATTAAAGAACTGGTCAATTTTTCAATGAACAGGTCTAACCGATTAGTTAATATATAAATATACCTAAACTTCATATTTTTCAGGAATCAAAACTCTCTCCTCACCTCTACTATTTGCTTTTCACCATCTTCTCTTCACCACCTCATCGCGTCCATAGATTCATTAAGTAAATATGATACTTGTGGGTAACTCATAGATGCAGAAATCAAGCCCTGTTGACTCTCTTTGGAAGGCTACTGTAAACTCGATGGCCATTATTTTCTTCTTTTAAGGACCTTGAAATAATAGTAATCCTACTTTGTCTGGGGCTTGTGTTCATCTTTTCACTTCCCAAAATTATTTTCTTCTTTTAAAGCTTCGTTCTATCTTGCATAAATCAAAACCCCTTATGAAACTTGGGCTAAATTTTGAAATCCTTATGAAGCCACAAGACATAGAAACAAGTCTCAACAAAGAACCAATGAATTGAATTCTAACGACCAATTTGGGGACGAGGAGAAGTCTCACTCTTTGATTGGAGATGGAGCGAGTCTTGGGTATGAGGAAGTTATCTTCTTTTTTTTTTTTTGGTTGTTCATTTTTGTGAAGTTGGAGAAAAGAATAGAAAATTGGATGTTTCTTTTATTGGTTTAGTTCCTCTACGATGAGAAGGAGTTACATCCTCTAATGCATGCAGCTGGTTTGATATAACAAGCTTGTTGAGGCAACTTCGATCTATTACTTCCTCTGTAATTAAGGATCGTGATTGAAGGGATTGTCTTTGCATCCATCTCATGTTCCGCAAGTTCAGGTTTTGGTTTATTTTATTGTTGGTCATGAAATGTTTATAATCTAAACAGAACCTTTCTTTTTTGAATTTGTCTTTCTTATTATATTTTCCCTTAAATTTGGCCTTTCTATTTTTTATTTCGAAGGGGTACTATTTTTTTGCCATTTTGGTGCTACTGGTGTTGATTGGATGGATGGAGGAGCAAAATATTTGAGATAAGATGAATGGGTTTTGGAGTGAAATGGTTCTAGTTGTCAGGTTTCTATATCGTTCCAATTTGTTGTATTATTTAGGTTTCAATATGCTAAGAGATAATAGATAAGGATAAGTCAATTGCGCTTCATGGAGATTTCTTTTTTATTCTAGTTAGAACTCTATTTCATTTTAATATCTAATTTTGATAGTTGTGATATATATAATCTTCAAAGTATTGAATTTGTTGATCTAAAATACCAGAACTGAAAATATTTCGATGAGATAACACGGCTATTTGCTAGAGTAAAGTTTAATAAGTGAATATCATTCTTCTTATGGTTTGTTTTTGTGTATATGTATCGTCACACTTTACTGTTGGTTTCTTTGTTTGTGTATAGTCACCATTCTGTTGTTGATCTTTTGTGTATGATTTGATTCATTCACCGTGTCTCCTTCATCCTCTTCGTTAATTCGTTGTAACAATTCCCTTCCCTGTAGATTTATAATAAAGTACTAAATATGGAAAAAGGCAAATATTATATATCAATGTTACAAATGTTTGAAGAGTATTGCTCTTTCTTAGTATTATGAGTATTTTAACATTCTTTCATAAAATGAAATGTATACAGGCATTATGAGGCAGAGTTACAAAATGTATTAAATATTAAAAAAAAACAAGTGTATTAAACTATTGACCTGGAATATGGATCCATAAAGCTACACTTCACTATAGGATTTAGAAACATATTGTTTGTTTTTATATATTAAATTAATTTTCTATCTCTGAATTTTTCTCCTTTGTGAGATTTATATTTGTTTTGATATGTTAAATTGATTTTCATCTCTTTTCTTTTTTCTCTTTGTTAAATCTTTTTTTCATATCATAAAGATGGCTTCTAAGCAATTGGATACAATCTTTTTAAAATCAAATTGAAAGTTAAACCTGTAAGATAAGAGGTTTAAGGTTTAAAAGGTTCAATTAGTATTAGAATATCACAAAATTGGCTAAAGATTAAACAAAATTAAAAATTTTGAAATATAATTGAAAGTGATTGTCTTTATCTATGAAAATTTGAAGATTAATTAAAAAAGATTATTAATTGAAAATTAATTAATTTATTATAGTTTATAAAATCTTATTAATTTAAAAAAATTGACCAGTTAATCAATAAACTGATCAGCTTTTAACAATAAGATTTATTAAAGCAAATTTAACTAAAAAGTTAAAAATGAATAAGAAAGTTGCACTGATTAAGGTTTTTATGATTGAACATGTTAAATCGATTGAATTTTTTAATCATAGGCTAAGATCACAAAATTTGATCTGATTCAATTATACAAAATAACGTTATTCTTTTTCAATCTAAATTTAATTTTAAAAAAATACTTTAATAAGATTTTGAGTTGTATATTCCTCCCAATTTGACCTAACCCAATCTATTTTCTTCTCTGAAACTAAATTTTAGTTGTAAACAATTAAATATAACAAAAAGGTCTTTACCTAACTTTAGTTAGAAGTTAACTAATCAAATTTGATTTGATTATACTCAAACTTAAATATTTCAATTCAGTTAAATTTAAAATTAAATACATAATGTTTAAGTTGGACTACTTATTAAAAAATAAAAGAAAACTTATTTAAAATTAATGAGTTAGATCATACTTTGATGAAGGGGCAAGGTTTAAGAATCAAACTTGCCACTACTCAACAAAAATAAAAATTGTTTTGAATACATTTATTTAAAGTGGTGTTGTTTAATTTTTAAATTTTAAAAAATTAAAATGAAGATGATAATTTTATAAAAAATTTATTAAAAATAATATTATTTAAATCGATTTTCTTGAGCTAGATCCTATTATTATTTCTAATTATAGGAGTTTAATTTTATTCTATTCAACCCAATCCAACGGCCAAATCGACAGATAGAAATTGGACGAAGATGAGGGCCGTCGCAGCCCCTATTTGGCGGTACGAACCGGACTACCAAACGAACTAGACGGATGTATGAGCGAAGACAAACTGTAGCCATCTGGTCTTTAAAACTCAAGTGTACGCTTATTATTGTATCGGAATCTTTCGTCTTCTTTAGTGGCAAACATAATGATTTTGCCATTTTACTAAAGCTAAAGTTGCTGCATCCAATAACACAAATGGAATGATTGTTCTTACTTTAGTGCTGATCGAAAAACCGTGAACAGGTAAAAGATAAGGTCCATAATTACCAGAAGGAATTCTCAGGCGGAGATGGTAAGAACCGTTAGGATCATATTCTCTGCTCTATATGGCTAATATGAAGCATTTATAATGCTGTGTACGGTGCCATAGTATCCGAACGTATAGTTAAAAAGTGGACTTTCATTTTCTTTGTAATATCTTACTGGATCTCTTATGGGTTTTGATATTAAAACTGTAAAATTTAACATACACGAACAGCTTTCGACCATAGAAAGAATCTTTGAATGTGGGAGGAAGTTTTACGCTATCAGAAGTTACAAAGCTAAAGCCCTTTCATGGCTTCTGGTTGGAAGCTCTAGATCGATATCTCGCAGCATATCGATGAAACAAGGCCAAAGCATTACTAGTGGTCTGAGCCAAGTTCAAAACCTTGCCTTTGATTGTGGCTTTAAGCTTACTCATGTTCCTTCCCCGAAACGCATCGACGCACGTGGTAGCGTCCGTCAGAGCAGCACTGACCCAAGTCTCGACGTTGCTTATGTGCCAAAACGCGTCGTCTTTAACCGGTGATTCTTGGCCTCCCAATCGACGAAGCTCTGTAATGGATTGGCTAAGTTGCTCCACGCCGTCGGTTATCTGGTCTAAGCAATCTTTGACCAGTTGGTAATCTTTAGCTTTCTCCGCCTTGAGGTCGCCGGCTACTTTCAACATGTACGATCTAGTGAACTGTGCCCTGTATAAACTCACCGATAGGGAAACTTGTGCGAGCTGTTGTGGGGATTGTATGGTTGAGTCTGGGAACATGGAGAGGTACTGGAAGCATAAGGTGGGGTAGTGGGTGGTCTTGCATGTGGCTTCTATATAGGTTCGTGTTCGAGGTCGACGAGTGAGAAAGGTTGGCTCCGCCTTGCCGGAGAGGGAAAAGACGGCGAGTATGAAAACTAGAACTAGTAAAGAAAGCTTAAGAAACGACATTGTTTTTGAAGCTATTCTAATACTTGATGGGGTTTAGAGTTGCTTATCAATATATAGACAGGACAGGAGGGTCACTTGGTATGGCTACCCACGTTAGACTTACGTGCAATTTACTTGGATTAGATTATGGACATTGCTATTTGGTAATAAGGAAAGCCATTAATGATTAAACTATGCAGATGCTCATTAAGTCGGTCAAGTATTTTAGAAATGAAACTTACCTCACATGCATCTTTGATCAAACGTGTTATAGCCTACAAAGCCAAACCTAAAGATGAAGATTTGCTTGCATTTATGGTACGATACTTCACATCGGTTGATTACGTCAAAAGTTCAACATGAACTTTTATTTTAGAAATATCATTAAATTTTTTTTAAATTATTATTTTAGTGATTCTTATAATTATTATGTGAGATTTGAAGCTTAGGAACTCAACTCGGAGGAAAGAGTTTATTTTGTAATTCCTGACATAAGGTTTAGAAAATATTGGATCTTTATGATTTTTTTAAATAATAATTTTCAATTTTTAAAATTGTTTTTAACAATTTTCAATTTTGAGCAGAATTTTATTTTTAGACATTTTTTAAAAATATTAACGAAATACACTTCGTCACACTTTATTAACATAACAAGCCAACATCATCAGTTTTTACAAAATTTCAAGAAAATGATTTTTTATAAAAATTTTGAAAACTATAAAAAAATTAAAATTTTAAAAATTGCAAAGTTTAGATTATGCCAGATAACGTTGTATCTTTTACACTTATTATTTTCAGTGTTGTCTACCTTATTACATTCCATGTCATCGAAAATATTGTCGAAACTACTCGAGAAGGCTTAGGCTTCACTCGGGGAGGTTTTTCTTTCTCCGATATACACGGTCTCTTGGCCATGGATGGTAGGATGTGTTTGTCTGTTCATTGCCAACACAATCCATCACATAAGGCTAATGGGATCTTATTCTAATCATTTAAAAATAAAATTGTAATCCAGGTGCTGATAACGTATATAACGATCTTTGAGCAGAATTCAACTGAACCCCTTTAAATGGTGAACTTAAGCTATAATGCTGACTGATTTCATGTTTAAAATAATCTCCATAGTTTGTGCTATTCTAGTTTAAAACAAGTAGAAGCTTGAGTAACATTATAATCTATCGACGAATATGCATTTCACTAGTTCTCAACAGGGCAACGAGCGCATAGAAAAGATTATGTGGAAGACACTTGAATGTTTCCAACATGTTAAAGGGAAAGGCAACTATATTGAACACACAAGATACACAACAGAATGAAAGATTCTGGCATCACTCAGCAACCCGAACTCCAGATAGATAAACACGGCTCTGAATTACCGTGCCCCCTATCCAAAATCCAGGCATTACCATTAGCCCGACTTTAGGTTTCTGATCACTTGAATCCAAGATCAAATTTTTTATGATACTTTCCATGTAAACCTCTGAGAATTCGTTACCATTCTTCACCTGAAAGATCTTGGCATTAGGATCAAATGAATAAGCCAGACTGTGTAGAAGCCATATTGACTTGGCCAGTTTTAAGAAAGCCTGATAAAAGGGAGTCCTTGGGTGCCCGCCACTGGCTATGAAGTTTCGCTGATCAAGATTTCCAAAGAAAGACACTTCCATCTTTGGGTGGACAACCACCAGGTACTTACTACTGCAAAATTTCCCGAAAGCAGAATCAGGGTGCTGGCCTAGCATATCAAGAGGATCCATCTCTCTAAGAGCAAGAAATTGATGGAAGAAACCCTCCCTGGAGACGGTCATATTGTCTGATTTAATACCAAAGCTGTCTTGCTGAAACCCACTGAACATCCATTGACATATATGAGACTCAAACGCATACTTCTTGTGAGCTCTCTTCGTATAAGTAACATTGGGTTCAATTGAACTAGCTGCAGCATCAAGGTCCCATCCAGCTGCCTTCATCATATTGATCAGTGGTTTAGAAAAATCGTGAATGGCTTTGAAAGCCATTTCTACAGCAGAAATGAATAGTTCAGGGGTTAAATCCAGAGGAATAAACCCTTTTTCATCCCCAGAACCTTCTGAATCTTTGGTTGACAAGCCCCTCAGCTTAAGATTCTTCTCCAGTTTGGTTCTCTTCTGCATTGCATCCTCGATCTGTTGTTGTAACTGGAGAATCTCAGAATCTTTATTCTGAATTTCAGACTGAAATTTCTTAACCATCACCTCATAAGTTTTCAGCAAGCTTTGTTGCTCTTGGATCTCAGCAGCTAAACGTGAGTCCTGTGGAGAAGCACATGTGGTTTTCGGATAGTTCTCTCTGTAAAAGTGTTTGAGCTCAGATAAGCCCTTCAACTCAGATATCACTAGCTTATCAGCAGCTTGGATTTTTTCAGGATCATAGGGACTATGAGCAGATTGAAGTTGTATATAAGCTGATTTGAGGGAAGAAATGTTCGTAAATATCTTGGCCATCAAGGCTTCAAGAGCTTCCGGGTTTTGATTCGTAGAATCTTCCATGGGTTGTGGGTGGACCTTTTGACTGTTGCTCTCACGGAGTTGATTATCTTTGATCCCAGTGGGTAGCATAACTACTACCAGTGAACAGGGTAGGCAGACGGGAATCCTTCAGCCAAAAATCCTTTACAGCAAAACCTGCAAGCTCCCACATAACTATTATAAGCTTCCAGTAGCTGTTAACAAGGTGATCATGCATGCACCACACTAAATAAAGCCTGTTGATTCCTTTGCTAAAATGGCTTCTTTAATAATAAGATCTGGAAGGCTAACAAATATACCATACCGCAAACAAAATCCACCCGCCAACTTTCTTTTGTTTAGCAAACAAGTGATGATTAGTAAGATTCCATGCTTCATACTCATTCGTAGATCATAAAGGAAAAGGAACCTCTGTTAGGACAATCCGTTCCTTCAACATTACGGTAAAACCCCGAAGCTATCAGTGTGCTGAACAATGATCCTAGATCTGGCAGAGTATGTAAAGGATTAAAGGCGCATGCCAAAACCTCAACATCAAATTAATCAAGTCAAACAGTAAGATGAAATCTTTGTCAATGGTTGCTTACCTATAAAGATCACAAAATGCCCTCAAAACATGTCCAGCAAACATAATAAAACTTCAACCTGAAATAAGAAGACACTTCAGAAAATCAGTGTCTCACAGTTCCAAACTATGATCTGTGAAACTTCTCATATTACACAAACCCAGAAAGATTAGAATGCCAAACACTAGCCAGCACATAGATACGAAACATTTCGGGATTCAATCATCTTCTCCCACAGACAATAACACTCAAAAAGGTATAAATATAATCTATTGCGTTGATTTCATAGAAATCAGCAACACAAACTTCATTACTGGGCAACTAGAATTGAATCTAAAATATAGTAAGCAAATCAATAAATTGTAATACATAGAAACTGGAGTTTAATGAACAACAAACTAGCAACTGATGGTGACTCCTTCATCACAAGCCCTAACAAAGCAGGTTTCCAGACTAATCAATACACTGTTTAAGCTACGAAATTCGAAACAAACATGGACTCAAAGGCACAGCCAAAAGAGATTTACCAAGTCGAAGAAGTAGGAAAATCGATGAAGATTGAAAAGATTTGAAGAAAGCCAACTAACACCGGAGGTCGGTAAAGTGGTAGCTTACTCCCGACAAAAGTAAACCCTAACTTTGGGAACAGTTATGTTTTGATTCATTTCCCATTTTTTCCAATTTGTATTTAGGGTCCCAACTAACTAACGTGACACTGTAACTGATAAGTAAACTAAATTACCGACAAGAACTCAAACTTTACTGTAGACATGAACTTGAGTAAGAAGACAAGAAAATGTCAAAATCTATGATTACTTGACCAGTGCTTAGACCAACTCTAACGCAACTAAAAAATGGAGGAAAAATAGAATAATAGATTAAAAAATCCACTCCAATTCACCAGCAAATAATATTTTACTTATGAATAAATATTTTAAATAAATAATTTACAAATATGCATTAAAAAATATCAAATAAGTTATAAACCATAAATACGTTAATATTAATAGCCGAATAATATAATAAATTACAAGCAAAGGCAAACTAAATTAAAACATATATACATAAATGATAATAATCAAGTAGTAGAACTAAATTAAAAAAAGACAAGAAAAATATAATTAATTACTAATACAAAGTTGAAAGATTTAATAATTTGCGCGTTTTTCGGTTTAATGAATATTTGGTGCCTTTTTTTTTCAAAATATTTTTGATTTATGAAATTCAATAAAATTTAATGTTTGATATTAAGTAATTATATTGTCATTTAGTATATTTAAATAACATGAAATAGTGCACTATATCTCATATATTATTTAGTTTAGTATTATTAAATAACAAATTATAGTTTAATTGAAATTTTATTTTTTATTATTTATTAACATGAAAATATAACAACAATAATATTATGAATAAAAATGTACACAAAAAAATAAAATTGGGTTAATTTATAAAGTAATTTTAATAATAAAAATGATAGGTAAAAACAATATGTTGAGAATATCCTTTTTGATGTGAAAAATATAATTATGAGTCATAGCAAAAAGTATTCTAACATCTTCAAAATGAAAGAAATTATGCTTGGTTCTTAAAGAATAAGTTGGAGATGTCTTTAGTACTTGAAAATAGAGATGAGATGCTCTAATTCTTACTTTGTTTTATCTCATTTTATCAGCATATTTACATAAATGTACAGATAAAATGAGATGAAATAGAGTAAAAATTGGTTTATGAGAGCAAAGGATCTGTTTCTCTCAAAATAATCATTAATAATTAGGTTTAATTATTTCTATGGTCAATAATAAAAAATTCCCAAATATTTTTTACAAAAATAAATTAATAAAAATGAATCGAGATTAAAAAACAAATTTACTTAATTAATTATTCTATTTTACAAAATAAAAATTTTGTTTATAACTCAAATTTATAATTTTTAATACTAAAGGTTATCTAAAGAATTTCTCTTAATTGGATAAATTTTTTTAACCTAATAAAATGAATATTAGTGATAGAAAATTAAATAATTATAATTATTTATTTTAAATAAATTTGATTATAATAATTTATATTTATATTTTCATTTTTATTTTAAATTATTTTTTTAATTTTATTAATTAGTATACACATATTATTTAAGAAATAGTTTTGTCGTCAACTTTTACATAAATAAACAAATTTGTTGCTAAGTTTTGATAATTATTAGTTATTTATATTATATATAAAATTATAATATTATAATAAAGTTAAATTTTACTGGATAACAATTTTAGCTCAACCCGACCCAACTTTGACCCGTGTTAGTCGAACCACAGGCTCAAATTGGGCTTGACTTAGGCCGGGGCTATTTAGACCTAACTTCACTTGTGACTCCAAAAAAAGATATAAAACGACTTCGTTTTTGTTTTGTCAAACACAAATATTATTTCGGGAAACTACGGGCGTCCAGCTTGTGGGTCGGACCCGCCCACTACCATCCCTAAAAATTTACTTTCGTGAAAATCATCGTTAATAATTACCAAGAAAAATTGGCCATCTAATTGGGTCTTTATATATAAACGCTGTACGATATTGAAAAGGATGGTCAGGTGCTGTTGAAGCCCAAAAATGGAGATGTGCCTATCTGGACTATGGATTCCTGGAAGCTGAGTCTAAGCACTTTTAACCCTCCTGGAGACCTAAGTACGAAACTGAACATCTAGGGATTAGTCCGAACCAGCAAAGTGAGTAACGTCGCACCAGAACTGGAACTTGCTTTCGTAAAGTAAGTGTGCTTTTCCTTTACTTTTTCCCTTCAAAATTGCCTTCTTGATTACTGTTTCTTCCATGGAGGAAACTTGTTTCGTGATTGAGATGCTGGCATTGCATTGAGTTCCAATTTGAGTTGATGGAATCTGAGCTGGGATTCATTTTCTGAGAATGCGTACATTGTTGTTGAATCTGTACCAAAGTATTGTTTTGTTAGTCTTTCATTTGGGCAAATGACCAAATTGGAGAATTGGAATTGAAAGAATCAAGTTGGGTTGTTCTTGGGTTTGTGGGTTTTGGCAGCGGATATCTGAGAATCTTTATTTTCTCTCAATTGTTAGAGATTCAATCGTCTTATTTTAGCTTTGGCTTGATTTGAAACTATGTGATATAATGCTATTAATTGTTCAGGTTTCTCTGTTTACATGGAAATGGCGACAACAATGACAATGTTCAACTATCCAAGAGTTTCAAAGCTTCCTTCCAAAGAGTGCCTTGGTACTGTAGCTGCTGTTTTGAACGTTGCAGTTTGCTTTCAACAGGATGCTTGTGCATTTGGAAGGAGACTCTCTTACCAGTGTTCTTATGTCCAGGTTACCAAACCTTTCTTGGTAAACTACTTTGGGTACGCCTTGCAAAGCCTATTAATTTAGATGCTCATGAGATTGTGAATATGTGAATGATTGATCATGTAACACAAGTACACATCTCGAAATTACTACATACAAGTTTTGCTTCTTGTTGCTGCTAAATAGTTAATCACCTTTGTGATGTGAAAAATCTTCTAATTGAAGAGTGTAATCATATAATAGTGCTTAGATATATTTCTATTCCATGGAAATTAGATGAAGTAATCAACAGAAAGTAAGTTACTTCTTGTGCCTAGAACTTATTCAGGGTTTCTATTTGAATCCTACAGGAGGATAGCATGGCGGATTAGAAGCAGTGTCGATGACAGTGGACTGGATCCTTCTACCTCGGGTAGTACTCGAGGAACGAGACTGGTTAGGGCCCTTCAGTCTCTGCAAACCAGGTTAAGTGCAAAATTTCAGGAAATAAGGGAAAACCTTCCTGTCAAATTACTCTTTTTCTTGGTCGGATTTTATTGTGCAACTGCATTCGCCACTGTTATTGGTCAGACAGGCGACTGGGATATCCTATCTGCTGCTTTGGCTGTGCTAGTTGTGGAGGGGATTGGAGCACTCATGTATAGAGCTTCTTTACCATTGTTTGACAAAATTAGGGGCCTTGTTACCGTATTTAATTATTGGAAGGCTGGTCTTACCCTTGGTTTGTTCCTAGATTCATTTAAATATGAAATTGAAAACAGCACAAGATTTGCTGATCCGTTCCACTTTGATATTCTCATGCTTTTCCGAGACTTGGTGTTTTGGATTATTCTTCATTAATGCAAGGGTCAAGATTGCATGAGTTGAAAGCTCAGCAAGGATAGAAAGACGTTATAGTGCTGTTGGTCTCGGCCAATAGGATCCCAACTCTGTATTTGGTAACTTTGGATATCAGCATAGAGAAGGGACAATCTAAATTTAATACTGAGATAGAATTTGGTTCAGGAACGACTGTATATTTAGCACTCATCTCCCTTTTATATGCTTCGACATTAGCTCGGGCATTGGTACTTTGAACATGAGTTGTTCGAGTTGTGGTCTTCTAAGACTGTCCTTGCTTCTATGTATAGTCTTCATTGAAAATCTTCATGTACTGCCTGAACTTGTATATCTTGTAAGCTCAAGCTGGTTTTTGAAGCATCAACCTACGGTTGCTAAATTTTTCTGTGGCTGCAGAGGATTCCTTTCCCAAGCATATTGTTTGCTACAATTCATGAGTTAGAAGTTTGACGGATGCCTTGTACATTCGAAAGATGATGTATATCTTAGAGGAAATGAGCAAAACTAGTTGTTAAATGATCTTCAACAGGTTTAATGGAGGTTTAATGGAACAGGTGAATTGAAGCCCTTATCGAGACGGAGTCAATGGATAGGGTCACTTGAGAGGGGTGCGGGTCTAAGGTCTACGCAAGTGGGAGAGCCTGCGTAATAATTTGTTGTAGAGGAGAAATTCTAATACTGAAGTGTCGGATAAATATAGTTTATATTGTAAATTAATAAAAAATGTACTAATCAATTCTGCAATTGGCTAGAAATTTTGAAATTCTTTTTTTTTCCAAAAAATAAATAAAAAGATTGAGTTTTATTTGATGAAATTATAAATTTATAATCAAGATTCAAGACATACTTAAATAATATGTTTAAATTTTAATTAATTGAGGCATTATGTTGTTTACCTAGCTAGAAAAGAAAATCATTATTTTGAATTACCGTTTTCTTTAAATTATTAACTTAATTATGAAGTATATTAAATATATATCAGATAAAATTTAGTTAAATTATATTAATCAAAATTCAAAATTTGAAGTTCTATCCAAATTATATTAATTGCACCTGTAAATATTAATTATTGACAAAATAAATAAAAACTTAATTTGATTATGTTAAAAAAGTTAAAATCTAGCAAACTAAAGTTATGAATACCGTACCAGGCTCGGTATCGGATTTGTTGGACCAATGGTGGTTGACAAATAAAAATCCCTTTATGTTTTGATAATTATAAAATATATAGAATTGGTTAAG
>JANSVA010000004.1:1556448-1568653 GCA_025504915.1 Erythroxylum reticulatum
TACAATAATGTTGTGATTAACTAGGAATATATCCCTGTTCATATGCATACAATATTATTGCTCATTCTGTGAGCACTTATATTCGTTAACGTAACTGATCATATAGCTCATTTAATGCTCAAAAATTGCGATAAAATTCTTTGACAAAACTGATTAATTTTTTTTACAAACATATGGAGATAGCCCCAATAAACATATGAAGGGCAAATTATTTTCATTTTTATTGAGGATAAAATAGTATTATACTATCTTTCATTCCCATTAATGCAACAAACCAAACAACATTATTGGTATTAATACAGAAACTCAAGTTATAAACCAAACATTATTTTTTTATTTTTCATACCCATCCTCGTCTCTTTCTATTATTATACCCATATCCATAACCAATCACGTGCTCAAACCAAATGTCTACTTAAATCTGGCATAGAATAGGGATCTGGTGCCGGTCTTTAGAAGCAAGCCTGGGATTGATGCAGGTTTTCTCCATGGTGGTTTTTGGAAGTTCAGTGCAAAACCATCTAATATCCTGACTTTCAGTGACGATGTGATTGTTGATGAGACAGAAACAATTCCATCAATTCAGGATGACGTTGTTGTTGCTAGTCAAGATTTGCTGCAGGTTTTGTCAGAGTGGGTATCCTTCCAAGGTTGCGGTATTTATTGGAGGTAAGTACTATGTCTGTCTTATAACTGCTGTGCTTAATATGCCTGAAAGAGATGCTTAATGGTATCCAGTGCAAGTAGGAACAGTTTTGAAACCTTGCAAGACTTGTGCGGTCAGCAACTTGAACAAGAGCGATCCAAAAGCCCAAATATATTGCGTGGGACTGGGAATAAATCTCACGTGGAGAGTCTGAGGTTTCAATCAGTGATTAATGAGAGTTATGATACACTTCCTGAAACTCTCGTCGAGCAGTTTGCTGCTGTATCTTATGGGGATTAGTATTTGAACGTCAAGTAGCTCTTTATCTGAACCGTTCGACTGAATCTGCTGTCAGACTTGCTTGCTGCTTGGAATGCCCTAATTAGCAATGCTCGTGATCTTGGCAACAGATCTTATCTTCTCTTTTTTCCTGTTTCATCTGTTTCAAAGCTTTCTTGACCTTTCAATTTTTTTTAATTTATTACAATGAAGGGATGAAAACAGTTTGGCAATGGGGAATAGAGAATATGGAACAGAAGATCTGGTGTGCGTGTTCTTGATATTCTGCCACCACTAGAGAAATTTTCTCCACTTCAAGTTGTGAAAAGAATGAAGCTCATACTTCGGGTTGTAAGTAGCAAAAACTAAGAAATTTGAAACAAAAATTAGAAATAAAAGAACTTATGCAGTCTGATTAGACAGTTTAGCCAACCTATTTTAATCATTATTCCTGGCTAAACTTGATTGGGAGACGTGCACCACCAGGTGAACTGGCTCAAAATGATCTATTCTTATTTCTCTAATTTGAGTTTATATGTCTATCCTTTTTCCGGCTTGAAATCTTGGCTGACATCATTTGTGGCACATGGGGCACAGCACACCTGGAACAGATCCCCCTTTTGCCATATGCACTGATGGAGACCCGATTATTGTCATATGTTCAATCCATTATTTTGGAAGCTTATGTAACATGATAGAGCTGCAACGGGAGGAACAATGGCTTTTGCCCTGGTTTTGCATCACCTATAATCTTTCATTTTCTTGTTCCATCCCAATGATAAGTTGTCTAAGCATGTGAGATCTCTTTTACGAGACTATTCACAGAAGCAAAACGTTGGTGTGTTATTTTCTTCAAAGACTGGGTAACCATTATTCCTGTTTAGCTGTCATAAGTACAATTTACTATGTGATACCGTTTTACGCCTTGCAGTTGCTGATTAACTGTGGTTTAGTGTGATATCACTTCAACAAGTGTTTCCTACTGTCCTATTTATTTATACAAGTGACAGCATGACATTGCTTATACTCTGGAATACATACGTTATGGTCCTCAAGTTGTTTCATTCAGCCTAGAAAAGCTGGGATCATTGCCCCATATTCACTCCAATCACTGCCTTCGACCTTTTCACTGAGATGCAGACATCTTTTACTTTGACTTGACTCGAACGTTAACCTTCCCAATCCAATGTTCCTCATTGGTGGCTTTTGACTTATAATCTTGTTTATAATTCTTTAATAACAAAAGGGTTGTTTAATATTGCAAGCAATTATTACATTACTAGTATAATTGTCGCCTGTTGGTGAACGTTCAACGCATAAACAGTGCAAGCAAGCATGGTCTTAGCTGTGCTCGACGTTGAAATCAAAGATTTGTTTTTATTTTTATAATTTAAGTGAATCGTAACTTACGTTAAGGTACAGCATCAATTCATAATAGGCTTGGAAGCCTTGACATTTGACAAGTGAGTTAGGTAGGCATGCATGAAAAATGTTACATCTCTACCATTACCAAAATAAAATATTCAAATTTAAATTTAAATTGCAGTTGTTTTTAATGTCGATAATTCAAATTAACTTGAGATTATGTGTTCAATTTGTGGATATTAAATAAGCAAAATTTATTATTAAATTTTAAATTGATAATTTAATTAATACTCAATAAAATAATATTTATTACAATTTTTCTTTTTATAAAAATTAATGAATATCAAATCTCAAATTTTGACTAGTTTTGAAAACAGATTAATAATATCCTAACGAGATCATATGCAATAATAATCATGTTTATATTAATATTTGATTTGAATCTTTTTTAACTTATTTTAAATTTTCAAGTTGAACTATTTAAAACTTTATTAATTTCAAATTTTAAAAACAGATACATGGAAAATGCTTATAATTTGATTTTAAAAAAACAAAGATCAAACTCCAAAATGAAAAATAAAAATACAACCAAATTTTTTAGTTAGATTTTTAACTTTTTTGTTTGATTTATTTTAATTATTTTTGTTATTTAAAATTAATCAATTTATTAATTAATCAGTTAATCTTACAAATTAATAATTTCTTATGAATTAAAATAAACTAATTAATGATCATTTAACAATCTTTTTTCTTCTTTTAACATCAAAATTTTTAATAAATAAAGATAATTTATTTTAATCATTTTTTAATTTTTAATTTTAGTTAATCTTTAACTAATTTTATAATAATAAGATTAAACTGTTTAAACCTTAAACATTTTTACATTAATATTTTATCTCCCGTTAAAGTTTTAAACCATTAAATTGGTAGCTAACCGCTATTGGCCTTTGGTGCCACCAAACGACATTGGAATCGTTTGAGAAAACCGAAGTTCACTTCGAAAGAACCATTTTATTTTGTACAAATAAAAAACAAATAAATCAGTAAATTACTAAATTTTAGTGAACTGATAAATTATATAATTAAAAGAAAGAGAAAATTAAAAAATGAAAGGTAGAGCATTTCCGAACCTCTACCCACAGTCAACGGTAGAGATCGAGCTAACTATCTGAATCTAACGGTCACGAATTCCTGCCTGTCCTTTTACGAGTTAGACGAGAAGGAGGCGACTTGAGGATCAGGAGTTGTTGGCTCTCTGAGTCTCTTCAGTTTCATTTTAAAAACAACAGCCATTGAAGAACAGTAAGGTCACTGAGAGAGAGGTTACAAGCAGTCCAAAGCGAAAATGGCAACTTCCTCTCTCACTCCATCTCAAGCACTGTTGGCTCGAGCCATCTCTAACCACGTCTCGGCTCAGTCGTCTGACCAGCACCGCCTCTCACCGGCGACTACACTCTCCCTCCCTTCTTTGTCCGGCCTTAAATCTACCAAATCAGTTGTCTCCTCCTCTTCCTCTTCCTCTCGCCGCCGCCGTCTTCCCCATGCTAGAAGTCAGAGCCAAGTGCGGGCCGCCGCCGTCGAGACACTCGATGCAACCGCCGAGACTTCGTTGGTTGAGAAGTCTGTTAATACCATTAGATTCCTTGCTATTGACGCTGTTGAGAAGGCTAATTCAGGTCACCCGGGTCTGCCCATGGGTTGTGCTCCAGTGGGTCATATTTTGTACGATGAAGTTATGAGATACAACCCGAAGAACCCTTATTGGTTTAACCGTGATCGCTTTGTTTTGTCTGCTGGACATGGGTGTATGTTGCAGTATGCTTTACTTCACCTTGCTGGTTACGATAGTGTTCTGGTGAGTTTCTATGTATTGTTCTTGTTTTGTTAAATGTTTTGAGCTTCGAGTTTTTTGAAATCCTATTGTTATCTTGCTGCATGTATAAAGTTATTGTGGTTATAGTCGGATCCTACAATTATACGGTGTTAAAGCTTATTTGTGTTGGCTGAACTTGAATCAATAGGAGGAAGACTTGAAACAATTCCGTCAGTGGGGAAGCAAGACCCCGGGACACCCAGAGAATTTTGAAACTCCTGGTGTTGAAGTTACTACTGGTTAGATGATAGTTGCAGAGATGTTCTTGCTTTTATGTGGATTTAGTTTCTGTTAGTGGCAATAAAGCATCGACTCCTTTTTCTATATAGGTCCTCTTGGACAGGGTATAGCAAATGCTGTTGGATTGGCCCTTGCAGAAAAGCACCTAGCTGCACGCTACAATAAACCAGAGGCGGAGATTATCGATCATTACACGTATTGGATCTGTCTTCTTGTCATTACTCGATGATATTCTGTTTGTTGGTTTGTTACTATACTAAGTGTATGATTGATTTGGTATAGATATGTTATATTGGGAGATGGTTGTCAAATGGAGGGGATCTCGAATGAAGTGAGTTCCCTTGCTGGACACTGGGGGCTCGGGAAGCTCATTGCATTTTATGATGACAATCACATCTCAATTGATGGTGACACAGAGATTGCATTCACTGAGGATGTTGGCGCACGTTTTGAGTCTCTTGGATGGCATGTTATTTGGGTGAAGAATGGAAACACTGGCTATGATGATATTCGAGCTGCCATCAAGGAGGCAAAGGCTGTCAAAGACAAGCCCACGTTGATCAAGGTTAGATGGTTTCTCTTTCATGCTGCTTATGAGTTTAGAGCACAAGTGACATGAAAGAAAAGTCAATTGTGTAGTTGATCATTGGTTTAGACATTATTAGGTTTATGTATCTGTATGTTTTAAGTTATCATTGTTGTTTGATCAGTGATATTATTTCACTGATCTTTTTCTATTCTTTCAGGTGACTACAACCATAGGTTATGGATCTCCTAATAAGGCAAACTCTTACAGTGTACATGTGAGTGCACTGGGTGCGAAGGAAGTTGAAGCAACAAGGAAGAACCTGGCATGGCCATATGAGCCTTTCCATGTTCCAGAGGATGTTAAAAAGTAAGCTTTCTAATATGTTACATTCATATTCATTTAACTGTCAATTTCTTTTTTCTGAGGAAATGCTTCCTTTGATAATAATCAAACTCTGTCCCTTGTAACCTTGTTTTAAGGCATTGGAGCCGCCATGTGCCCAAGGGTGCTTATCTTGAAGCAGAATGGAATGCCAAGTTTGCAGAATATGAGAAGAAGTATCCAGAGGAAGCTGCAGAGTTGAAGTCCGTCATCACTGGTGAGCTACCTGCTGGTTGGGAGAAAGCACTTCCGGTGAGTAGAGATTTCATTATATTAGGATCACTTAATCTTTTTAACGAGGGTAAATGAACACAAGCATGTTTTCTTTTTTCTGCATCTAATGGACTTTAGGTTGCCTTCTATCTACCTATGATTTCACTTCTGTTTTCAATAAGTGGGCAAACTGTTTAATCAGGATTGGGGTTTACTTTCTTGATCTATTAGTTCAGGAGACCTTGCAGAATCTGTTAGTGGACCAGTTGTGCACTTGGAATGGCAATCATTTACCTAATACTTTCTTTTTCTTCAAATTTCCAGACATACACCCCTGAGAGTCCGGCAGATGCAACCAGAAATCTGTCTCAACAAAACCTTAATGCCCTTGTGAAGGTCCTTCCTGGTCTTCTTGGTGGCAGTGCTGACCTTGCCTCTTCCAACATGACCTTACTGAAAATGTTTGGAGATTTCCAAAAAGACACTCCTGAAGAGCGCAATGTCAGGTTTGGTGTCAGGGAGCATGGAATGGGAGCCATCTGCAATGGCATTGCTCTTCATAGCCCTGGCCTGATTCCATATTGTGCAACCTTCTTTGTTTTCACCGATTACATGAGAGCTGCAATAAGAATATCTGCCTTGTGCGAGGCAGGAGTGATCTATGTTATGACCCATGATTCAATAGGTCTTGGGGAGGATGGACCAACTCATCAGCCAATTGAGCATTTGGCAAGCTTCCGTGCAATGCCAAACATTTTGATGCTCCGCCCAGCTGATGGAAATGAAACTGCTGGTGCTTACAAAGTTGCTGTACTTAACAGGAAGCGACCCTCTATCCTTGCCCTATCTAGACAAAAGCTACCCCAACTACCTGGAACCTCCATTGAAGGAGTTGAAAAGGGTGGCTACATTGTTTCAGATAACTCTTCGGGTAATAAGCCTGATATCATTTTGATTGGAACCGGTTCTGAATTGCCCATTGCTACTGAAGCTGCCAAAGCCCTCCAAAAGGAGGGCAAGGCTGTCAGAGTTGTTTCCTTGGTGTCATGGGAACTCTTTGAAGAGCAATCAGATGCCTACAAGGAAAGCGTGTTGCCAGCAGCTGTCACTGCCAGGGTTAGCATTGAAGCTGGATCAACATTTGGGTGGGAAAAGATTGTTGGAAGCAAAGGTAAGGCCATTGGAATTGATCGATTTGGGGCTAGTGCACCTGCCGGTAAGATCTACAAGGAATTCGGTCTCACTGCAGAAGCTGTTATTGCAGCCGCCAAAGAACTTAGCTAGGTTTGAGTAAACTATGATTTTGTGGAAGTTCAAGTTTGGATTGGAAGATTCGACGAAGAGAGACAATACACAGAGGACTTTTCTCATTATTGGTCTCTTTTGTTTTAATAAAAGCAAAATCACATTCCCTTCTGTTGTTTATAAGTGATCAATGGAGCAACATAGATCAAAAAGAAAGAGTTGGCTGATGGAGATTCTTAATTTTGTAATAACTCTATTACCTGCTTTCATTTTTCTGGCGATTTTTAATCTTAAGCAGAATTAGAACACTCACTGACTCTCTATTCTGATGTTCGCTTTCTATTGTGTTGGTGCTTGAAACTGCAACGTCCCATCAAGTGGATTAAACTCCATTTTTGGTGTGGACTGAAATGCTTGATCTTGTCTATTACGAGCTTCTTCAAAATGGTCACTTCTGTTCCTGTTGGTGTGGCTAGGGTCTTTGAAAAGTTAGGTCCCTACCAGGAACTGAATTGCATTGGCCAATTCAATCTTATTATTGCTTGGTATAGGATTCACGAAATCATAGGTTTTGTTTGTTTCAAGTGGTCCACTTGTGGGTAGAGGACAAGAAAGCTATTGATCTACAACTAAGTTTACGGTTGTTGGGGCTCATCTTCATCTCACTCGATCCATATTGTCCTCTTCTGCTAAAATTTTGCTGGAGATACCGTTAGTTACCGGTTTTCCGTATCGGATACATATACATATGTTTGAAGTAGACATCAAAACGAATGTTAGTATATTCATTTCTAGTGTAATTTACCAATATCCTGTCATATTCTGTCTCAGCACCTCTGTTTATTTCAGCTTTTAGAAGATAAATAAGCACTTTTTTCACAGCAAAGACAGTTTTTAAGAAAAATGAATTTTTCGCAATAAAATTCAAAATCATTTTTTTTATAGAAATGATTTTTCTAGAAGTTAAAATACAACTTTTTGAAAAGTTTAAATTTGTTCAAGTAGATTTTCTAGTGTTTATTTGGATGAGTTTATATCAATAGAGCTTTTCTAAGCAGTCAATTAACTATTTAATTGTCATTTAAAAATGAGTTTTTTTTGACAAATTTACTCGACATTGTTACTTGAGTAAAGTTATTTAAGGCGGTTGGAGTTCTTGGCAGAGTATTTCAATTTACTTAATTTGTCGATATATTTATATAGACTTCATATAAATATGTAGATAAAATTTAATAAAATAAGGTAAGAATTGATTGATCGGAATAGAAAATTTAATTCCTATTTTAAGACCTGGTATGAAGTGAAAAAGAAAAGTGGATTAAGTTTGAATATTCAAAAAAAGTTTGACACATATTGACTTAGATTTTTTTCTAATATTTCAAGTGAGCTCATATCTATTTCTCCGGTTTGAAATTTGAAAAGCTTAAAAATTTTAAAAATCAACAATTCAAAGATTTCTGAACTAGAATCAAAATTTTAAAATATTTTGATGTCAGATTAAACTTTATAAGTTCGTCCAACTCATTTTTATGCATATAGTTTTTAAGTGTATTACTGATAGCATTTCCAATCATAATCAGGAATGATAATGAGTTGGCTACTTTCTTCAGTTTGAAATTAAGTTAAACTACTTTAAAGTGATATTATTTTAATTTAATTTTTTAAAATTTGAGATTATTTTTATTATAAGTTTATAAATATAGGTCTTTTGGTTTTACTTCTGCTTTTTTTATTAAAATTTTTAATTTTTAGTTTTAGGTTTAATTTTTATTTAATCATTTAATCAAATTTTATTTGAAATTTATATATTTTAAAGATATTTTAAATTCAATTACATTTATTAATAAGTATTTAATTTAATTATAAAATTAAATAAATAATTAAATTATTCATAATTTTTATTAATAATTAATATATCAAATAATATATATTTAATTGGTGCTAAACTAGATTTTAAAAAAAAAGCAAAAACTACAAATGTAATGCACGTTGCAGTTGGGTTCATAAACAAAAGGATCCTGTTTGTCTGCTTCATGATTTGGGATGGACATTAATTTACTTGATTTCTCTGATAACCTTATATATACTTGGACCTAGCCTAATTGGTCCAATGAGTGCCACTAAAACGGGCCCTACTCCACGACTGCTAATGTTTCAGCCTATGACACAAAACCATGTAATCCAATCCAAAGCTTTTACACTTTCACCTCATTTTCCCTGTTTTTGTCCCTCCCTTTCTCTGCTGAAATAGTAATAAAGATGTAAGGTCATGTTTTACGAAGTGGTAAGAGTGCCAATTCATTGCTTTTATGAACTTACAACTCACAGATCCAATAGTGATAGGCGCATAAATCAGGTGTTGGGTATAATTGATCAATTAACACCGACCAATCTGTGTAATTAGGTGCATGAGGATCAAACATAAAACAACAAATTCAATCTTTGAACAACATACTTTAAAAGTTTACGTTTATAGTCACATTTTCAATGTGTTGTGGTCAATATGTGACATATTATCATCACTCAGCCCCATTTTGGATCTGGCAGCTTTAACTTTATCATGTTATGTGTATCCCTTTTCATGGCGTTCGCCAAGATTGATAATGAGATACTTTGCATCCCCTCCAATGTTTGTCTTTTTCACCATGTGATGATGAGATTCACGCGTCTGTCTTAGCTGGCTAACGAAACTGGGACGAATAAGGAGACCATCCCTCCATTATTTTCCTAACTACGCACCTCCAACCCAAGCAGACGTTAACTTAACACACACACACAAGCACGCATAAAGGTAAGAGACTTGAGATGTGCATATTGTTTCTTTTTGTTTCAACAGATCGTTTCGTCACATGGGACGGTGGGTAGCAGTTGCTGCTGGTATTTATTTCCTTCACTTTCCCTTGAAGATGTAACCTTATCATCTGATATACACAATAAGAAGATCATAAAGATAGGGTACGAGCTTTTCCATATCCGTCATTTTGGAGATCTACCCTTTTATCATGATCCTGTCAAATTTGGATTTACCAGCAGATAGATCCACAAGATTAAATTCAATTTTAGGCAAAATGTACATAATAATAGTTCAAATTCTATTATTTCGCAAATAATTTATTTAAAATATAAAATATACATATTATTAAATATATAATAATTTACTAAATTTGCATTATGAATTTTATCAAAATATTTAGTTACCCCGGAAGTTGTGTAATTGTCAGCAGGAAAATGGTCAAAATTTGACCGGATTCGCACTGTTTCCAGGGTGTCTAGTGCTTATGGTGACTGTAATGTATTGAATTTGTGGGACAAGCTTAGCAAAAATGTCTTGAGATCTACTCTTTTTTGAGCTTTGAGAGGAAGTAAACCGATTCCCTTTTGGTTCGTTACTCTGTACAATATCATACAACCACCCACATGATGCATAGCCTTACATAAATTGCAATCCAATGCATGTATGAGCATTCATTCCAAATATTAATTTTTATATATAAGTGAAATTCATAACTGTTATTTTTAAATATATATTAATTAAACATAGAGAATATACAATGTATTCTTAGTAACTTAAAAAAAATCTTATCATGACTCAAATATAAAAAATTTATTACTTTAATAATTTTCCGATCATTAAATTGAGAAAAAAAATTAAATATGTATTTGTTAACAACAACAACTACCTTCAATATAAATCTTGCTAACACGCAAGGTCGAAAGAGATTTAGTAATACGCAACATTATCCTTAACTAATAAAGAGGGTGTTTTTAATTAACTTAATACCTATTGATTAAACGCATACTATGTACAACAACCATGTTTGACAACCAACATATTGCATTAGTTGTCAGTTGATTCTATTAACAATTAGCTCATAATTAATTAATATAGTTGATTTAACCAGCGAATAAATCAACTATTTATTTAAAGATGTTTGGTAAAATTAATTATTTTGTATTAATTGTTTATGTATAAAATAACTTATAAAGACATGACTTCTCGATTCATAATCCGTGCAATTTACTTGATCCTTTCAGTTGTATATTCTGACTCAAATTTGATATTAATTAAATTTCAAGAATTAAAATTAAAATTATTAAATTTAAATAATAAACTTACTATATATATCTCTATTTGTATTTATATTAGTATTCGTATCTCTATTTCTATCTTTATCTCTATCACTTTGAGTAATTTATAATAATATTTATATATAATAGTCTTTTAATTTCTTAATTTATCAAATGCTCCTCATAGGAGTGTTTTCAAAATCAAAAGATTGAGTTTAATCGCAAACTCAATCAAATGATTATTAAACATAATTATCAACAATTTGACATAATAAAAATAACAAAAACCTTTCAAACCGCCAAAAAATGACTAATAAGTCATTTACTAATCAAAACCAACATATTCTTAATTATAAATTAAGAATAGAAATTAAAGTTTGGACCGAAACCATAAAAATTTCATTATGGTGAGACATATGAATATACTAAGATGGAACTAAAATTCCAATAACAAAGGATTATAACATAAGTAGCTAAATTATAATTCCAAATAATCAATAGTTTCAATGTTGATTACGAAAGGTATGAAAAAAGTACAATTAAATATTCAATATTTTAATATAATATTAATTTTTATTTAATAAAAGAAACAATTTTATTATTTTTATTTTTAATTTAAATAATTTTGAAATAAATAGCACCATTGTATCAAGACCGCAATGAATTAATTATCAAGAGATAGTTAACAAGTTGCTTATAGTGCATGTAATTACATTTATGAAAAATAAATGAAAATGAATAGTAACTAATAATTGAATTTCTTGTGATGGTTAAAAGCATTTCTTTGAAATTATTATTAACATTATTGATTTTTATCAATAAATTAAAATTGACAATTATTACGAATACAAATTTTCATATATTTTTATTTTATATTTATTGCAAAAATTTTGTTTTTTAATTTATTAAATAATATAATAAGTGACAAATATGACTAAAATATTAATACTGTGTAATTTGTCACCTCATTTATATTAACAGAACATTTAAAATTGAGTTATTTTTATTAAAAATTAAAGATTAAAACAAATTTATACTATTTTTAAAATTAAATAAAATTTGAAAATTTTCATAAGTAATTAAATTCCTATGAATTAATTACTATTGGCAATTTGAAAATCTCGAATCTTCAAAAATCTCTCACACATTCCAAGGGTTTGAGATATAGGAAATACCCACTTCTCTTTTATTGAGCTAGCTTTTCTCATTCTCCTATACTAGCAAAACTCATTAAATCCTTCCACTAAATAAAGAACAAATCTACACTCATCTCCTTAATTATAGGAGAATATAACCTAAGACCTCCAAAATTCTTGGGACTCCTAACCAATCAAATTCTTGCTTGAAGGATAGTAAATTAGAGAGT
>JANSVA010000004.1:1568753-1580014 GCA_025504915.1 Erythroxylum reticulatum
TAATACTGTGTAATTTGTCACCTCATTTATATTAACAGAACATTTAAATTGAGTTATTTTTATTAAAAAATAAAGATTAAAACAAATTTATACTATTTTAAAAATTAAATAAAATTTGAAAATTTTCATAAGTAATTAAATTCCTATGAATTAATTACTATTGGCAATTTAAAAATCTCGAATCTTCAAAAATCTCTCACACATTTCAAGGGTTTGAGATATAGGAAATACCCACTTCTCTTTTATCGAGCTACCTTTTCTCATTCTCCTATACTAGCAAAACTCATGAAATCCTTCACTAAATAAAGAACAAATCTACACTCATCTCCTTAATTATAGGAGATTATAACCTAAGACCTCCAAAATTCTTGGGACTCCTAACCAATCAAATTCTTGCTTGAAGGATAGTAAATTAGAGAGTTAAGCATTGACTAGCACCCACCATTTTGAAATTTTCATTCTTCTTCTATCTTATTTTTACCTTATCGATTTGATCCAAACACTAACAAGAGAAAAAAAATAGGAACCACAGTTCTTTTTTTTTTTTGGACTCTTCTTCGTATCCAAAATAACCTAAAATTCAAAATTTACCTCTCCCTCTCTCTTTCGGTTAAGTTTCCCACTATCTCTCTACCCTCCATTTTTGAATGCTCTAATCACCATTTGTTAAACAGAACAGACACAATCAATCAAATGCTTTACGCTTTTTTGATTCATGTGAAAGGTACTTATAAACCCAGAAACAGAAACTTCACTTAAACCATTCCTCCAAGAAACTAGAAAGATTCCATATTTCCATGGTTGAAAAGTAAAAGGCATAGAACTCACAAATCAGCCGACCAAGCAAGACCCTTTTTGTTTCTCTTCTTCGTCATCACCACTAACTAGTCTCTCTGATCAATCTCAAACCCTAAAAGCTTCATCTTTTATGTCCTAGATGAAGCAAATGTCCCATCTTGACCACACCCCTTCAACACCTGGCAAATTCAAGATGGAGAAATCTGCTTATTCTTATGGTAGGTTGAGGTTGACCAAACTCACATTCTGGTCTTTCGTATTCGTTGGCTTGATTTTCATCTTCTTTTATCGATCCCCGTCTTCTTCGCCGTCATCGACCGTCGATCACTCACCGTCCGATCCATCACGCCGTTCGCTTCGCACGTCCTCTTGGGGCGGACCCGATTGGGCAAAACGGGTCAGGTCGTCTGCCAGAATCCGGTCTCGGAACGGGATGTCGGTGCTGGTCACCGGAGCTGCCGGTTTCGTTGGGACCCACGTATCGGCTGCTCTGGAACGACGAGGCGATGGTGTAGTCGGGCTTGACAATTTCAACGACTACTACGACCCGTCATTGAAACGGGATCGACAAGCGCTTCTTGAACGAGCAGGAGTGTTCATCGTCGAAGGAGACATTAACGACGTGGGTTTGCTAAAGAAGCTGTTCGAGGTTGTGCGTTTCTCTCATGTGATGCATTTGGCTGCTCAAGCTGGGGTTAGGTACGCAATGCAAAATCCTGGGTCTTATGTACATAGTAACATCGCTGGTCTTGTTAGCTTGTTAGAAGTTTGTAAAGAAGCGAACCCACAACCTGCGATTGTCTGGGCATCGTCTAGTTCGGTCTATGGTCTTAATACTAAAATACCCTTTTCAGAGAAAGATAGAACAGATCAACCTGCAAGTTTATATGCTGCTACTAAGAAAGCTGGAGAGGAAATTGCACATACTTATAATCATATCTATGGTCTTTCGCTTACTGGGTTGCGATTTTTCACTGTGTATGGACCATGGGGCAGACCAGATATGGCGTATTTCTTCTTCACCAAAGATATATTGAAAGGGAAGAGAATACCAATTTTTGAAGCAGCAAATCATGGTACTGTTGCTAGAGATTTCACCTACATTGATGATATTGTTAAGGGATGTTTGGCTGCATTAGATACTGCGGAGAAAAGTACTGGAAGTGGAGGGAAAAAGAAGGGTCCTGCACAATTGAGAGTGTTTAATTTGGGGAACACATCTCCCGTACCAGTTTCTGATCTTGTGAGTAGTTTGGAAAGGCTATTGAAGGTGAAAGCTAAAAGGAATATCATGAAGCTACCTCGAAATGGGGATGTTCAATTCACACATGCCAATATTAGTTTTGCTCAGAGGCAACTTGGGTATAAGCCTACCACAGATCTGCAATCAGGGTTGAAGAAATTTGTGAGGTGGTATCTTAGATATTATTCTGTGGGAGGAAAGAAGGCCCATGCACGACGATGACAATGACAACGACGACGATTCAATCTTTGGTTGTGAGGTTGGGTACCGAAAAGGGTATCTTGTTCATTGTGATTCTTACTATCTGTTTTGCTTAGCACTTTTGTTCGTTAATTGAACCATTACCGTGTTTCCATATATTGATCAATTGATGCTATAAATGGAGACCTATCATGTCGAAAAGTCACAAGATTTTTGTGGTTGGTGCCTTGGTGGATATTATTTGTTGGGACTTTCCCAGATGTATCAAAGAAAGCATCCTTCTTTCCTTTTTCTTTTCCCGTTTTTTCTGTTCGTAAAACTTTGTAATTGCTTTAGTTGCAGATTGCAGAATTGTAGCATTCTTGAACTGATAGAGAATATGCTGATTACTGGACATGTATCATTCCCACGCAATTCGAATAATATAGCACACAATATTACTCATTTCTGCCTAGTTACTGAATGAATTAGATGGAATTGACTCATATTTGGCGTGTAATCTTTTTTTCTTTTTAGTTTTTTCAGTTAGATGAATGAAGTTTCACTAGTTGTCTCCTATGTCCATTCATATTAAAGTTGTGTATTGTAGAGAAATTTAGTTTTGATAGAGAAGTAGATAGTTGAAGGAGAAAGAGTTGAAAGAAGACTTCTTTAGTGTTAAAAAATCCATGAATGTGTAAGACCATTGGCGCTTAAACAGCATTTGAAGGGAAGGTCCAAAGTTAGAGAGAGAAGTAAGGAAGATGTTGTTTGGAGGAGGAAAACACCAAACCAGTTCTTTACACTTATGAGAAAACCGACCGGTTTATTATTTAACCGGTTGGTTTTTAATCATAGAGGTTAAAAGTGAAAATAGAACCAAAAATCAATCCAGCTTGTACTTAATCCGGTCGAATTGGTCCAGTTTTCATATCATTGGTTTTAACGCTAAATGACAAGTTAATTCTACTCTCAGAAACGTTTTCCATCTCTCATTCCATATGTTTCTGCTCTTCAGATTCTGCTTTAAGTTTACTTGTGTTCCTTTGTAGAGTTTACCTTTGAAATGAATCATCCTTGTTTGATGATGCTCAGGTGAGTGGTGGGTTTTTTCGTAATTTTCTTGTATAATTTAAATTGACATTTTGTTTGCCAGTGAAAATTGATAAATAAAACTTAAAAACTTAGATCTTACTAAGTTGTTATTTATTACAAGCAAAAGTTTTCATATAGAAGATGAATCAACTACTGATGCAATTTGGAAGATTGATTCTTTCTAATCCCTCTCTTTTCATTTTGTCAAATGGTCAAAACTTCATTTGGGTCATTTGAGCCTGAGTGAATACACTTCAAATCAGCCTCTCCAGAGGTTAACAAAATTCCATAGAAATTATATCATGCAATTGAGTGAAAATATGAATATGAAGCGATTGACAAATAACCAGATAAGGGAAAACCCGAATTTATTGGAAGCAGTAAAGATAAATGTCAAGAAAACTGCAAGTTTCCCTTTTCGTCTGTTGGGTCCAAGTCTAATAATCAAATACCACATTCAATCTCAAGGCTAAGCCAGACAAGAGAAGAGGTATGTTGAGCTACAAGAATGGTTGGTGCACTTAAAACAGCACATTTTAAATCATAACAATCAGAACTGCACCAAAGCCATAAAGGGTACGAGCAATAACAAGGACTCAAGCTAATCAACAACCTAAATATGTTATATCTAAAATACCTGTCAAGTTGAATAGCAATTCTCTCCAGTTAGACTATGCTATGATCATACAAGCTAAGCTAACCAAATAATATAATCAAAAGTCATATTTGGTTCTTCCACTCATCAAAATGAGGCACAACATATCAGAAATGTCAGAAGATGAATTGAAGTAGTTCCAGGACTCGAGCATCAAGCGTTTCCTTGATCCCTTAAAGTGAACAACCTGTAAACAGGAAATAAATAAAATAATACCTCCTTCCTCGAACTTTGATTCCTTCGTCATCTATATGTGTGTGCGTGTGTGTGCGTGTGTTTAAATATTTTCTTGCAACCAAGTGTATTTTGGAAATTACTGAAGAAACCTGACATCATGTGATCATCTTTAACTATAGTACAGATACCACTTGGTAGTATCCTCAAAGGAAGTCCATCTTGAAAACAATAAGTATACCTTGACATCTAAGGGCATGCCATGAAATTGACCAGCTCCCTCAGGTGGTGTCCAATTATATGTAGCACATGGTAGAAATAGAACCAAAGTACGGCCTATTTCTTCCTGAAAAGCTTGTCCTTTGGTGAATCTCTTCAAATCAAAACCAGGCTGTGATTTTATAGTCCAGGCAAGAGCTAACTGGTCTCCAAGCATTCGAGAAGCTTTCATGTACTTTGACCTGTAAATATTTAGTACTTCTTGAAGGTAATTCTTTGCCCTGCTAGCCAATATCAAATTGCAAATCAATTTTTGTAAAGACATTATAAGCATAAGAACAAGCATAGTTGTTGCTTTTGAATTCTACATAAATTATAAAACCGGAAATCAAGAGAACACTTTCCCATATCTCTATCAGATTCCCATGTTAGCTCAAATCATTGGCAACCAAAAATTATTCAACTCCCTCCACCAAACAAAACCAAAATATGAAAGACGTAAGATGAGTACCTTAAGATTGCATCAGGTGTACCTCTCACTGCTATGAATCCTGAATTTAGAGGTTGCTCCTTGTTGTTCCTGAAGGTGAGAGCAAGATGAAAATTTGGGAAGCTGTGGAAAAAAGGTTCCAGGTCATCAACCACAGCTACATCAGAGTCGGTGAAAATGTAATGAGTTGTATTCCCTGGATTCTCGGCCAGGTCCTTGAGCCTTGTTTCTAGGAAGGTCTGTATAGAAAATAACAGAAAAGCTTTTATTGTCCCTCTGTGAATTATCAGAAACTATTTTAAGAAAACCAAGATCAAGCTAAACATTGAGGATAAAAGGTACATGACATAGGACCAAAGTCCAAAGAAAAAAGGGGAAAAAAGAAAAGAAAAGAAACATTCAATAAGAACCAGTGCACTAATATCGATAGAAAGAATAAGTTGTTGAAAACAGAAAATTTCTACCTATATGTATGTGCTCTTACAATGTAAGACTTGATTCTTTGAAGCATCAACTTGTCTCGAGAATAATCACCCTGTATAGGATACATCGTAACGCCATCTCTATGCAAAGAGAGATCAGATGCTGGATCCGATAGAATAATTACTTTACTCCGAGGCATTGTTAACTGAAATAATTTTTGGATAAGTTTCATATAATAAGATTAAATGATGTTTTGTCAGAGTGGAGATTATATTCTGGGAAGCTATACAGAGGCAACTACTTCAATTTCAAAAGGTAAATACCATCAAAACAGATCCTACACAAACTTGATTGCAACTTTAATGGATAAACCAGAAAGAGAATCCATTGACTTAAACACGAAAAAACAACCTGGATGAAGTTCACAAAGACATTCAGAATGGCCATGGATCTCTCTGCCTTAGTGTACGAGGCATTCCCAACAGTAACAACGTTTGTTGATACTCGACTATCCAGTGGAGTGTTATAAACGGTGAACACAGTGACAAAGACAATTCTATCTCCAACTCTGGAGGCATTAGAAGATTTTAGTAAATGGGTCTTGTTCAGAGCTTTCAACCCTACAACGGATAACATTAGACAGGACAATGACTCGTTAGCCTTTGTAATGACAGAAATCAACTACAAAACATCCGACACAAGAGTGGCAAATCCGGCTATGAAGCTCTAATAACAACAAAAAGTACTACAGTTCTACTACTACTAATTACTATTATTCATCCAAAAACGTAAAAAGTGATGCAATGGAAAGGACACAGGAAAAAGAAACCTTGGCACTGCAAGCGATTAGGCAAACCCTGACCAGCAGCAGGACCAAGAACCAGATGATCAAACTTCTTATTCACTTTCTTCTGTGGATCTTTAACAATGGATTCATGTTGCAGTTCGATAACTGTGAGAGAAAAAAAATCAAATTTAGCATTATCACAAGTACCCATCGATATTTAACAAAGCATGGTCAAGTTGATATAAGAAATGGGCAACGAAACAGAGAGGAGAATTACCAGAAAATAGATGAACAAAGATCACGAGCAGAGAAAGACTAATGAGGAAACAACGCCATCCACCCCAATATGTCATCCCTGAAAACCCACTAACCAAGTGACCATTAAAAACCTGGGAAACGCCAAGCAAATTAAAACCCTCGAATCAATCTGAAGAAAACTGTTCAACCCTACACGCTAGAAGGAAGAACAATACTAAGCAGAGACTCAAAATCACTGTAATAAGCTTGGCTGATACAGCTGAATCTGGGGACGAGAAAATGCTGAAATCTTAATAATCTGGTTTCAAGAAAATCAGCGAAACCCATAGACATTATACTGAAAGCCCAATGTTATGAGACAAAAATGACAATTTGATGTTTTAAATCTACTTGGGCTTAGAATATAACTGAACTGATCCAGAATTGGATACCCTTCACGAGAAATTAGGCCCTGGAACGAGTTATGTCAGATCTTCAAAGGTTACAAACTCCAAATTGCTTATTTTTATTTTTAATTCTCATAAGATTACATTGTTTTAATTAAACAAGTTAATTATTAAAAGTTAATTGAATTGAATTTAAATTTCGTCAAGATCAATTTTTTAGATTTAAAATAATAAAAATTCAAATAGATTAAACTGAAAATTAATAAATAAAGAATATATAAAACCAGATTCTTCATAAAACCCTGACAATGAATTTCCAAGTCTTTCTAATTTGTCACTACAATACGAAATTGTGACAGTCACAGCTCTTCTGGAAAGTTTGTTCTCTCTCGCTCTCTGGTTTCTCCCCCAGAGGCCCGGAGAAAAGTTGGATAAGCGGCAAAGAAAGTCCAAATCCTTTTCACAACCTTCGATGAACTCTCTCTCTCTCTCGCTCCCGCTCTCACTGACAAGTCAAGTTCAACAGAAGAAACGGGACGTCGGCAGGTGGGTTTGTCTGTATGGGTCACAAGAATCACAGTAGGTCTTTCGTCGATTTGGGATTTGTTTGTATTGCTCAAGAAAACATCGGAAGAAGAGCGTGACTGCGAAAAGTGAAAGGTAAAAGATTGTATTGTCTAACATGATAGTTGCTTAAACCCATATAGTTGGTGCACTGTTTTTCCAAAATCTAAAGTAAATTATTACAAATCTAGAGATCACTTTGTCTCACCCATGCGTTTCCTTTTGATGGGGAATCAAATCCCTGTCTTCTTTCAGGAGCTAAAATCACATCAGACAAAAGAATGAGAGAGTAGCTGTAAAAAAGCTGAACAAGAACAGGGATATTTTGGGAGTTTTTTTTTCCAATGAGCAATCCAGCTAAGATGTGAGAATTGCAGCTTCCTTTCCGCAGACAAAAGGGTATCCATCATTTTTTTAAAAAATGAAATATATATTTATAAACAATAGCTTAACTACTGCTAAAATTACAATAGTAAGTCAATCATCAACCTCCGGATTAACTCCTATCTAAACGTTAGCTGTAAAGAATCAAATTGGGGACTTGCTTATAATTACAAACAGTTTAATTACTCACTGCGGAGGTGCCATCTTGATCGCATAACCGGGATACTTGATCTTCAACCCCTTTCGCCAAAAGTATTTCACGGATGCTATCTTAGTTGACTAATTGATATTTTCCTACAGCAACATTTCGATAAATTTGATAGTTCCTCTCCCTCCAATTCATGTAGATAGTGGTTAAGTCCCTGTTGACTGATTAGTTATTTTTTAGTTGATTGATTAAAATCAGCTTATTAATTTTATTAAGAAACTATTTAATTCACTTAGTTGTCGCTAATTTGTGAAAAACTCTAGGAATAGAGCATTTTGGACCAAACTATTGAATCAACCATTTGGCAATGGCTGTTCTACTCTCACTTTTTGGCTGCTCTTCGTTATTATTTATGTTGTTTTGAACTATTGCTATTAAGTCACCCCTTAACTAAATTCTCATGAGGTGACTTAATTAGTCACTCCTGTGACTAGCCACCACGTGGTGACTAATTTAAATGCTAACCGTGTTTGAAGTTGGTTCTTCTTAGTTTTTTCACTAGTTCACTAGTTCTTCTATTCCTCTACACAAGTAGTTGAGTTGGGTAACAATTAGGTTTGTTGTTTAGACGAAAGACAGGAAAATGATGCTCTTTTATTGGAGGTTTATTGACCCATGTTTTTTGGCAGACAACACAAGGTATAAAACTAGAGATGGGATTTGCTCCAGAGCACTTACTCGGCAAGTGAATGCTCGTAATGGAGACAATTGCAACGAGAAAGTTAAGGTGTCGTCGTTGGCTCTGGTTAGGGTGGTCTTGGTGATGCTAACCATCCTAGCAATCAGGTTTCCCAATTTCATACTTTGTTGGTGATAGATTGAGGAACTTTTGAAAGATTTTATTATAACAGTTGTTGTGTTTGTTGTTGTTGTTGTTAGTGGTGGTGGTGGTGGTGGCTCCTAGATAGCATAGATAGGGGGATGGCGATTTAACCCCGTAATGGTACAAACCTCATTCGGGTCCTACACATCTGCTGACACAAATAAGTTACTTTTCTTTATATTGATCCTAAGTCCCGACCATTCTGAGAATAACTTCACCAATTGCATAAGAACATTTACTGAGTTCATGTCTACAGCATACAGAAGCAAGGTGTCATTAGCAAAAAAGAGATGAATGACTTGAATGTTAGAACATTTATGATGATAGTTGAAGTTACCGTTAGAAGCAATAAATGATCAGATGAGTCATGATAAACCCTCCATGACCAAGCTGAATATATACGGGGTTAGGGGGTCCCTCTGCTTGATTCCCTTTGAGCTCTTGAAACTCTTTGATGGTATGTCATTTATTAAAACACTGGATGATGGGGAATAAATGCACTCTATGATCCAGTTAACAAACCTAGAAGGCAAGTTCAGAATGTGAAGGAAAGTTCTGATGAAGCTCTAACTCACAATGTCATACGCTTTATACAGATCGATCTTTAATATACAACTTTTCATCGGTCTCCCAGATCCATAGTCTCTTAGCAGATCTTGGACAATAAGAATATTGTCCTAGATATTACGACCAAGTATAAAAGCACCTTGGGAATTATTAATAATGTTCGGTAGGACCTGTTTCAAACGGTTAGCCATTACTTTCGCTATTACTTTGTATATAACATTACAGCACGAGATGGGCCGAAACTCCCTTAACGTCACTGGATGTTTAGTCTTAGGCACCAAACAGAGGTAGGTATAGTTTAACTTTTGTAGTAGCTTCGAGTTTTGGAAGAACTTCAGAACAACTTCGATACATAACGCCTCAGTTGTATAACAGGATCGTTGAAAAAATTCTGCAAAGAACCCATCCGGGCCTGGGGAATTGGATGGATTCATATTGAAAAATATGGTCCTAATCTCCTGCGCTGTAACAGGGCAATGAGATCTACCTGTTGTTCCACCCTAATTCCCCTTCCCAAAAGATGTCTCATGTTAGTAGTTGGCCAGGTAACACATTCAGGCCCCAAGAGTTTTTTGTAATACGACCTCACCATCTCAGGCAACTCCCTTTGATCATAGTGAAAATCACCACTACTATCTTAGAGCTTGATAATATGGTTACAATTCTTCCTAGCTAGAATAGTCGTATGAAAGAATTTTATGCTGGTATCACCTTGCTGAAGCCACTTCACACGAGCCTTTTGTTTTAGAATGGTATTATGGAGTCTCAAGGCATCTTGGTACTCCTTTAGAAGATTAACTTCCTTTACTCGTAAGTTGACATCATTTAGTTGAGTGTAACAGTCCATTTGTGCCTGCTTAAGTTGGAGTTTCAGCTCAAAGAGATCAGACACTTCACTTCGTGTAAATCTTTTGATCTCCTATTTGAGTATCCTCAATTTTTTCATCAGCTGGAAGGCTTTGTATCCCCTCACCTCCTGCTGCCAACATGTGTTAAGGAGGTTTTGAAATCCATCCATGTGAATCAAGCCAGAGAAGAATCAAAATGGCGCATCAAGTTCCTTAGTCCCTGCAAAACTTTGCATGAACATAACAGAGTGGTCAGAACATAAATTTTCCCCAAAGTGAACTGAAGAATGCTCAAACTTGTTGAGCCATTCAGCATTAACATGGCACCGGTCTAATTTTTTCTGAACTATTATTGCTCCTTGCTAGTTATTAGATTAAGTTAGTTGTTGTTTAGTAGAAAACAAATCCACCAACTCCACTTCACTGATAAATTCAGTAAGTTCCTTTGTATCAACTATACTATATTATTTGCGTCCTTCAGCTTCTCTAGTGTTAAGGATGCAGTTCAAGTCCCCCGCTACTATCCATGGGACGTGAATCACATGTTGCATGGTTATGAGCCTGCTCTATAGATCAGCCCGTTGAAATCCAAAATTTGTCGCATAGATCAGAGTCATCAAAAACTTCGACTGGTGGCTACGGATCTGACACAATAAGTGCAGCTGTTGAGTGCTCTCCTTCTCAACTTGGACCTCAATCAGGTCCGAGTTAAACACAAATTATATGCCCACTGTAATGGGATTGATGTTTGAAATACTCCTCCATTGCGCACCCAAAAGCATCTATTACTATCTTTGATTATAGTCTCAAGCAATCCTGCTAGGACAGGTTGTTTGTCCGGGATAAGCTCCTTTAACAAAACTCTTTTTTGGGTATCATTGAGACACTGAGTATTCCACGCTAAAAAAGACATTATAGGGATATATCCCCTTTATGTTTCTTCTTACCTTTTTTTCCTAACAGTATTACATGTATTCATCTTTAAAATAATAGCAGTTAGCTCAGAAGATTTCAAATCACAGGGAAGTTCCCTAGATAATGAACACTCAAGCTCGAAAACTATATGTAACACCCCATTACCTTAGGGTACGCACCGGGACGCCCGTAGGTCATTCCGATACATATCCTAAGATAAGGGAGTGCTACGTGCGATCATTAC
>JANSVA010000004.1:1590994-1604291 GCA_025504915.1 Erythroxylum reticulatum
AATTATATTTATTAATAATTATTAAATTAATTTTATATATTAAATTAAAATTATGATTATGTCTAATTAAATGTAAATGAAATGGAATGTGAAAAAACAACAATTATAAAAAATAATTCAAATTTTTGATAAAATGGAAAATAAATTTTGAATTATTTTCATTATTTTACAATTAAGTATTATATTTAGAGAAATAATTAAAATATAATAAAGATAAATATAAACTAAAATGGATAAGATGTAAACAAAAAAACTAAATTAAATAATTTACAACTTTACAATATTACAATGAACTATTTTGTAAATTTTTAAAAAATTCAGGGACTATTTTATAAATTTAAAAAATTACTCGAAACGGAATCCGGTATAATACCATACCAGAACTCAATCCAGTACGAAGTCCGGTATTCATAACATTGATTTTATTGCCACTTTTGAAAATTTGAGTTAGAATTGAAAAAAAATCTAAAATTTGGATATTTTATTATTATTTTTTAAAGTTCGAGCTAAAATTAAAAAAATTGACAAAATTTTGGACTTTTTTGGCAATTAACCCAATATATAATTATATTATATATATTAATTAGTTCATTATTTTTTGAATGTTTAGGGAAGACAAAAAAAAAAATCTTATTCCTAGGTCAAACTTAGAAGGCAACCTCATATGATAAGTGCAATTTGCAGTTTATATGATTTAAGTCCAGTTTGCACGTTTTCATATGCTTGACTGAAGTTTTTTTTTGTTTTCACCACTTGAAATAAAATAATTCAAAACATTACGTTTGTTGTTAAGTTAATAAATTTATTTTCCAAATCTATACCAAGTGGCCATATGTTGCTGACATAGTCTCATGTCAGCGTATAAATCCCCTTTTAGATTATTATATTTTGTATAGATAAATTGACTCGAAAAATACTTATTACTGAATAGTTTTATAAAAATCTTCAGAGTTTATTAAATAAACACACAGTTCTTATATTATTTTTTTCAATATTTTATTTTATCCGGTAATTGGTTGATAATCAAAATTGTATTTTAAAGAAATACAACATCACCAATATCCCAAAATTTAACTAAAACATAAAATTTAGAAAAATCTAATAATACGTAATCTTAAAAAATGATAATTGACGACGTACCATGTAAGAAAAACATGGCTGCTGTTCCGTACAATGTATTGTGTATATAAAAAAAGAGTATTAGGTAGGATGCGATATTGATATTTATTTATAAATTAAACGAGATATTTATCCCGTTAAATGGCTGATGTAATGGAGAGCTACTTGAGGCTTAAAAACATAAATTTAAAAAAGTCAAACACAGATGTAACTGAACCATCTGCCCATCGTTGAGGATAAAGATTAGTACTTTTTAGGGTTAATTATAAAACAAATACTAGACTTTGCAATACTAATTCAAAATTTGAAAATAATTTAATTTTTAACAAAAGTAATCCAATATTAAATAATATGTTAATAAGTACGTTAAATTAGTATTTTTACCCATATAAATTTTATTATTTAATAAATTAAAAATATTATCATCACATTAAAGGATTATTGTAATATTAGTTATAAATTTTGTTTTAATATTTACGCTTGAATTATAAAATTAAGTAAAGTTTGAAAATTTTTTATAATAAATATCTAATAATTTGATATAATTAAAATAAAGTTTAATTTTAACAAAAATTAGTTAATTTTGTTCGAACAAAACACGTTGTAACAAACAAAATTGATATAAGTTAACAAACTTAATTTTAATTAAATTTAATTATACTAAACTATATATCAAAAATTTTTGTCTGTACTGAAATTAACCCGATAAACTTTTCCAAAAAGTCAAATTCTGATATGATTTGAGATAAATTGGAGCATCTTATTTTTATTAGAGTGTTTCAACCTTGTGTTATTTAATCTGACTCATATATTTATATAGACTCTACATAAATTTATAAATAAGATTTAATAAAATATGATAAGAATCGGTTAATCGAAACTGAAGGTCTAATTTAGGTGGATTGTTAGGCAGTATTAATTTCTTAATGTCAACGTGATGTCCCGGCAACTTTTCTTAATAATTAGAAATTATTCAATTAAGTCAACAACGTTAATCTACAGCAAGTAGAAGGGCGTTGACATTTTGCAAATTCATATGCACCTTGTGTGTATGACCACAATCATCAACCTAATGCACGATTCTCTATCCCACTATGTGTTTGATTATAGTTAATTATCTTTTACTTTACTAATTATCAATGATATAAGGATCAAACCGGCCAGTTTGGCTAGATTAATTACGAACTGAATTGATTTTTAATTCGATATTTACTTTTAACTTTTATGATTAAAAATTGATCGATTAAATAATAAATTAGTTAATTTTTTCTGAATTGTAAAGAACCGGTTTCATGTTCTCCTCATCCGAACAACAGCAACATCTTTTTCACCTCTCTCTTTATCCCTGAATCTTCCATTCAAATGTTGTTTGAACGCTAATGATCTTTTACATCCATAAATTTTTTAATATTTAAGAATCTTTCTTTCAACTCTTTCTCTTTTAATTCTTAGCTTTTCAATCTCAAAATTAAACTTACCTGCAACACACAACTTTAATCATTTGTGCCTGTTATAGAAACTCCAAAATTCAAAACCTAACATGTAGTGTTTACAAAATTTTTATGAACTCATTATAGGATTCGACGAAGGGATTAGCTTTATCACAAGGAAAAAAAGTGGATTTTGAGATTGAAAACAATCTCTTAGAAGCAAACCAAACCAAGAGCAAGTCAATCTCTCTCTCTCTCTTTTCTAGTTCTTCGAAATAGAAACATAGTGATGCTTGAAAACAGTCTCTCAGAACCCTTAAGTGCAAGAATAATTGGTTTTGATAGATTGTTCTTGCTCATAGCTATGGAGGAAACCAGTCAGTATAGGAAAAGATTGGTGCTTGCTTGTCAGAGCGTTACAAACTTCTTATTGAACTACTATTTGCTCTCTTAATTTTATTGTTATTGTTCTGCTTGTCTAACAACTTAGTGTTTTGATAAATTTTAAAATTTTAAAATAACAAATGAAGACATAAATTTTAATTTTGCAATATTGAAAATATTAGTATTTATTGATCACAATTTTAAAATTTTTTTATTTTTATTTACTCTTTAATTTTTATTTCTCATTTATTATATGTTAATTTTATAGTAATTTATCATTAGTTATTAATGGAAGCTTTAAACTTTAAATCTTTCTTTTTCCCATGCATGTAATTTTTAAAACATTAATAATTATATCAGAGACCGAGTGTGCTTAATTGCTTTGACGAATTTGGCACGTATTCTTTGATAATGCTATTGTTGCTACGAGTTTTATATAGAAATAATTAATTTGACCTTTTTTTTAATATAATTCTCATTTTTAAAATTATTACTGACCACTTTATAATATTATTTAATTATCGCAAAATCTCTCCTTCTTATTTATTTAATTTTTCTTTCATTCATAATTTTAAATTAATATTAATATTGTATTGAAATTTAAGAATATCAACATTACGTCATTTTAAATAAAAAGATAGAAATGAACGGAAATTGTAATAATTAATAAATACTATAAGGATAATAAATAATTTTCAAAACAACAACAAAACACATTATTTAAAAATCCCGTTAACAAGCAGAGTCTGAAGGCACTCACTATTCTGCGGCCCTAGCTCTAAGTAATAGAAAAACTATTTAAAATAAACTACAAAAAGTAATTTTCCAAACATGAAAATTAAAATTAAATAAAAAGGTTAAACAAAAAGTAAAGGGAAATTAATGTATTTAATCCTTTTTTAAAAAATGTTTAAATGAACTGGATGATATTTTAAGTTAAGACAACTCTAAGACGGTAAGATATTTGGGCTCCCTATGCAACTTGTTACTGCGTTGCTCTTATCCATATCCATTAAATGTCAGCACATGTTTCTTGGCTTATCCAGAACAGCCGAAAAAAGTCTACACATGAACGTCATGAATAAGTTTGGGTGCTTTCTACACGAATTAAGCATTTTTAGAAAAGATAATTATCGTATAATTCACTTAGAACTCACCACTCTCTCTTCATTTTGTAGGTTTATTATGCAAACAAATGTAAATAGCAAATGAACAATGACCTAAGTTGGTATCTTTAAACACATTTGCTTATATATTAAACTTTGTAATTTATTATAAAATGTGTAATTATCATTTGAATTAGACTTCTTACTTGATCATGAAATGGGTAAGTATTCTTTGAATTGGACTTTGAAAGTAAAGATATATATATAACAATGTAATAATGTATTTTATAAATTATTGCATATAAATAACCGTTGAATAGCTTAATCAATGCTGAACATTGTAAAATATAAAGGCGGCGTATAATAGACGATATTATGTAATACTTTATATGTTGAATTTTTACTTAAACTGAGATTTTTATTTGATTACGAGTCGTTACATCTTGTGTTTTTTTGCTCAACCTACTTAGCTTTAGCCATCGCCGTCAAAATCACACGCTATATTCGTGCTTGCTAAATGTCAACGCCTTACATTAAAATAACACACTCCTAGACCCAGCCAAACCGTTACTTACTATAAACCCAGAGAGCCAAAGATCGAAACAAAACTATAACATGCTTTGAACTCCAGAAAAAGAGAAACCCAGATAGCCTGAAGTTACACGCAGACACTGTACGAGGAAGAGATAGAGGAATATGAAGCTGGTTTGGTCTCCAGACACAGCTTCAAATGCTTATATAGACACTGTAACTACTTTAAGACAAGTAAGTTCTTTGGTACGAAACTCCATTTAAATATCACACATGTCATGTTTCGTTTTCGTGTTTAGTAACTTAATTTGTCTCATTTCATGTTAATAATTTCCAGTGCGGAATTTCTAGACAATCCGGTGTCGCCGAGTTCCTCTCCTCCATGGCCGCCGGCTGGAACTCAAAGCTGATCGTGGAATCATGGTTCGGTGGCAGTTCTATAGCGGCAAGCGTTGGGCTAGCGGTGGCTGCACGGCACTCAAGAGGGAGGCACGTGTGTATAGTCCCGGACGAAGAATCGAGATCGGAGTACGTGAAGTCGATGCAGGTGGCCGGCATGGAGGCGGAAATGGTGCTAGGAGAGGCTGAGGAAGTGATGAAAGGGCTAGCGGGGATTGATTTTCTGGTGGTGAACTCTCGCCGGAGGGACTCCTTTAGGGTTTTGAGGTACGCTAAGCTGGGGCACAAAGGAGCTGTTTTGGCATGCAAGAACGCGTGCGCCAAGTGTCTGTTTCCTTGGGCCCATTGGCTTGGAGGAGGGAAGCGTGTCGTGAGATCCGTGTTTTTACCAGTTGGGCAAGGATTGAATATCGCTCATATAGGCAGCAGTAGTGTGAGCGCGAGTTTGAAGAGAGGTCCTAGCCGTTGGATTAAGCACGTGGATCAGAACTCAGGCGAGGAACACGTGTTTAGGAGTTAAAATCATAAAAAGAAATCGACTAAACCAAACCGTCCGAAACTAAAGATATAAATTTCTGTGACCGTTGGATTCACCGAGGAGTAGTCTGGCGCGAGAGATGTAGAAAATGGTTTAAGTCTTCCCTTTCAATTAGCCTTGTAAATTAATGTTTCACAAATAATAATAGTTCTTGAGACCTTAATTTCTTATAAACGTAGATGATTTTTTTTTGTTTGCACCACCGGTATTCAAACCCACTGGGCTGACTGATCCGGGTCAAAGCTTAGTCACAATTAAGACTCTTTGCCTCTCCCTGCAGGTGTATTTAGTGGGGATTGAACTCGAAAACTTTTCCCACTTGCCTAACCTGTGCACCCAACTAAACCACAACCTGTAGGTATCAAAATCGCATGACAATTGGTCCGTATCTAACCCAAAATTAACAAACTAGTCTAATTTAATCATTTTAAGTTGAATTTGAAGTTACGAAGTTAGATTAGTGTTGATGCCACCGAGCTTTTCAAGATGTTTTTGATCCTTTTTTTTCCGTATCTTTAAATTGAAAATAAATCATCTGTCTCAATAAATTAGTTCCTAATATGTTTACATTTATATAGAACTAAATAAATGTGTGAATGAGATCCTGCGAAAAAAGTGTGAGAACAGACCATCCGGAACAAATGATTTGTTCGCTCTAAATGTTTTCCAAAGAAACTATAGTAAGTGCCTATTTGGTTGAACTTTTAGAGGGTGAATAAGTACTTTTTTCAGTACAAAAGCTTTTTTTTTTAAGTAAATGTTTGACTGCTGAATGGAAAGGCATTTTTTAAATAAATATAGCTTTTTTGTTAGTCAAAATACAGCTTTTTAAGAAATTCAAATTTAGAGTTTCTAAAAAAAACACTGATTCATGTAGATTTTTCATATAAATTTAATGAGTCTATTTTTTTAGTCTATTTTGTTTTTATGTTTTATACATAATTTCTACAATACCCACAAACTCATTTTTACGTTTATTTTGAAATTTATATAATATTATTTGACTTTTTATATATTTAAATATTTATTTTTGATATATCTTTTACTTATATTATAACTCATATAAAATATTTGGTTAGTTATATTTTTATTTATGTTTCTTATGATTTAAAATTATATAACAATTAATATATTTTACTTTACATATTGTTTAATATGCTTTAAATAATTTTTATATGCATAAATATTTTTTATTACAAAATAAAATATAATTAAAATTAATAAAAGTATTTTTTATTTTTATGTTGTCAAACAGTTACTATAAATTTTTTTTAAAAAATATTTTTTAATTAATAATCAAATAATCAACTTATTAAAAGCAAAAGCTCTTCCAACAAAAATTTTATCGACAAAAGTGCTACTATATTATAAGTCCATCCCAAGAGATAATAAGTAAGTAATAATGTAAAACCGCAGTCTTATCAAAGGAAACCCATAAGAGGCAATTTTTTTGTGTTCTTTTGCATTGAGAAAAGTTTCGTTAGGTTCTAATGGGCCTCGTTAAGTACAAAAGGGGCAGAAGCAGATACTTAATTGAGCCTATGTAATGTCCAAAAGAGTCTAAATTGTCCTGAATTAATTGGAGTTTACGGGCCGGGTTGACCTCTTAAGATTTGAATCTAGGCCCAAAAAGATTCTTTCTTAAAATACTCAATTCTAGATAAACATGTTTTGTCTTGTAAATTTCGATAGAATCTAACCCGATTTTATAATTAATATCCAGACCGGGTCGGGCTCTTGAGATTTGAGCTTAAATACTCAAATCCAGTTATTTGGATTTGGATGGTATCAGACCCGATTTTTATAATTAATCTATAAACTCAATCGATCACCTTTCAAATACAAATCAACCAAAAGATATTAATGAGAGATGCTTGAACATTTAACATCTACAAAATTATTTGGTATGGGTAATGTACATGTCAGAGTCTAATTCAGACATATTCCAAGCAAGGCTCACTATAAGAAGTCCTACTTGTAAGGTCTTGTACAAATCCCTGATAATTCCCACCAGCTTCTTCTGGTTTAAGACAAAAAATGTAAGAAACCAATTGGTTATTAGTTATTACAAGTCATGTTATAACAAGAACAAGAGAAAGCACAAAAAGAGTTCTGTTTTGAATCTTCAGGTACTTATTTATCTAAGAGTCTCCTCTTCGATCTGTTGCAGTGAGTCTATAAACATGTTCCTCACCAGTATACTTATCAAAAGTAGTAACCCATTTATTTCTCTTTCGTTCACCGCCATTAGGAAACCTTCCTAATCTAGTTACCAGCAACCCATCTCCAATGGGTAGAAGATGAGTTTCGAACTCACTCGACCAGGCTCTGTTGTGAAGCGCATTGTACCCTACTACAATCCCTTTTCCATGCTTTGAACAAGCTTCTGCAACTCTAAATACACCAGTTGAGTCCTCCATTTCACAATCAATAAGCACAAAGTCCACTTCTCCTTTGTATTCTCTCAGCAACAGTGTTTTGACATCACCTTTATGGAACTTCACACATTCTGTGTATGGTCCTAGAGTTTGTTTCGTACCATAATTATCAGGCAACGAAGGTAAAATACACGCGACACGACCCCCAGTTTGATGTGCAGCTGCTACAAGTGATATTAAGGTTGATTCAGCAGGAACAGTACCAGAAGCTATCACCATGAGCTGCGAGCTGTTCCCTGCAGCCAGAGCAGATATGAACTCGGATACATCAGGCACTTCGTGTGTTTTTCCCTGTATACAATTACAAATAATGAAGCCAACCCAGTTAAGAAAACAAGAAACGAACAGATATATGAATGTTAATGATCTAATCCTCACCATTTTTATTGCTTGAAGATAAGCTCTGGTAGCATTCTCAGCAGACCAACAACCCATTTTTCTGTTTTCACTTCCGAATCCGACGAAGATAGTGTTGAGAACGCACACTCCCCGGTGGCTAAACTAGCTGATCTTGGTAGTGTTCTACTTATATCTCTGTGTTTGTGTGCCATTAAATAGCACAGAATGAAGAGGGTAAGCAAGGGAAGGGACGGTGGGTGCATCTTTGAAGTTATGACCATGACAACTGGAGGTGTTGAAGATTGAAAGTAACAGTGTTGTTGACTACAACGAGACAAGATTTTAGGTTGGTACTGGTTGAACGTCACTGTCAACGGTATATTACTATATCCTAATTTCGAGACATGACCGTCCGGTTATCACCATTGTTGAGCCGAAGGATCTTTTACTCCTTTTTTAATAATAATATTAAAAATTTTTCAATAAAGTCATTTTAATAAAATAATTACTAAAATGAGTCACAGATTCATAAATTAAGACATTTGAATTGATAGATCCCAAGCTCTAGTGGATTATGTTTTCATATTCAGGTGCCGAAATTGAGACTACTGGACCTTGGAAGCTACACAACTCCGTTAGACAAGTTAGGTGCCTGTTCTAGTAAGCTTCCTAGATACACCTCAAATGCTTTACTACAAGTTTGACTACAATTTCAGTGGGTTGTCCACTTTTTCCAAAGAGTCCATGGTTTTCAATCTTCACCTAAAACCTTTTCCCAACGCAGCAAGTGCACTACAGATCACCAATTATATTATTTTATATGCTGTCCCCATACATAGGGTCATCTCCTTTGGTTCATAGCCTTTATGTAATTAAGTATTCGATACAAAAATCATTAAGTAGAACCAGAATATGAAATTTATATGATATTTTGGTCGGAGAATTGTAAAATATTTTTATGGAATTTATTTAGTCTATAAAAAAATTTAAAATTTTTAAATTTAGATAGACCATTTTTCTTAATCTTTATTAAAAAATTAATTTAAGCAGTAATTATATAAATAATAACATCTACAAAATAATTTACCATAATTAAGGCAGTTCTATGTAACACGGACGTGGCAAAATGGAGTCATGTCCGTGTGTCGGACACGTATTCGTGTCGGAACCCACCTGACGCACAGTAGACACGTCCCCGACATGTATAGACACGTGTCGGAATTAAAAAAATAAATTTTGTCAGCTCAGACAAGACTCAGACACGTCTGGAAACGGCTCGGACATGTCTTAATGGAATATATACTCTATGTTTTTTGAGATAGGCTTATAAAGTACTAAATATGTATGAACTTTCAAGATGTTGAAAGTCTTGAAACACATCAATCAATATATATCATATTATGAATTCTGAATTTTTTTCTTAATTCTTAATTTTATAATATATATATATATATATATGTCGTGTCCGTGTTTACCAAATTTTAAAAATTGGTGAGTCCCTGTATCCGTATCGCATGTCCGTGCTTCTTAGAGGTAGTTAAACCAACTCTCATGCAATCTCTATTCGGTTCATTTATTTGACCATAAATTAGAGTTATTTTGTGACTTTTTCTAACAAGTTCTATTCGCAAAAATAACTTCTTTGTAAAAATACAAGAGGAAGGCGACGTATATTGACAAACCTCCTTAAATCTTAACAAAACGAGAAGTTTTGTACATTGAGTACATTAACTAAACTATAGTTACTTTTAATTCTGCATTATTTTCTTCATTAATATGGTAATGCCAAATTCAATTTAAAGTTTTAATACACTTTTAAAAATTGCAAAGAAGGCTATGTACATCAATGACTTTTTCTAAATTCTCGTAAACCAAAGAACCTTATATACTGGATACGTTAATTAATCTAGAGTTACTGTTAATTATGCAGTATTTAATTCAAAAATTTTAAAACGCTTAAGTTTGGCTTAAAATTAAAATAGGTTTTATTGAATAGAATATTTCAATTTGAGTCTAAATTCAATTCAAATTTAGGTTAAATTAGACTTTGGTTGTTAAGTGTAGACGCCGGACACAGGTGCAGTGACCTTGTTGACTGGGGTGAGACATGAATGGGAAGATATCAGGATACAAAAAATCACGTGAGGATCAACTATGTTCACGTTGCCTCGAATGTCTCTACACATTGAATGGCCATGCCGACGCACCTACTACATAGATTCAATTCTATTTTTTAATAATAATCAAATTCTCAGTTCTTATGTCTTAAATATGCATATTATATATTTAACTAAAAATTTTCAAATTATATATTTAAACAAGCAATAACAAATTACTTAAAATTTCATACATATATATATATATATATATAAGTCAACATATTCCATAGACAAGACTTTTTGTTTTATAAGAGTCACAAAAAGATCATTATTGTATGCAATCTTAATTTTTACAAAAAGATTATTTCTATTATTGAACTTGTAACAGAATAACTTTTATTAATTACTCTATGAATCTCTCTCTAAAACTTATAATTTTATATATGAGTTAAATGTTTAAGAAGACTAGAAGAGAATAATCAAATTCAAGATTTGGAATTTGTTTCCAAAGGTCACATTGGACCACTGTATCCTGTTTTCTAGAACAATGAACCACTTGCAATCTTCTGGTCTTTGGTTTCAGGGCACAGGTCCTGACTGCTTATTGGAATTCCTAGCCTGTTGCTTATTGTAATGCCCCTAGCCTCTTTAATGGATTCCTCCGGTCGCAGAGAAAATTCAACGAACTTGTCTGCAATGGACCTTGTCGAACTTGGTGTTATAGAGGTAGGATGACAAATTTTGCTATGACCAATTCAAAGTTAATATAGGTTCCATTTGAAGTAATTTAAAATTTTAAAATAATTAAACTTAAATTTAATCCGATTACACATTCGAATCACAAATTTTAATATAATCAAATTTTAAGCCAAATCTAAATCTAAATATAAAATTTTAAGATCTAAACTCGAAATCGACCCTTTTAAAGCCGAACTTATTATAAAAGAACATTATACTCTGATCGTTACAAACTATATATCTTATTTTATATCCAAATATATCACAATTAAACACTTAAGAGTAGGCTTGCCTGAAACAACAAATTAATCCAAGTATATCCTAATGTCAAAAAACTAAATTCAAATTTAAATTTAACTTCAAACTCAACGGGTTCAAATTCAAAAGACCAAAAGCAAGATTAGACTTGGACGTTTTGGGTTGAACTTGAATATTACGATGTTCAAACCAAACTATCTATTGCTAACCCTAATAGCATGTTACGATATATGTTGCTAAACCCTAATTGCTTATACTTGTAAATAAGATCCAGAATTCCAGTTTGAGAAGTTCAACGTACCTCGATCCAAATAATCCGAACCGATTCAAGTGAAATGACTTCAAATCGACATTATCTTGATCCCGGCCTAATCAGATATTGAATTGTCCAAATTGGATTAGGTTGGATTCAGCCCAAAACAAAAAAGCCCAACACCAATCGATCCAGCCCATTTCATTACATTCCGACTTGTTATTACCGTGTAAATACCGCAGAAGGATATGTGAAAATTAAGCATCAACATCCAACCGAAGTAAAAAAATTACAAACTCTCTAGTAGGAAATATAGCAAGAATGAACCGTGCAGCGTAAGTGTCTTCACTGAGCTACATCTGGGATGTATTGTCGCCTTATTCTATATTGATCCTAACAACCTTTTTTGCTCTCCCAGCTGAAGCGCCAGTATCTGATCTATCTGCTCCAACATTTCGGGCATTTTCAGCAGAAGGACGTCCCCAACGTCCCCAGTTTACCATCCCTTTTTGCTCACTGCAGCTAGACCCTAAGTTTACATAAAAAAGAAAGCGATTGAGAATGTCAAAGCAGAATAATCCCAATACACTTCAAATGATGTACATAAATCTAACACTCAAAAGAACAGAAAACCTACCATCAAATCCTTTACATGACACAAACAAGGGATGACTACTAGAATTATTTACTCTAAATGGGCTTCTAAAGAGAATGACAAGGTAAAAAATTCAACATGATATGGTGGATAGCTTGAAAAAAACCTTAAAATTAGAAGAATGTTTCCCTCCTTTATGCACCAGATGCACTTACCAGAAACAAAAACCCAATTTTTGCTTTTTCTAGCTACAGCTTAATAGAACACAAGCATATGCAAATTATTCCGGAGCAGCTAACAACATAATTCTCCTCTCCTTGCCCCATGGAGACAACACTCTCAAAATAAACAGATAAACAGAAGCTACAAAAGGAAATAGAGCTTAAAGAACAATTCCTACCTGTACTACCATGAGAGCCAAAAGGATCAATCCAGTCATGCAAATTTTCTTTAACATTACCATTCCATGCTGCTTCGAAACCAGTAAGCTCATCTTGAGATAACAAAACAATTAGTTTTCCCATTAGAGACAATCCCAAAACATATCAACTATCAATGGCCATAACAAACCTTCGTCTAAGTTGTGCAGAGTTTGCATGGTATCGACTTTACCCTCTGCATTGAGTTTCCTAGTAACTGAATGGCCCTGAAGAAGTCGTAAAGAATATCCAATCCATTAGAATACCACTATCATTTTTGAAGGCAGTAATATTGTTCATAACTCTCAACTTCCCCCTTCTTTGCTGATCTACTTGTTTTAACCTGAGCTCAAGGGGATCATTTAATCTTTTAACATCCATGCAAACAGACATTAATCAGAACTAAGAACTGGATCACAGGATATCAACATTTGCTTCGGTAATTGAACAAGAAAATTAAAAAGGGTATAAGCATATATTGCTTAATGAGTTGGTTAAATTCAACACTTAGACGCTCTCGTAGCAAACTCTTTCAAAATCGTGTAAAGTTGAGCTTATTTTAAAGAGTGCAAGGCAATAGCCACCACCTTGTTGTGTATGCCTCTGGAGATTCTATGGGTTGCTTGGCCTGTTGTCTTGTCAGCTTCTTTG
>JANSVA010000004.1:1659611-1670037 GCA_025504915.1 Erythroxylum reticulatum
AGTTCGCGTCTGCATTGTGTCTCTTTATTTTGCACTGAATTGTTTTTTTTCCGCAAATCATTGTATTTTGTGTATTTGCGTATTTTTATATGTGTATGACTTTCAAAAAGAAAAAAAAAGAAAAAAATTTGCATACCGTATTTTGATTGATTAATGATGTAGCACACCACCCTCGTGGGACACGGACTCGGATATCACTATCGATATTGGGTTCGGGTCAAGCGGGGGTGGGGTGTTACAATCACTATAACCATAAAAGTGGAATTGGGCTACGACGTTATGGAAGAATATCCCAATGAAAACAGAGTCCATACAATCCGTCACCTCATAGGAAAATACACGAATCAAGCCTCTCCGACCTCCTGATCTAGATAAAGGTTCCAAGATCGTCGTGGCATCTATTGTTAAATCCGATACTCAGATGGAGGAAATAGGACATGAACACGCGATAATCCAATGTCAGGAGTTGACTGATAAAGTAGTCAACCCTACAGAAGTATAAAATTAGTTTTCCTTACCTTATTGATGTTAATATTTATTTGGAACTACCAAGGGGCTGAAGGTTGGACTTTCAAGCCCATCATTAAAAACTATATCCAACTTCATAAACCTCTTCTTGTTGTTTTGGTCGAGCCATGCATAAGTGGAGCCCGCGTGATGAAAGTTACTAGGAATCTGAGATTCGAAAACTCTTTCACGATAGAAGCAAAAGGCTATTTGGGAGGTATCTGGCTGCTCTAGAAAGATGATATCATAGTTAGAATTCGGATTGCTCACTGGTAATTTATGTATGCCAGCATTGAGTGGGATCAGTTGTCGTTTGATTTCACTACCATTTATACTAGCCCTACGTATATATTACAAAAATTCCTCTGACATTATCTGCGGAGTCTTGCAAGGATCACTAGTAAACTTTGGTTGTTAGGAGGAGACTTCAATGCTAAATTGAAAAGTGTCGATAAACGTGAAAGTTTCCAACTCTAACCCATTGTCAATTCTCAATTTCGAGATTGTGTGCACAGCTGTCACCTTCAGGATCTTGGATTTTCCGGTTCAAGATTCACGTGGCAGAGAGGACAAATTCAAGCTAGATTAGATCGCGCCTTCTGTTCTACTTCTTAGCACTCAGTCTTTCCCAACACCAGAGTTAATCATTTATCATTCTTGAAATCGGATCATCGGCCTCTCCTTATTAATTTTCAAAACAATGACCCTCCTATTTAGTTGCGTTGACTTTTTAGATTTCAATCCACCTGACAATTGCTTTGATCAAGTGGTAGCTGAGAGCTGGCAACCAAACAGCTCGAATTTTAATGACGCGATCAAAAGTCTTTCAGACATACTCCAACAGTGGAATGACAATATTTTTGACAACATCTTCCACCATAAAAAGCGTTTTATGGCTCGACTAGAAGGCATCCAAAAACATCTAGAAGATACAGATTCGTCCTCCCTCCGAGATCTCAAGGAATACCTGCGGACTGAATTAGAGCAAGTCCTGTACTAAGAGGAGCTATTTTGGCACCAACGTTCCAGAAGCCAGGAATACCAAATATTACCAGGCTATCACAAGGACTAGACGACGACAAGCGATAATCATTTCTTTGACAGACATCAATGGTACTATGGTTACAAAATCTTCGAGTATTAGAAGATTAGTGCAGAGTTACCTCGAAGATTTATATCTATTCGAAGGCCAATTCCATACAGCCTGACATATTCATAATCATTTCCATCCCCTCCCGCATTAAGCGATAGCTGACCTAGCTCGAAAATTAAATCCAGACGAAATAAAGACAATGTTTTTCTCCATGGCTCCTAACAAGGCTTTAGGGTTTGATGGGCTAACTGTGATGTTCATCCAATCCCAGTGGGACACTGTTGGACCATCTCTGACTGTATTTTTACAATGTATTTTTCGACACGAAGCCTGAGAGTCTGAACTCAACCGAACCATTATGGTCCTTATTCCTAAGACTCCGTCCCCCCTCTTCAATAACGCAGTTCAGGCTAATAACTTTATGCTCAGTTCTCTATAAAGTCCTCACTAAGATTATTGTTAATAGGCTTAAACCTTACCTCGAAGAGCTTGTAGCTCCTACTCAGTGCAATTTTGTTACAAGGCACCTTATTACAAACACATCATTCTTGCCCAAGAAGTCATTCACTCAATGAAAAGGAAAACAAGTCGTAAGGGGATAATGGCTATTAAAGTGGATCTAGAGAAAGCGTATGATAGATTGTCATGGGACTTTATCCAAGACACTCTAATAGATGTTGGTCTTTCGAATTCACTGCTTAATCTCATCATGAATCATATCAACTATCTCGTTACAAGTGAACTGGAATGGTGAACTCAGTGCAGCCTTTAATCCCTTCAGAGGTATTCGACAAGGAGACCCCATTTCTCCCTACCTCTTTGTCCTATGCATGGAACGTCTTGGTCACTCGATTACCTAAGCAGTGTCACAAGGAAGATGACAGCCGATCAAATTAAACAGAAATGGTCTGCCCCTTTCCCATTTATTCTTTGTTGACGATCTCATCCTTTTCTCAGAAGCTTCCATTGATCAAGTGATCGTTATTAGGGATATTTTAAATTCTTTTTGTACGGCTTCTAGACAATGCGTTAGCTTAGCCAAATTGAGATGCTATTTCTCCAGGAATATCCCTACCTCGACGTCTCACTACTTAAGCCGAGAGCCGGGATTCCATTTGACGAATGACTTTGGTCGCTATCTTAGTGTTCCTTTTCTACACAAATGAGTCAACAAAAGAATGTATCAGTACATCTTGGATAAGGTCCATCAACGCTTATCAGGATGGTCAGCTAAACTCCTATCTTTCGCTGGCCGCCTCACTTTGACTCAATCAGTCTTAGCGGCAATTTCGAGCTACACAATCAGACAGTTAGGTTGCCACGCAATCTGTACAACGAACTGGAGAAAGTAATTTGACAGTTTTTGTGGGGATCCGTTTTATGAAAAAAGGAGGATCCATCTAGTCAATTGGGAGGAAGTTTGTAAACCAAAGGAGATGGGGGTCTTGGCATTCGGAAAATTCGCGAAACAAACAATGCCTTCTTAGTGAAACTTGGATGGTCTTTGATTGTCAAACCTAATGCTTTATGGGTCAAAGTTCTCTCTGGTAAATATAACTTTGGCACCAACAACATCCCAACCTCTTTTTAAGCCACATGGGGCTCAATGATTTGGAAGAGCATAAAGGCAACCTGGCATATCGTTTTACAATGAATGAAGTGGATGATCGGCGATGTCTCTCGGATGCGCTTCTGGCTCGACCTTTGGATTGCGGAAGTAGGACCGCTTATTTCCCATACTATAAACCCAATCCCCAAGGCAACTCTTAACCTTAGTGTCCACCATTTTGTGGATTCTGCTGAAAAAGTGAAATTGGGAAGCTTTCCAATCTTGTCTTCCAACGCTGATTTGTCAGTTTACCGCTGGCACATTTCCACTGAAGCGATATCTTGGTCAGGATAAGTTGATATGGGGAGTTTTCGACACTGGTCTATTCACCATAGCATCAACTTATTCCATGCTTATGGACCACGAAGATGATTCAAATCATGGGATCTTGAAGGCAATCTGGCAGTGGCAGGGACCACAACGAATTCGCTCCTTCCTATGGCTACTAGCACAAGATCGCTTACTCACCAACTAGCAAAGAGTCTGAAAGCAACTCACTACAGGCAGAGCTTGTCATCAATGCAGACTCGAAGAATCCTCTCTACATGCTGTGAGAGACTACATCAAAGCTCCCCAAGTGCGTCACACTCTCTACACACCTCATTACTACTGACTTCTTCACTATGACAAATCGAGAGTGACTTCTTGGAAATCTTCAACAGCATCGGCAAGTTCTGGAACATGATTGGGCAGTTATTTTTGGAACTACTTGTTGGTTCCTCTGGACTTGGAAAAATGTGTCACTCTTTGATGATCATTTCACTTGGCCATCTTTACCAATTGTTCTCATTTTGTCTTATGCAGATCAGATCCACAAGTCTACCGTGTGACAAAGCTGAGCTGACATCAAGTTTTGTCCTCGCCAAGAGCAACTCATCGGTTGGAGCAAACCGCCACCTGGATGGGTAAAATTAAACATAGACGAAGCATGCAATCGCTCCCAGTTCTCGGTTGCAGCAGGTAGTCTCATACAAGATAGTGTAGGCAATTGGCTTGCAGGATTCACTTAAAATCTAGGATGGTGCACATCGTTGTCTGCAGAACTCTGGGAGTATTTATAGGGCTCTCACTCGCCTAGAACCTAGGCTTCCACCGGATAGAACTAGAAGTGGATTCTCTCGCAGTACACATTATCATCTCTTCCTCGGACAACCGCTTCTTGGTACTCAACCCTATAGTAATGGGTATCCACGAACTGTTTACTCAGAACTGGACTATTGTTTATCGACATGTATACCAAGAGAGCAATAGATGTCCTGACTGACTTGCTATCTATACAGAACATTCTGATGTCGGCATCACATATTTTAGTACTACACCTATCAGGTGTCAATGTATCCTATTAGAGGATACATCAGGGATCTATTTCCTCAAACTCGTTTTCCATTCTGTTTCGTTAGTTTCCCTTTAAACCAAAAAAAAAAGAAAGAAAGGTGAAATTGGTTTTATTATTTAATTTTGAGTAATTAATTTATTAAATAATAATTTTTAATCGACTTATTACGGATATACATGAACTTGAGATTCAAAATCAAAATGCTAAATTACTAGCACTGGGTAAAGCATTTGGTGCGTGTCTAGTGGGGTGACTTGATCCAGACATTAAAGAATAGTTAAATTGGTAGAATAGTTTCTTTTAAAAAAAACTTGAATTTAAGAAATCATAAATTTAAGTTATAATACATTTTTCATTTATCTCAAAAAATTTTAAACTCTTTTAGATTTTAATTAAAAATAATGATAAAATATACATCACATTATATTTTTACCAATTAAATGTCACTTATGTGACTAATAAAGATGACAGATCAACCTGAGCTTGGTCCACTCAAATTCAACACGTCAAATTTAGGTTGACTTGACCTTGAGGTAGGTTTTGACATTGTTTTGAAAATATTTTTAAAAAAATATTACAGTCCAAATTATTGTCACTCTAGTATCGCAAAATTAAATTGAAAGATTAACAATTTATTATAAATTATTAATTTAGATTAAATTTAATTAATTAAAATAAATTTAAAAGTTAAATTAATAACCATATTAATAATATTTAATTAATTTAAGTTTAATATTTATATTATATATCTTTTATCGTTACTTTTTAAATAAAAATGTAAAATAGTTTTTTAATAAAATTTAAAATCTTTAAATCGAGTTCCAAATAACACTTTGGCACATCTTTCGGTGCTTCTTTGATTTTGTGACGTGCGATTGATGGGGAAAAACAGATAAAGAAAAAGAAAAAGAAATCTTGTGCTTACAGAAATATTGGAATCCATAAAACCAAAGCAATGCTTCACAACCTTAACCTGTATGTCTAAAACCGCACATTTGGCCTTATACGGCGGTAATAAGTAATTACGAGAGGGCCTAAATTGACGAAAACACACTTGCTTGCTTTTGCAAACTACCAACCAAGCCACTCCTCAGGATTCGGGCCCGGAAATTAAGTATGTGTAGTAGTAGCTTATTTCAGACAAATTGTCAAGTCAATTTCGATTGACTCTGTAGTGACCAGTGATCTCAAAAGGGAGGATTCAAAGTTCATGCCGGATACCCTTAACCTTAAGTCTTGTGAAGAAGGTTGATATGTCTGCACTCACTTAGCACAGACAAAACCAGCTCTAAGCTCTTCGAACGAGTACTCCACTTGTTCCATGATGTTTTTCACGATTTTGGAACTGGAAGAAACATATGGAGTAGCTGGTGTCGTGACCATCAGCATAGGAGCCGAGACTGTTGAAGGGGTTTTTGGTACCGGAAATGGCAGGGTCTTAGGAGTTCTGTTTTCTTCATCTAACACAGTAATGGGTCTCTCGGGTGTCCTGTATGGCGACTTGTTGCATGAGACTCGTGTACCTGACTTGCCAATTACAGCATTTTTTTGATCTTCTAGACACTTAGCTATGTTGGCCTGGGAGGACACTGTTAAAGGAACAGGAGATAGGGGCTTTCGTATCAGATGTGGCTCCTTTTTGAGCGCCTTCACAGCAGTGGAAAACTTTTTCTTTGCTAAATGGTCAGCAGTTTCAGAGTTTCTCCTACCTAAAACAAAAGTGAAACCGAAAACTGAATTTAAAAACGATGAGGTAAATAAAGTTTCAAGAACCAAGATATTTTCAAATGCCATTATCCTGCACTACGATGATATTCGTGAAGTTTTGTTCATATAAGAGAAGAAACGAAGGGTTGGTTCAAATCAAATGCATTTATCTGTACCAGAGGACTGAGATGTGAAGCCACCATGAAGCTGATTATTTTTCAGAAAATCAACCTTTCTGTCCAACTTAGCCTGTGGAGAAGATTTTTCAGCTTTCAGCTTCCGAAGCACTGCTCCACCAAGGGAGAGCTTTCTGTCATTTGCTAATCCTGTTGAAATTCTGGAAATCTTATTCCCACACGGACTCGGTTTTGATCCAAATAGTGCTTCCTGCTCTGCTATCATTTGTACCTGCAGTCTCTTCTGATCCTAAAATAATTAAATAATTGAGGAAAAGGTAAGAAAGAACATGCCTCACGAACTCAATCGTATCTTTGAAATTACAGATGCAATTAACATAATCCTCATACCCTTTGCTTTAGTCTTGCCTGCTCTTTTGCTCGCCTAATCTTGCTATACTCTTCGAGTCTAACCAGGAGTTGCTCCTGTGCAACATGAAATCATGAGACCGGTAATTAGAAGAAAGTTCCAAAATGGCAGTAAGACAAATCAAGTGCTTACCCCATCATATAGGAAAGGATTTCCTCTTTCTTTCTCCCAAGTTCTTATTTTAGAAGATAAGGCTTCCACCATTGCTGCTCCACCAACAGATAAAACCAAGAGATCAAATAAATATCAACTACTTGCCAGTGACAATCACTACGTGAGAGCATATCAATTATGATTAGGTTTACTAAGTTGCTCAGAGAAGAGAGAGGAAAAGGACAACTTCCTTTGTTTGGTTCAGGGCAGCGGCGCGTGAAGGAAACTTTTCTTTGATATTATTGGAAAGCCATTAAACATGACTAATTTGAACTATGTAATTTCACGTTAAAAATGGTCGAGCTTCTCCAACATATTTGGAAGATTAAAGGTAAGACCATTAGGTAAAAGCGTTTTGGGAATCTGCACTGTGATAATATCTTACCAGGAATTTTGTTAACCATTGCACGAGCTCTCTCAGCACGTTTCAAGATCAGATGTGCACCCCTTCCAGCATTATAGCGATTTTCATCCTATAAGAATCACATGTAACGAGATTCAGGTGTAGAGTGAAGTATAAATATAAAACTATAACAGCAGCAGAATTTCCGTACACTATTGTATTCCTCGAGCCAACGCTCTTCTTCGCAAGCAGCTAACCACTTCTCCACCTTCTCAAGAACTTCCTTCCTGGAAAAGATTTCAGCTTTAACTTCTGCAATCTCAAACTCGATCCGTTCCAACATTAGCATCGGGTCCAAAGGTTCTGGAAAATGAAAGGAACTAGACAATGATGATTTGTTCAAAAATGCAATCTGCATGGCACTGTAGGTAATTGATTATCTCATGCATTTAACGGATTACGGACATAAAATAATGACGAAAAATGTGCAAACACGTAGACGCACACAAACATGTGTGTGTATTTGCAGTGAAAACACTCACTGGACTCTAGTTCTTCGATAGAATATTTGGCTCGGATAAGAGCTTCCGTGGCTATGTGTGTTGTCCTGCACATGTTCTCTAGTTCCACCCTCCTCTTCAGTACAAGTTCTTTCACTTTGCTAGATTTCAGCTGCTCAAGCCTTGCCACTTCCTCCTCAACCTGAGAAAGAAAATTGTTGGATAGAAATTCCAGGAGTCACTTGTCAATTCTACCTGTTAAGTACAAAACTTCCTGTGGTTGAACTCACATGTTTAATCATGTCCGCTGAAAGAATATTATACTCATTAATTTCAGGCTCTGAAGTAGCAGAATAACTGACAAGAGTCTGAAACCTCTGTTGTTCCTGTACTGGAGTATCCATCAACTTCCAAAGCTCCATCATTACAGTTACAAGATCTTGAAGCTGGTCCAGATCATGCAATTAGAAGCCCCAAACAGCTAGAAAAAAGAATTCTTTCAGATGAAATACATAAGGATTTTCTTTGGCTTGAATACTGACCTTGTGCATTCTCTGTATCTTAACCTCTTTCAGTCTCTGTATTACCACAATCAACATCTTCATTGTATCATCACGTATATCTTTAATCCCAGAATCGTCCAACGTTGGATGGATCTTGCGAATTGTGTGCTTGAAATCTATTCCAAGTACCACACACAAGGATTTGATCGTGTCCAAGTCGCTGCTTATCTCCTTCAGGCGATTGTTCTGTCGGCATTTCACATCAAAATTGATCCAAAAATATCACAAAATCAACAAAACTAACCAAATATGTACCACAAACACACAATGGTATATTAACCATTTGCACTTTCTTCATAAAAGTAACGCAATGAAGAAGGGTAAAGCAAACCTTTTCCTGTTGAAGCTCTTCCAAATTCTGGTATAATTCTTCTAGTTTTTCACTAGACAGGTCATTCTCATCCACAACCATCTTATACGGACTATCTCTTGCAGACCCAAAAATCTCAGTCCAAATACTCTCTAACCTCTCTGCAACATCAACAAATTGCTTTCTTCTCTCGGCTTTCCTCTTCCGCATTTCCTCTAGTCGCGGAACGACTCTACTAAATTCTTCTTTCAAGCTCCGGCTAACATGTTCAACATCCTTAAACACAAAAAAAAACTGTAAGGATAGCCAATACACAAATGGAAGTGCAAAGGATAGCCCAAATGGAAGTACACAATTCACAAACTTCATTGACAATGACTTACATTCGACGTTTTCTCGCCTAATGAGCAGTGAATTCGCTCAATTTCATTTTTAGCAAGTGCAATAGACTGTTCTAATTCAGATTTGCACCTCCTCGCATCATCAACTCTTCTCCTGTAAATCTCCAGACACTCTTGTTCGATTTCGAACAACATCTTATCCCTTTGAATATCAATCTCTCCTACTTCGTCCCATATTTTCTGATTCCAACAACAATTAACATCATACTGAAATTCATAGAAAACTAGACACATAAATACATCGCAAACTGAACAATACAGATACAGACAAAACCTGCAATTCCAATAACAAGAACCCGCATGTTGTTTCTACACTCTGGTCAGGGTAATTATTCATGGTGGACGATAAACTACAACATCGAATAGACAAGTTTAAAGGTAAGAAACGAAAATAAATCCAAAAAAGTCGTAAAAAATGTGATTATGTACAGAAAAAAAAAAAACTCATGACAAATCAAATAACAAGTAAAGTCGGTTCAAACCTGACGAAGGCCTCTTGATCAGCCGACAACAGCCGAATTTTGTTGTCTGAAAGCGTCGACTGAGATCGTGAACTTGAGTTTGAAATTTAGAGAATGGATTTGTGCGTTTTGCGGCTTTGAATTTGAGTAATTTTGAGAGGGAAATGAAAGGAAAGATGAAAAGAGAAATCTATTATGGGAATGGAGCGGGAGGAGCCGTTATGTTTGGGAAAAAGGAGTTTTGCTTGATCTCGACGCGTCATCATTGCCAAGCGATGTACTGTCTACGTGGCAATATCAGGAGCGTCTTGAACAAATTTTATAACATTTATATTGATAAACAAAGAGATAAAGTGAATTAATTTGGTGGTTTTATTGATCCAACGGTGGCCATCTTGTATTAACATAACTTTATATAATACAAAAAGCTAATTATAGGAGATTATCATAAAATTAATTTAAAATTGAATAAAATTAAATAATTTAAAATATGATTAAAAAGTTATCTTTACTAGTCAAATAATTTAAATTTAAATTTAAAAAAGTTATTATTAAATAAATATATTTATTTTATAAAAATTTATTAATTACAGAAAATTGAAATTTATTAATTACAAAAATTGATCAATTAAGTAATAAATTGATCGATCTTTAATAATAAGAATTATGAAAGCAAATCAAATGAGAAAATTGATAAATAAATTGAAAAGTTGAACGGTTGAAATTTTTTATGACCGAACGAGTAAAGTTTTTTACTCATTGGCTATATGTTAATTGATAATTTAGTTTAAATTAACCACGAATTGATTCAAAACAAAATTTCAAATTGACCTAAATTTAAATAATTAATTCAATTCAATTTAAATAACTTAAATAATAACATTTTAAAATTTAATG
>JANSVA010000004.1:1707989-1736051 GCA_025504915.1 Erythroxylum reticulatum
AAATTCCACCTCTAACTAGGTCAATTTCTCACATGATTGTGGCTGCCCTGTTAAAGATTGTTAAATAAAGATATCACGGCTGGTGTTTATAAATGATTTTATGTATGAATTTTCAATACTACTGTTGAAATTGACTTGAGTGGACTAGAGATTCCTGAAGTTGCGGTTAGATGTGAATATAGAAGTGTGTTTAAAATCGTTTGCAGGTTTTGGGATTTTTAAAATACAGTCGTTGTGCTGTCAAAATTTTTCAAAAAAAAAGAGAAAAAAGGAAAATTTCGGTTAGGCTTGCATAGTCGGAATAAGGATACTGTGAATGTCCTTAGCCCGAGTATGCAGGGGTTGTGATGGGCTCGATGTGGTACTAGGTCGTGACAATCAACTTTTTATAGTAGCTAGATACTACCCGAATAGCCTTCTACTTCCACCCTGAATGAGTGTGCAAAACCCAAACTCTTAATAATCTCCATCGCTCGTACCCCACTTATATGTGGCTCAACTAAAACAACAAGAAGCGGTTTATGGATTCAAATGTAGTTCTTGATGATTGGCTTGAAGGTCCTACCTCTAGCCCTTTGACAGTTCCATATGAATATCGACATAAAATCAGAATAAGAGAAAAGTCTATTCTGCATGAGAGTTGACTGCATTATCAGTCGGCTCCCGACATTGGGTTGTCATGTGTTCCTGTGGAGTCTCCTCCATCTGAGTGTCAAAACCAAAATTGGTTTCAATTACGGGTGATGATTCTTTTTTCGGATCAGGTGGTCGCGATGGGGTTATCATGTGTTTTTTAATTGACGATGTCGCGGCAGTATGAAGACAGTCTTCATTGGGATCCTCCTTCATGTCCCGCAACCTAATTCCTCTTGTATGGGCAGAGTGATAGATTGATCTTGTATTATCACCTCTACATGTGAGGGGATCGATAGGGTACATGGTTCGTTATTTGTCGTTGTATCTCTGGTGATTTTGGCTTGGAAATAGTCAAGGGTTGATTATGCCTTACGTGGCCCATGAGTGGTAGCTAAATGGAGGCTTGTGGTGTCATATTGGAGCTGTGGTTAGAAGTCCCACTTCATCCATTAAACAACGAACATTTGGTCCTACTTTCCCTATGCGTCGTCTAGTTTAAGGATTTTTCTTTCGCTTGTTTCGTAAACATTGTAGTGTGGATATCTGGTTGCTGAGTCTCCTCATCAGTTTAAGGTCGATCCGTTATGGGTTCCAACGACTCTATTTCTGTCAGGGCCGTGTACGTCGAACCCTTCAACCCCATGTGGTAGGAGCTGTTCTTCCTGTTGTGTTTATGTGTTGTTGGGTTGGGTGGCGGCCAGCGAGGGCGACGTTGAACTTACATCCATGGCCCGTAATCCTCTTGTCGAAGGCCTCCTGGGGAAGATTTACCTCAATTTTTTAGGTGGGTGGTCGTCTTCTGTCCTCCGGTCTTGTGCGTTGTTTTGTGGTGCTCGATTGATTGTGTGGGACAAGCCATGGCTCCATGTCCGACCAGCCCACAGGAGAAGCAATTTTGAAGCAAACCCTTGTATACCACTTTGATGATTTCACCATCGAGCTCGATAATGGAACAGAGGGGGAGTTGAGTTCGATATCAACGGCAACCCGTGTGAATTTGCCCCTTTGTGTTTGTTAGGTGTTGTTGTCTATTTTGACCGTGCTACCTACCAAATTCCCTAGGGCGATGAGAATCGAAGGATGGTAATTGGCAACGGAGAGTTCGGGGAAATGAACCCAAGTTACCACATGCGTAATTTTGCCAATAGATGGATGAAATTCCAGGTACCATGGTTGAACGGAGAGAACATTCCCAGATATTACCCACGATCCCTGTGTGAGTGTCTGTATATAATCCTCCTCCTCCATGAAATTGATGAGGTAAAAGTCATTATCTATATTGACAATTTTCATAAGGCCCTTTGGTTTCCACATGTTGAGCAACCGTGATTTGAGCATGTTAAATCCCAATTTTCGTCCTAGCAGTTTAGTCACAACAGTGTTTGCCCAAACTTTGTCTAGTTTGCCTTTAAATGTGTTGGAAATTCTATCCCCATGCCGAATTCTCCTTGTATTATGGTAATATCTCCCTTAGCGATTTCTGTTGGGTCCTCATCAGGCCTTTCCATGTCCCTCGCTCCTATGTCAGTGTCTTATTGGCCGGTGACCACCGCACTATAATTGGGTTGGTTGCTCTGTAGAACAGGTGCAGGAGGAGGAGAGTTTTCATCCCTTTTGCGATGCGAACTTTTTTTACAACATGACCATCATAGCCAGTTGAGTTGAGAGTGTTTTGAAAATCCATACTGTTTCTTATGAGAGTGTTTTTTCTTGGGTACGTTTTAGCTCCTTTTGTTTTTTGTTAGTAATGTAATGATTTGCTCTGAACCAGAAGCTCACCTTCTTTTCCTTACCTCTTTTTATCTGTTTTGGTTGGTGTCTTCACCCTTTTGTCTTTAGCGTAGGCATTGACCCTATTTGGATATTGGCTGATCAGCTATAAAATAGCTGATTGACTTTGTCAATCAACTATTGGTCTTGTTTTGTTGTTGGTTGGTTGAGTTGGCCAATTCAATATAACCAACTAATTTTATAGAAGCTACTTGTAAGAAGCGTTTATACAACAACTGATTAACCTTTCCTATAATGTCCTTCACTCTCTGCTCTCTATACAATATCTTTCTCACGCTTTGGTCTGGGCTCACTTCTCTGGCCTGTCTCACTCACACACTAGGTGACTAATAAGTTACCCTATAACTACCATTTAATAAGTCCCTAGTGGTCACTATTAGTCACCCTGCGACTAGTGTCATGCAGAGTGGTGCATGACTCACTTATATCCTTTGCTTCAACTTTGATAGATGAAATATTGAATTTTTGAAAGTGACACAATTTTTTTAAGTTCAATAATATATACCTATGATATTGATATAATATTTTGGATTATTAACCTATATTTTAAGGATTATAAACAAATTAAATATATAAAATCTAAATTCCTATCAGAATATTAAACGAAATACCAAAATATATAATATTTATTTCCTTATAATTTTTTTAAAGTCATGTCTTCATAATTCATTTTACACATAAACAGTTAATACTAAACAACTAATTTTATCAAACATCAAATGACAAATAGCTAATAAAATTCGTTGATTAAATCAGCTGATAGAATCAACTATCAACTAACAGTTGATAAAATTAGCTAACAATTAATACAATCAGCTGATTGCCAAACATAACTATTTTTTAAATCCGTCACCTTTACTTACCAAAATTGCTTCTTCCACATGCTAAAACTATAGACATGTACATATATTTTTATAAATTATTTTCTTATTTTCAAATCAATAATTTGTATTTTAAATATTTAAACTAAAATTTAACAATATCTAATCTTTTTAATTATTTTAAAAATTTAAAAACTTTTAATTGGATAATTAATCTTTTTAAAATTGGTACAATTTAATTTAAAAATAAAATTTATTAATATAACATTCCAGTAAATGTTATAGTCGTCTATTTATTAATTACGTAAGGAAAAGTATTATTTTAATTTAAGTTATAAGAATTTTGAAAAGTTAATCATTAAATTAAAAATTTTAAAATATATTATTTTAAAATAAACTATTGATTACATATAATAATTTATAGATTACATAATTTAAATAATTTATTAATAAATTAATTATTGAAAATAAATTAGTTTACTTTAGTTAAGATTTACAAATATTATAAAACTATTTATTGTTTTTAAATTTGTATTAAGTAAAAAATACTAATAGCAATCTCGCTTACAAACAAATTTTTGGAGAAGTCCAATAATGCGTAATCTAACCTTAATAATTTCTAAATAACTCACATTTAATTTATATTAAATAAATTTCAATAATACATAATAATAATAATTTATTGATTATGAAAATTGTAGTAATTTATATAGTGAATAAATTGAATAAGTAAAATTTAAAATAATAACTCATCATTTATATTAGCTGATAAATTTAAGTTAAATAATAAATAAACTATTATTTTCAAATTGCGGTTTCCACAAAATTGTGTCATACGAAAAGTTTAGATTAAGAATAACGCAATGATTTTGCAAATCTCGAAATAAGTCAAACATTTGTATTTATTTTATTTTTATATGGTCCAATACTTTTCTCTTTTAAACCATTTTGGAATAAATATATTTAGTTTTTTAAAAACTTATTTTCCGCAACAAAATAAAATAACGAATTTCATAAAACAAGTGAAAAAAAAAATCCGCCGTATGATCTAAATTCCGATTTTCTGTTTTGAAAATCGACATTTTCTTATTTATATTAAAAATTAAATTATTCAGAAGCTTTCCCAGCTGAGGCAACACGCAGCGGCTAGCTCACGAGTCACAACACGAGCATGCCACTGTATTTCCAAAAATACCCCCAGCTTTAAGACCGGATATTTTTAGTGGCCGTCAAGCATCTTTAAGAAATTATTAAGCTGGAAAGTGAGGGAATAAGCAAATTTATGTATTTTAATATTTTTAAAATAACATTAGGAATAGTGTAAATTATAATAAAATTAAATTTATATTATTGTTTAGCAATTTGACCTTTAATTTATTTTGAATGATATTATAATCAAATAATTTAAATTAATCATATACTTTCGTAATTTATAAGAATAATAATTGATACGACTAAACTGTATTTAATTTTTTTTAAAATTTAGTATTTAATCATACTGAAACCTAACAATATGAATTTAACTTAATTTTTATATTTCCGAATTGATCAAATTTAGGTTAAACTATTCGAGTCTCATATGGGCTTAATTTAATTTCTTTAATTCAAAATTGATTAAATTTAAGTTAAATTATTTTAGTTTAGTTGAATTTAAATAATTTAAAATTTGATCAAATTAAGGCTAAACAATGTTATTTTATTTGAAATATACTTAGAATCTCTCTTAGTTTAATTTAAAGAAAAGATTCATTGAATAATAACAACAATAATAATATTATTTAGTAAAAATATTGTTGAAACGGAAGTTTAAGAAAGTAGAGTAAGATATAACCTTACTCTTAATTAATAGAGAGAGTATTTTTAAATAAACCAAATTAATAAATAAAATAAAGTGCAAATTTTACATTAATTAAAAGTGTTGTTTGCACTATTATATTTTTAAAAATTAAATAAATTTGAAGATTGTTTTTAACCATGAGTATTATTTTAATAATGTTAAGTACAAAATAATACTAAAAAAATATACTTATTTCCTTTTAAATATTAATGTGCAAATTGGCCTATTATTAAATCATAACCGCCATTATTTCAGACCGTAGATCAACAAATTGAGGGGCATTTATGCCAACACAGTATTCATTTCAACGACGAAGAGCAAATTGCGATCTAAATCTCATCCCTTCTTCCCACAATCGCAGGGCCAACTCTAAAGCTGAAGCTAACTCGCTCTGTCTATCTCCTTCTTTGTTTCTGCTTCACTTTCTTTCTTTAATGTGATCGAATCCAAACAAGCCATAACATAAGAGCCGTTACATCTCCGATTTCAGATCTGAGTCCAGCGGTTGAGTCACGAGCTCGTCCTAACTCGGGAATGGCTTCTTCGGAAGCCGATTCCCGCCTAAGCCTAGTTCTAGCACCAGCTCTAGAGAAGATAATCAAGAACGCTTCGTGGCGTAAACACTCTAAGCTCGGTCACGAATGCAAAGCCATTTTAGAGCGAATCACTTCTCCGCCACAAGAGAAGGAGACACCATCCTCACCGGCAGATTCCGACCCTGAAGCTTCGATCCCGGGTCCACTCCACGACGGCGGCCCTATTGAGTACTCCCTTGCGGAATCGGAGTCCATTCTCAGCCCTTTGATTAATGCCTGTGGGACCGCCTTTGTCAAGATTGTTGATCCAGCCGTTGATTGCATCCAGAAACTCATAGCTCATGGTTACATGCGCGGTGAGGCTGACCCCACCGGAGGCACAGAAGCCAAGCTCTTGGCGAAGTTAATCGAATCGGTTTGTAAGTGTCACGATGTTGGCGACGACGCAATGGAGCTTTCGGTTTTGAAAACGCTTTTATCGGCGGTTACCTCAATTTCACTGAGGATACACGGAGATTGTCTGCTGCAGATAGTGAGGACTTGTTATGATATTTACTTAGGAGGCAAAAATGTGGTCAATCAGACAACGGCAAAAGCGTCATTGATTCAAATGTTGGTGATTGTGTTTAGGAGAATGGAGGCGGACTCATCAACGGTCCCTATTCAACCGATTGTAGTGGCTGAATTGATGGAGCCGGTTGAGAAATCGGATGCTGACGGGTCAATGACGGTGTTTGTGCAAGGGTTTATAACTAGAGTGATGCAAGATATTGACGGCGTTTTGAATTTGGGCTTGCCGAGCAAGGCTTCACTTGGAGCACATGATGGGGCTTTTGAAACTACGGCTGTTGAGACCACGAACCCGACTGATTTGTTGGATTCGACGGATAAGGATATGTTGGATGCGAAATATTGGGAGATTAGTATGTATAAGACGGCTTTGGAGGGGAGAAAAGGGGAGTTGGCTGATGGGGAAGTGGAGAGAGATGATGATTTGGAGGTTCAGATTGGGAATAAGTTGAGGAGGGATGCGTTTTTGGTGTTTAGAGCACTGTGCAAGTTGTCGATGAAAACACCTCCTAAGGAGGCGTCAGTTGATCCCCACTTGATGAAAGGGAAGATTGTGGCTTTGGAATTGTTGAAGATTTTATTGGAGAATGCTGGAGCAGTGTTTAGAACTAGTGACAGGTAACCGTGCATGGACTTTTTTATTGGTTTGATTTTTGGAAGTTTGTTGCTTAGTTAATGATTTTGTGCGAAGTAATACATTTATTTGTAGATTCTTGCAAAATGATGATGTGGAGAAATACAAAATTGTGAGATTTTAATAAGTATGGATAAGGAGGGAGGAGAGTTGTTCGTGTTTAACTTTTTAATTTTAATGGTTGGCTAATTTATACTTGTATATAGCAACTGGTGATGCCTAGCGAAAGAAAGTTCACTTTTTCGGCTAGTAGAACTTGTCACTCTGTGTTTCTAGTTTCATTTTGAGAGAAGACTGCGCTTTGACTTCCTTTGAAGTGTAGTTGTGCAGTTGTAATCAAGTTTCCATGAGGTAATAAAATGTCTGTAGGGAAATTTGTCTTAGCTTGAATTAAATATTAATAGCTTTAACAATCTTATTTATCCTTAATTTAAGGAATTTGAATAGGAAATATCCTCGCATTGCAAGGTATTTGGAAAGTTTATCCCGTGTGTGCATATGATTTGTGGTCTAGTTGGGTTTCCTGGCAACTCTTGGTAGTCCTTTTGATGGATGGAAGCCATGAAATCAGAGAGCTAAATATGTTTATCATGAATGCAGTGACCTCATTTCCTTAGTTTTTTGAATCAGGGCAAGGTCAACTATTTCCAATCAATTGGGTAATTTCTCCTCTCTTGGCCATGTAGCTACCAAAACAAAATTGCGTCCATGTGACTGGTTTTAGAGTTTATGGTCTTTTTGTGTGTTGTTTGTCAGCCAGGATGATATTTGGTTTCTTGTATAGGTGAGCAGGTCTGGTTTACATTTATGAATACTCTCTTTTGGGTGGTTTGAGAAGCTATACCACTTCTCTTATGTCTTCTTCAATTCTTTCAAAGCATAACAAGTAACAAATTCCTTGATATGCTGTTTATGCTCATCTTGGACCAGGTTTTTGGGTGCAATTAAGCAATACTTGTGTCTGTCTCTGTTGAAGAACAGCGCTTCAAATCTCATGATTGTTTTCCAGCTTTCTTGCTCCATTTTCATCAGTCTGGTTTCGAGGTTTAGAGCTGGATTGAAAGCAGAGATTGGAGTGTTTTTCCCTATGATTGTTCTCAGAGTTTTAGAAAATGTTTCTCAACCTAATTTTCAACAGAAAATGATAGTACTTCGGTTTCTGGACAAGCTCTGTGTTGATTCGCAGATCCTGGTAGATATCTTTATTAACTATGATTGTGATGTCAATTCATCAAATATATTTGAGAGGTATGTTCTTTGATTTCTTTTAGATATCTAGTTGAGACTCCATGATTAAAATCCTAATACTTCTAATTTGTAACTTGGTTTGATTGTTCTTATGTTTCAGAATGGTCAATGGACTTCTCAAAACTGCCCAGGGTGTCCCCCCTGGTACGGTCACTACGCTGTTGCCACCTCAGGAGGTCAATATGAAACTTGAAGCTATGAAGTGCTTGGTGGCTATTTTGAAATCAATGGGAGATTGGATGAACAAACAGTTCCGCATTCCTGATCCTCATTCTAGAAAATTTGATGCAGTTGAAAACAGTCCTGATTCTAGCAATGTTACCATTGCAAATGGGAGTGGGGACGAGCCTGTTGAAGGATCTGATTCTCATTCAGAAGCGTCTGCTGATGCTTCTGATGTTTCCACTATTGAACAGCGCCGTGCTTATAAGTTGGAACTTCAGGTATGTATGATTGAACGTTTGGATGCTTGCAAATAAGTTGTCTTTCTGTTTATGTTATGGGGTGTCTTCCCTGGGAATCTAATGGAGAAGTGGTGGCAGGAAGGTATTTCTCTTTTTAATCGGAAACCCAAGAGAGGAATTGAATTTCTGATCAATGCAAATAAAGTGGGCAACTCACCTGATGAGATAGCAACTTTTCTTAAAAATGCTTCTGGCTTGAATAAGACGCTGATTGGTGATTATCTAGGAGAAAGGGAAGAGTTACCGCTTAAAGTAATGCATGCCTATGTGGATTCTTTCGAGTTTCAAGGCATGGAGTTTGATGAGGCTATCAGGGTGTTTCTCCAGGGCTTTCGGTTGCCTGGGGAGGCACAGAAAATTGACCGTATAATGGAAAAGTTTGCTGAGCGATACTGCAAATGTAACCCAAAAGTTTTTACTAGTGCTGATACAGCTTATGTGCTTGCCTACTCTGTGATAATGCTTAACACTGATGCCCATAATCCCATGGTGAAGAACAAGGTCTGATATAGATATTTTGCTTTTATGCAGTTGTATTTGTTTGACAGAGTGGTTTATAATTTTCTGTAATGTTGAACTGTCTCTTCCCGTGAATAAATGCAGATGTCAGCTGATGATTTCATCAGAAACAATCGTGGCATTGATGATGGAAAAGATTTACCTGAGGAGTTCATGAGATCATTGTTTGAACGGATTACACGAAATGAGATTAAAATGAAAGAAGATGATTTGGCACTCCAACAACGGCAGTCTATGAACTCCAACAAAATTTTAGGGTTGGATGGCATACTGAATATTGTTATACGCAAGCGGGGTGAAGATATGCATATGGAGACAAGTGATGATCTTATTAGGCGCATGCAGGAACAATTCAAAGAAAAAGCTCGCAAATCTGAGTAGGAATTACTGGTTTTCCTTGATGCAAAAATTTACTACTCTTCCATAGGTTCCCTTGTGCACTGATGAGCATATTGTTTCTACTTCTGTATTGTCTTGTATTTACCCTTAGAATATGACCATTTCTTAAAGGTTCTGATGCCAAATGCATTTACTTAGCATTTAGCTGCTAGTGTTGCATGGTTGAAGTTTGCGAGAGCTCAGACATACATTGTTTCTTGTTTGATTATTTCATCACTTGAAAATATCCTCTTATTGTGAATTTCCTATTTATTGAATTTGTGTAATCTTTATGTGATTCTCATTGATCTGCACTGGTCTTGTTATTTGTAGGTCAGTCTATTATGCAGCAACAGATGTTGTGATCCTTAGATTCATGATTGAGGTATGCTGGGCGCCCATGCTGGCTGCCTTCAGTGTTCCTCTTGATCAAAGTGATGATGAAGTAATTATAGCACTGTGTCTTGAAGGTTTCCGTTATGCTATTCATGTTACATCGGTGATGTCCATGAAGACTCATAGAGATGCGTTTGTGACTTCCTTAGCAAAATTTACTTCCTTACATTCTCCTGCTGATATAAAGCAGAAAAATATAGATGCTATCAAGGTTGGTACTTGACATTTCTGAATTTCTTATACATGCCAGGAAAGATGGGTTAAATTTGTGCCCCAAATTGTTTGAGTTTATGTCTCTGAAATTCTGTTAAAGTAGATTGCCTGTTGGGTTGTGCTTGATGACAAGTTATCTATGTTAATCAATACCTTAACATTTTCCTTTGGGTACATGCTATTATGAGAATAATTGTCTTTTGATGGCAGCTCTGCTTTGAGATGTTCTGTCATCTTGATATGAAAGATTATGTAACACACACACACACACACATATATATGACTTGTTTATTCAGCTGGAGCCAAATAAAGTTTCCACATGCTTATCATATTCTCCTCACCAATAAGTTACCTCAATATCTGAATCCTCCTTATTCTGCCTAGGAGATTTTCGGTGGGAAAATATTCTGCGTTTTTAAACATACGAGGGCTTCTTTAGCTCTGACAGCTGTTTTTTGGCAAGGTAGTGATCATTTAGCTGAGCACATGATATTGTGAGGATTATATTAATTTCTTGTCCATGGATAGACAAAAAATGCTGGAACTTCCCTCTCTGAAGTTACCCTTCTGGGACCACAACTCTAAAAGGTAGTGACATAGCAAATAGATTAGAAATGAATGTTATTTAATTTTCTGAGAAAAATTTGGTCTCAATGGAGGTAAAAGTTCAAATGACAATTACAAGGATATCTGTTTGCGTGACTCTTTGCTATTTGGATGTGCCCATTTGGAAGCTAGTAAAATGTCTTGATATTGATAACTTTATGCAGCTTATTAACTACTAGCTTGGAAACTATACTCCACTGGTCATAACCTACTGAAGTTTGTACCATTAGGCATTTGCTTCATGTATCTAACATCACATTTATTGTGTTATCAGGCGATAGTTACCATTGCAGATGAGGATGGTAACTATTTGCAAGAAGCTTGGGAGCATATATTGACATGCGTGTCACGCTTTGAACATCTGCATCTCTTAGGAGAGGGTGCTCCCCCAGATGCTACCTTTTTTGCCTTTCCCCAGAATGAGTCTGAAAAATCAAAGCAAGCTAAGTCAACTGTTCTACCTGTTTTGAAAAAGAAGGGACCTGGGAGGGTGCAGTATGCAGCTACCGCTGTGATGAGGGGTTCATACGATAGTGCTGGCATCGGTAGTAATGCTTCTGGAGCAGTCACTTCTGAACAGATGAATAATTTAGTATCCAATTTAAACATGTTAGAACAAGTTGGAAGCTCTGAAATGAATCGCATATTTACGCGGAGTCAGAAATTGAACAGCGAGGCAATAATTGACTTTGTTAAAGCTCTTTGTAAGGTGTCTATGGAGGAACTTCGATCTGCATCTGATCCGCGGGTATTCAGCCTCACAAAAATGGTTGAGATTGCGTATGTATCACCTTGCTTCTTACTTTTTTTCCATCATTTTTCTAATCTCTCGAATGATTCATGGATTGATTTCACTTTTTGCTCTAATCATTTGACTTGATATATTATTTCAGGCATTATAACATGAATCGCATCAGGCTTGTATGGTCAAGCATCTGGCACGTGCTATCTGATTTCTTTGTAAACATTGGATGTTCTGAAAATCTTTCAATTGCAATATTTGCCATGGATTCATTGCGACAGTTATCAATGAAATTCTTAGAGAGAGAGGAGTTGGCAAACTACAATTTCCAGAATGAATTTATGAAGCCTTTTGTCATTGTCATGCGTAAAAGTAGTGCTGTTGAAATCAGAGAGCTGATCATCAGATGTGTTTCTCAAATGGTTTTATCTCGCGTCAACAACGTCAAATCTGGATGGAAAAGCATGTTTATGGTATTGACATCCTTCCCATCAAACTCCCATCTTATTATGTTGGTTTGGTTATGATTTTTCCTTTCTTTTTTTTTTTCTACATGGCTTGTTTTGTCTGTTATGCCGTAAAGAACTTACACTTGATTCTTCAGGTTTTCACAACTGCAGCATATGATGATCACAAGAACATTGTGCTCTTGGCCTTCGAAATAATGGAGAAGATTATTCGAGACTACTTTCCCTACATTACCGAGACTGAAACGACTACTTTCACAGATTGTGTTAATTGTTTAATTGCATTCACCAATAGTAGATTCAACAAAGATATCAGCCTGAATGCAATTGCTTTTCTTCGATTCTGTGCTACAAAACTTGCAGAAGGAGATCTTGGATCTTCATCAAGGAACAAGGAAAAGGACTCCTCTGCAAAAGTTTCTCCATCTTCCCTTGAAGCTGGAAAAGATGGAAAACAAGATGGCGGAGAGAGCACAGATAAGGAAGATCATCTTTATTTCTGGTTCCCTTTACTGGCAGGTATGGTTCAGCATGAGTTGTATATATCATATTATCGAAGAATTTGTTCCTCAAGCTGTAGAACTTCGCTCTTTGTTCTTCTCCCTGCAAATTTTTTCTCTTAATGTAAAATATATTTCTATAATATTGAAATGATTGTTGTTTGTTGTGCAGGTTTATCAGAACTTAGCTTTGATACTAGGCCTGAAATTAGGAAGAGTGCCTTACAAGTGCTGTTTGAAACTTTGCGGAATCATGGTCATCATTTTTCTCTACCTTTATGGGAGCGAGTTTTTGAGTCAGTCCTTTTCCCAATATTTGACTATGTGCGGCATGCTATTGATCCTACTGGGGGCGAGTCTCCTGGACAGGGCATTGATAGTGATTCAGGTGAGCTTGATCAGGATGCATGGCTATATGAGACATGCACGTTGGCCCTCCAACTGGTTGTGGATCTTTTTGTGAAGTTCTATAATACCGTCAATCCTCTTTTGAGGAAGGTGTTGATACTTCTGGTTAGCTTCATTCGACGTCCTCACCAAAGCCTTGCTGGAATTGGTATAGCTGCCTTTGTTCGATTGATGAGTAATGCTGGGGAACTATTTTCAGAAGAAAAGTGGCAAGAAGTGGTTTTGTCATTAAAAGAGGCAGCCAACGCAACCCTTCCTGATTTCTCCTATATTGCTGGAGATTCTATGCGAGCAAGCCATGGACGTTATGCGCAAGTTAATGGAGAGTCTGGTGAAACTGGTATGGCTGATGATGATCCAGAGAGACTGATGACACGTCGTCTTTATGCTTCTATATCTGATGCAAAATGTCGAGCAGCTGTTCAACTTCTATTGATTCAGGTAATATTTGGTTTGATGTTGGGACATTGTTATACACTTCGCTATTTATATTACATGTGGGTCAGTTGTTGCCGACCTGTTGTCATTCTCTTCACTGTAGTCAAAGTCTCCTCATCTACAAGTGTTTAAGCATATACCTGTTCTGTATGGCAGGCAATCATGGAGATTTACAGCATGTATCGACATCATCTTTCTGCAAAAAATGTCTTGGTCCTCTTTGATTCATTGCATGATGTGGCATCCCATGCTCACAAGATCAATACAAATTCCATGTTACGATCAAAGCTACAGGAGTTTGGCTCAATGACTCAAATGCAAGACCCTCCACTACTGCGCCTAGAAAATGAATCTTTCCAGATTTGCCTCACATTTTTACAAAATCTAATACTTGATAGACCTCCAAGTTATGATGAGGCTGAAGTTGAATCTTGTCTTGTGAGCCTCTGCCGGGAGGTCTTGCAGTTTTACATTGAAACTTCCTGTTCTGGACAGACCTCTGAATCTCAATCCGATGGGCAACATCATTGGCTGATACCCTTGGGCTCTGGAAAACGTAGGGAATTAGCTGCACGGGCACCTCTTATTGTTGGAACTCTCCAGGCAATATGTAGTTTGGGAGATAATGCGTTTGAAAAGAACTTGGCTCGTTTCTTCCCTCTTCTATCTAGCTTGATAAGTTGTGAGCATGGTTCAAATGAAGTCCAGGTGGCTCTCAGTGATATGCTTAGCTCATCTGTTGGCCCTATTTTGCTCAGATCATGTTGATTTTGGTAAGATTGTACTGAATTTTTTGGTTTTCTCATACCGTATCACTGCTTCTAGCTTCTGATTTATATGTTTTTGATTTATTGTAATTGTTACTGAAAAGTAGATCTGCAGTAATGAAGAGTTAGCAATGATTTTGGATTAGCCAATTCTTCGGAATCTTTCTAGTTACTCATTCAGCAGCATTGCACCTCTTTGTTAAAAAGAATTCGTTCACTTCTCCGAAGTTTTCATGTTGTATGCTATTTCATTTTCTCCCTTTATCTCTTTCAACGGTCTGATTATCAGAACAATATTTCCTCGTTAAAATGTCTCTTTAATTATATCTGATGGTTTCTGTTCTCGACCATTACCTTCTGCCTGTATATTCCTTTTTTCGCCGTGAGTTGTTAATGGTGTGAACAGTGGTTTGAAAATTGATTTAAAGATCATCTTTGGATGGATTCTCTTCTTTCATATTACCATTTGGTTGATCGTTGTGGATTAAGCCATGGACTTGTAATTTATGACTCTGGCACTGATATCTGTTGGCAAGAACGTTATTTGTTGGTTCCTAACCTGATTATGACGCCTTGAGCAAGATGACTGTAATCATAGTTATCTGGAAATCAGCCGCACACAACACAAGCAGTGTAGCTGACATGTACAAATTCCAGATATGGAAGGACTAAACAGTGGGCCGTCCCAAGTTTTGACTTTTGTAATTAGTTTCAATTAATAATTTATTTGATGTGTATAGCTTATACTAACATAAAAGAAATCTGCCGCAAGATTGACTTGGTCCTTAGGCAGCCAAGTGGAATATCATTACTTGATTACCAGAATGGAAGTAAAGACGCAAAAGAATTGGAGAGCTCCTGTAGTTGCGGAGACTGCAATATTTTTGAGTTGAAGTAAAATATGCGGCGTTGGGATTGCCGGCACTCTTCACAACCCCACCAAGGACCTCCTGACTTAATCAACGAAATCGCCTGACTACGTCCCTCATTCATTGTCTGTTTATCCTCGTCCAAGTTGTGAGCGAGTCATCTTACGCGTCCTAAGACCTTTAGCTAGATTTTAATGGTTGAATATATAATGTGAATCCCGAGGTCCAAAACAGAAGATTGTCCGGTCTTTTATGCAGTGTCTTGTCCTTCACTCTGTGTGTGCCCACAGGAATTATTAGGATTGTCATTTCATTCATGTTCACCTATATATAATAACTTCACTCCATGTTCTATTACTATCTGATCTCTTCCAATATTATTAACCAAAAAGACATGCTGAGCCATCTCAGGACTTGCTTGACCAATTTGTGTGAAAGGGTCCCAGTGAAATGCAAGAGGAGAAAAGGGAAGAAGCTGTGTTTTAGCTTTGATTCCTTAACATCGTCTTTGGCAGCTATGGACGTCCCCAATCAACTCAGCCAAGTGTTCAAAGTCATCGACGCAAATGGGGATGGTAAGATATCGTCTCATGAGCTGAGCCAACTGCTTTCTGTGTTCGGGTACAACAAATCAGAAGCTACGAAGGTAGCTGAAGGTATGCTGAGAGAAATGGACTGCGACGGTGATGGGTTCGTAGACTTGAACGAGTTCATCGACGCCGTCAACGACGGTGAAGAAGATTATCTTATGGACGCATTTCTAACCTTTGATCTTGACAAGAATGGTCTCATCTCTGCTAGGGAATTGCAGAAGGTTCTCAGTAGCCTAGGATCAGACAACTGTAGCCTACGAGATTGCAGACTTATGATTAAAGGAGTTGATAAAGACGGTGATGGGTTCGTTGATTTTAAAGAATTCCGATCGATGATGAATTCATCAAGAGCAGTCTAGAAGATGAACCTTTCAAACTACGGTGTGATACAGAATAATTGGGTAACGTAAATTCTTATACGTCCTCTTGTTTCTTCTGTTCTAGCAGACACTTCAGCTTCCGGGAGAGTTTTTGTACATAAGTTCTTACAAGGCAAGGTTTATCTTATTCTTAGCCCAGTTACAAGGAAATATCACTTTAAAAAACCCATTTCATGTAACACTCTCATCTCTTGTGCTGATAAAAGGGCTTTTCCAGACTGGAAAAAGCTCTGCTTACCATTTATTTGTACTGAACATCTTCGACTCTGGCATCTATCTCTCTCTCTCTTTCTCTCCTCCTCCATGATAGGAAAAGGGCAAATGGGTTCTCTTCTCTTGTCACATTATGCCTGTCAATTTCAGGGTCTTAGTTCATGCCAACCCAAAATGTATAAGCCTTCCTGATTGCTGAGACACACGTACTAAAAAGTCTACCGAGACTGCTAGGCCACAGGACCACGCTTCAGGTACAAACAAGCACGAGTCATCATTATCCTCACGCTTCCCCGTCTCTTAACTTTTGTTGTTTCCTTTGGAGTTGGTGGTGACTGAATATTCAATTATTGCATGCACTAAGTTATCTATCCTTCCAAGATATTTTCTTTCCCACGCGCTCTCTAATCATATACTTTCTTTACCTCTTTCAGTCTCCTCGTGTTTTACCTTCTGTTCTCCCATTCCAAATTGTGAGTAGCTGAAGTCTAACGTGATTTTCAAGAGGATTAACAAAGAAAAGTAAATTTTAGGGTTTTAAATTGGTGGTCCCAATTATGAATGTAATTATAAGCAACAATTTGCTATAATTGCTCTTTTATAACTTATAATTGTGACTTAATAATTGCAATAATTCAGAATTCACAACTAATAATCGAGGCTACAGATTAATTACAGAAATAACCTCTATATTTTTATAAAAGGAAGGTTGAATGTATTATTACCCTTTTATTGATCATTTAATTTTAAGTTATTAACTCTTTAAAATATTTGATTTATAAAATATGATATATATTTTACCATTTATTTGATACACACCCAATAAAAGAAATAAAAAAATTTTAAAATGAAAACCTATTGATATGTCCCTTCAAATCAGTGCCCAACGCTGAAAATTGGAAGCTAATAAGCAAAGGTTTGAACTGAGCGGTTTTGTGTGAGATGATAGGGTTAGGTGGAGTAGGTTAAGAGATGTTGTGTTTGGTTTTTTCTATTTACACTATTTCGATCGAACCTACTGTAGAGGCTTATCTAGTACAGAATATTCAATTAACGTGATTTTTAAATTATTATGTCAATTCAAAAATTTACCTCATATAAATTTATAAAGTAGCGATTGGGATTCTTCAATTAAAAAAATCATGATTTGTTTATAATTCAAATTAAAAGTTAGACCATAATTAAACGGATTTTGTGAGCCCAAATCCTTGAATTTCGTTCGAGTTGGATTGGTCTCTGAACCGGTTATGATACTATCACAAAGGATGAGCGGTTATGTTATTACCAACTCTTTTCAAGGACCCAACCGAAGGAAGCCAATCCAATATGAAGACCTCCTACGTCGACCTCCACGGCCCTTTTTCTGCTTTATGTTTTATTTTTATACCAAGTTTATTATCTTTCTCTGATTTCAAAATTAATGGTTAAGCTTGATTTCACTCAATTTGAGTTTATGCATTTAAGTTTGAGAATTTTTTAATATAATTAATTAAATTTAATCTGAATAGATTAAAATTAACATATTAAATTAAATTTAATCAATTTTAAACTTAATTTCAAATATTTGTATATAATAGAACTCAGACAAGATCAGGAATAAAGTGATAAGTAGCTAATTCTAATAGTCAAATAAAAAATACGTCACTTAGGTGATTTGAACATATTAAGAGAAAATATCGTGACGTTCCAGTAAAAAAATACAAGAAGATTGTCTTTAAAAATTTTAAGAGAAGAAGAGGAAGAATCGATAACTTGACTGTTAATAGGAAACTTTAACGAACTAGAATATTGGTAAAAGAACTTGCATAGAATATCGGTTCGATGGTATGAACTGCTGTTTGTCTTGCGTGGACCTATACTGTTATGAAAAGAACATAAATTTCAACAGAAAATAAAATGCTTTAATGGAAGAATTCTCGTTTTTACGTATTTAAGAAATTGTTGTCTCATGCCTCTGACTTATTACTCAGCAACTATAAATAGCAAAACAACCCAACAACTTAGCTAATCACAAGAAACTACTCTGCTATTTACAAGGAACTAAAGTTTAAAGACTTGGAATGACAGAGGTACATGCAACTACTAATATCTGTAATAAGACTTATTCAAACACAAATTAAATAAAAATTACTAAATAAAGAAGTACGTGACACTCCCTCCCCCTTAAATAATCCTTTTGTCTTTAAGATGAATATATGAAAACTTGGTCTTGATCTCATTAAACTCTTCCCAAGTGGCTTCTGCAGGAGATAAGCGAAACAAGACGTCATGCTTTTTCCTCCTCACTCTACGATCCAAAATGGCTTCAGGTTGTGGAGAAAGCTCACCAACCTTATATGTGAAAGGCAATTGTGGCTACACGGCAAACTTGGCTCCAATTTGCTTCTTAAGGAGAGACACATGAAATACAGGGTGTACCTTAGCATCCTTTGGCAATTCTAATTTATAAGCGACTGTCCCAATTCTCTGTAAAACTTTGAAAGATCCATAATACCTTGCCGCTAGCTTGAAATTCTTCCTTAGTGCAAGTGAATGTTGCTTGTAAGGATGCAACTTGAGAAAAACCATGTCACCAACAACAAACCTCCTTTCTTGATGCTTCGCATCATACACTCTCTTCATTCGATTTTAAGCTTGTTGAAATTTCTCTTTTAAGTTCCTTAATCATGGTGTCTCTTTCCATCAATTCTTGCTCCACAGCTGTAACTTTAGTTGTCCCAGGAATATAAGAGAGGAGAGTAGGTGGAGGTCTTCCAAACACTACTTCAAAGGGAGTCTTTCCAATGGTTGAATGAACATTGGTATTATAACAATATTCTGCCCAAGTCTGCCATTTAATCCATAACTTTGGTTGAGAACTTGTAAAGCACCTGAGATACATCTCCAATGTTCGATTTACCATCTCCGTTTGACCATCAGTTTGGGGATGATAAGCTGAACTAAAATTGAATCTAGTGCCATTTAAATTATATAATTCTTTCCAAAATGAGTTGGTGAAGGTAGGGTCACGATCACAAACAATAGATTTTGGCATTTCATGTAACCGAAAAATATTTTTAAAGAAAATTTGAGCAATTATGGTAGCAATAAGGGTGAGAAATATGCACAAAATGAGCATATTTCGACAGTCTATCAACAACTACAAATATGGTGGACTTGCCTCTTGAAATTGGTAGGTCATTAATGAAATCTATTGAAATGACTTCCCAAAATCTGTTTGGAATTGGTAGAGGTTAAAGGAGGTGAGCTGGGGAAGTAAGCTATGCTTTATGTCTTTGACAAATATCACATTCTTTTATGAAATTTCGCACTTTACTCTTAAGCCCTTGCCAATAAAAAGTGGAGCATATACTGTGGAGCATTTTGAGAAACCCTTCATGAGTGCTATTGTGAAATTGCTCAATTATATCTTTAATTAAAAGTGAATCCTTTGTTAGATAAATTCTCTCTTTAAAGAATAGAATCCCATCTCTATATTTCTATGGACTAAGTACTTCACCATTAAGTACCCTTTGAACTATTTTACCTGTATCTAGATTAGAACTAGTTTCTTTTTTAATGGAATCAATCCAATTTGGAATTGGACATGAAATAGCCAAATTTTTGGCCTCTCCATCTCCTTGTTCTTCTCTTCTAGATAGAGCACCGACAATGATGTTTTCTTTTCCACCTTTATACTCAATATTAAAGTCAAATCCCATCATCTTGAATAATCACCTTTGTTGTGCTACTGTTGTAATTTTTTAGATCCATAAATGCTTTAAACTCTGGTGATCATTCCTCACAATGAATTTTTAACCAAGAAGATACGGTCTCTATTTTTGCACAGCAAGAATAAGTGCCAAAATTTCCTTCTCATATGTAGATATGTAAAGGACAGCTATAGAAAGCAATTAGTCGTTCTTGCATCAATATAGCTCCCACACCTGATCCTGAAGTGTCACATTCAACAATGAATTGTTTGGAGAAATTTGAGTGAGCCAAGATTGGGGCACTGGTCATCACTTCCTTTAATTTGATGAATGCTTCCTCCACCGCAGGTGACCATTTGAATCCATTCTTCTTCAACATCTTAGTTAAGGGACTTGCTATTTTCCCAAAATTCCGAATAAATTCTGGTAATAGCCACACAGACCCAAAAATTCGCGTCGAGCTTTTAGAGTGGTAGGCTTTGGCCAACCTTGTATAGACTCAAGTTTCTCTAGATCTACAGTAACTTCATCATTAGTAATTACATGACCAAGGTACTTAACTTCCCTTTGGCCAAATTGACATTGCTCCATTCTTATAAACAATTTTTGAGCTTGAAAAATTGAAAATACAACCTCTAAATGTTTTACATGCTCATCCCAAGTTTTGCTGTAAATGAGGATATCATTAAAAAATACAAGAACGAACTTTCTTAATTAATCTTTAAATACCTCATTCATTAGAAACTGGAATGTTGATGGGGAATTAGTGAGGCCGAACGGCATGACCAGAAATTCATAATGGCTCTGACATGTGCGGAAAGCTGTCTTCTCAATATCTTGGGAATGGAGTCTGACTTGGTGATAACCCGACCGAAGATCCAATCTGGTGAAATATTGGGCACTGTCAAGCTCATTAAGTAATTCTTCAATAATAGGTAAGGAAAATTTATCTTTCATAGTATTTTTATTTAATTCTCTGTAATCAATACACATTGGCCATGACCCATCATGCTTCTTTACCAACAGAACAGGAGTAGAATATGGACTATGACTTTGTCGTATTATTCCTACAGTTAACATTTTTGATACTATCTTTTCAATTTTTGACTTTTGATAGTGTGGGTAACGATACGACTTCATTGAAATTGGTTTCGAGTTCTTCAGGGGTATTTTGTGGTCATGGAATCATTGAGGTGGTAGCCCAGTTGGTTCAACTAATAGTACTTTGAATTTCTCTAACATATTATGTATTTGAGGATGTAGCACAAGTTCCTTTTGATGAATGGGTAGATTTCCCAAAATTTGAAGCAAAAATTCGGCTTTATTCAGCTTAACCATTTGTTCCATTTGGAATACAGTAATGAGCTGATTTTCTGGAATTGGGGTGCCCTGCAAAATTACGTTCTTTCCATCTAACTCAAATGTCATTAAAAGATTTGTAAAATCCCAGACAATCAGTCCCAATGTTCGCAGCCATTGGGTTCCCAAAACAATGTCATAACCTTCTAATGGTAAAATGTACAAATCAACAATTACAAGAACTCCTTGAATAAGTAGTTGAGTTCAAGTACATTTACTTGAACTTGCCAATTTTTCTCCTAAAGCAACAACCACCTTCAATCTCTTGCCCTTCGTTGGTACTAACCCAGCTTTCTTTGCAAATCTCTCACTTACAAAGTTGTGAGTGCTTCCTGAATCCACTAGAATTGTGCCAAACATATTGGATAATTTTCCGTAAAGCTGTATAGTTTATGGGCCTTCAAAACCTGAAAGTGAATGTAAGGATATTGCTGGAATTTCTGCTGAATCTTGATCCTCAATTTCCATCTCTGCATCATCATCACTATTCTCCAAAAAAGCTTGAATGGAAAAGAGTTTTTTTGCATCTGTGTCCCTGCCCAATTAACACAATCTGTGAAAAGAGTTTTTTTGCATCTATGTCCCTGTCCAACTTCTTTCTCTCATTCAACTTGTCCCAAGTCATCCTCTTGATATTGTTGCTTGCTCGTTTAATTGGTGCAGAAAAGGATCGCGATGTTTGGGGTGTCGAACGAGTAGGTGTTGCAGAACCTTCCCATGGGATAAATTCCTTGCCTCGTACAACCTTGCAAGTGAAATCGCTTCTGACAATGTTTTTAGGCGGTTGGCTTGCACATCTGTTCTTATAGAGGATATTAATCCACTTACAAAACAACTTCCTTGTCTTGCTTGAGATAGGTGTCCCACTTTGGCTAGCAATTTCTCAAATTGAGTTTGGTAATCTTGAATAGTACCAAATTGTTGTAATTTCAATAATTCGCCCAAGAAATCAAAGAATTGATTAGGACCATATCTCGACTGAAGCCCCTCCTTGAATTCTGGCCATGTGATAATTGGTGTCTCTTGTTTTAAGAGCTGGTACTACAACTGAACATCTACTTCCATATGAAAAGAGGCGACTGAGACGTGCTCAATTTTTTGAGTATTATGGAACTGGAAGAATTGTTCAGCTCGGTAGAGCCAACTCGTGGGATCTTCTTGCCCATTAAAACAGGAAAAATCTAGCTTAAGCAACTTGGGAACAAACGAAGAGCCACTCCTACAGCTGTTTTTCCTTTCACGAGACTCCACGGCTCTCTTAGCAGTTGATTCCTCTTTTCCCTTTGATGATTGACCAGTAAACTGGTCCATATGAGAATTAAGTTGGGAGAAAAGTTCTTCCAAGCGGGTAGCACTCTTTGGTTCATGCCTAAGTTCTGATATCACTTTGGTATGAACTGTTGTTTTTCCTTGCGTGGACCTATACTGTTATGAAAAGAAAATAAATTTCAATAAAAAATAGACTGGTTTAATGGAGAAAACCAAGGCCTCTATGTTTTCACGTATTTAAGAAGTTTTTATCTTATGCCTTTAACTTATTATTCAGCAGCTATAAATAGCAAAACAACCTAACAACTTGGCTAATTTCAAGGAAAGCCATAAATAGCAAAACAACCTAACAACTTGGCTAATTTCAAGGAAACTACTCTGCTATTTACAAGGAACTAAAGTCTAAAGACTTGGAATAGCAGAGATACAGACTACTAATATCTGTAGCAAGACTTATTCAAACACAAATTAAATAAATATTAATAAATAAAGAGGCACATGACATTCGACTAGTTTAACCATAAAAATTTTGAATTAGTTTAATTTTTTATTCAACTTACCTTAATAATTAATCTTATTACTAAAAATCAATCATTTAATTTTAATAAACTAATTAGTTTTTATAAACCAATTAATTTTTATTTAACAATATTTTAATTAAAATTTAACTTTTTAAATAGTTCTTTAATCATATTTCAAAAAATTTATTTTGTTTAATTTTTATCTTATATCAATTTTATAACGACCTAATAATTATTGAACCTAAATTTTTTATTTCGAAAATTTAATTTTCGATCTAATTTTTAATTATCGGTTGACATTAATGGCACCCACTTGCACTATTGCTTTCAACTTTACGAGAAGACATCAAATTATTCCAAAGAAATCACGTGGGAACCTACACTTGGTCGGCGGTTTTAGTCTAAAATATTCCTTCGCAATGCTCCAAGCTGATCTTTGATTAATTATAGTGAAAAAAAAAGTCATGAACGATCGGTTCATTGGGTTTCTTTGGAGGATAGAACAAAAGGGTTCACCGTTCACTACCCACTTTCGAGTGGAAAAGCAGCTACTTGGAGAGGAAGAACATGCATGCAAATTTATGCTTAGATTCCAAAGACCTAGGTCCTTTTCACATGGTCGAAATGGTGTCTTTCTTCTTTGATGCGGTCCATTTTGATCACACACTGATGCATAACTTTTAAGAAAAACAATTGTTTAGTTTGTAGGGTATGTGTAGTGATGTATTGCAGGCCTACCGATCTTCTTTTTAGGTGAATTCTTTAGACACAACTTTTGAAAAGATCAACAAAATACTTTTATAAAGTTTAAATAGCAAATATTAATGCGAGAATAAGAAATGAAACAATGAAACGAATGTAATACATACTATAGACTTTATTACGTATCCCGAATCTATATGAAAAGATCAAAAATAAAAGATATCTACATTTTAGTTTTATCTCTGGTTCTTATGGCGATTTTGAGTTCCAAATGTCTCCGAATTTTTGGAGATCTTTAAGGAAATTGTTCCTCAACACGTGGTCTAGGCCTTTCTACAGTTTTCTTAATACGTAAGCTCCCTTAATGGGTTAGGGATTTTTTATGCTTACGATTGATATGAGTAACTGCAGGAAACCTTAATCTTTATATAGTTTCTATATCGAACTTTCTCATTACAAAGCCGATATAGATTCGGTCCATACTAAAAGGGTCCCATTTTTTACATAAACTTCGATATATTAATCTACATCATTTATTGAGTCACTTTATTATCTTTATCTAAATCAAATTGTGCAACTTAATTGATAATTCATTTAAAAACCAAAAAATATAATTAATGTTATCCAACTCCATAAGAAAAGGACAAAATTGTCCCTGAGGACAAAAATGTCTAACAACAAACACCGAAATTTGCGTTAAAAATCTTTTGATCACGTCAAATTGTTAAGTTTTAGTCTTTTGGATACAAAAATATATAACCACAATAAAATTAGATGAAAGAAGTATAACCAAAATAAAAGTCAAAAGTTACCGTAACTAATGAATAAGACTCTTCGTTTTGCGGGAATTTAGAGATAGTTATAACATACGTAACTTTTTTTATATATTTTTATAAAGAGGTTGTTTCCATGACTTGTGATTTTATAATCATAAATAAGCAACTTTACTAATTGTTTTCTAAGACTTGAACTTATGACCTCGTGATCACAAAGGAGCAATTTTATTAATTATTCTAAAGCTCACTCTCGTAATAATAATTATATTGTAATTTGGGTTAATTATTAACTCGAATTATTTTATCAAAAAATCAACTACTGAAAATTATTAGATATAACACGACACAGTAAAGCATTGAAAAATACATTAAAACATAGCATATACCAATTCAGGTATTTAATTTAATTTAAAATGCCCTATCACGTCTACTAACAAACATTAATGCATAATTCTAACACTATGTTATAATTGATAAACTTTTCGTGATTTCTTGAAAAAAAATGAATTTTTTAATTTAATTTAATATTTGAAAAATTCAAAATTTATGAGTCCAATCCAAGAACTAAATATGATCTAGTTTGAGCAATTCCAAATTCGATCGGACTCAATTAAATTTATATTTTTAAATTTAAAATATATATTTAATCGGATGCAAACGAGCTTTGAACCGTTAAAATCTAAGTAAAAATATTTATTTAATTAAGTCCGATCTAAAATTCAAATTTGTTAAAAAATTTCATGAAATTTCAAGCTAATCAAACTCAAATAAGAAATATATATTTAATCGAGTTTGATCGAGTTTCAAACAACTCAAATTCCGGTATATTCAAATTTTGAAATTTTAAATATTAATTAAATTAAATTTCAATGGAGCGGATTAAAGGGGTCAAATCAAATTAAGTGTTCTTATTACAAAGTTAATTCTGAAGCTTATTAATCTCCAACGGCGACCCCATCGCTGAGTCGTGCCTTTGAGACAGTATTGTGTTCTTTGTTTCCCTGACATTAGACTTTTGACCTCGACTCCTTTTCGTGTCAGTCTTTACCGCGTCGTTTTAAAAGTGCCTCAAGTTGTTCAAGTCCAGTCTTGAACCACTCCTTAAACACGAACTTAATTCAAAATATGATCAAATCAAACTTCATTTGATAATTTCAAACTAATCCTACTCTTAAATCTCTAGCTACTAGAAAATTTAAGGACCCTTTTGAAAGGAAACCTGCCCCAGTTAACAAAAATCTTGTATGTAATTTATAGTACAAACCTTTCCACCTTTCAATGTTGAACTTTACTCAAGATTCAATCAGGGGGCTGGTCTAAGAAGTTCGGCACAAATCCAATTGTTAATCCTACTCGTAAACCATTATCTACCATGATATTTAAGAACCCTTTTGAAAGGAATCCTACCGCGAGTTAACCAAGATCATGTCTTTAATCCTTAGTTCTTCAATTTCTGTCCGTCTTTGGAGGATTGGCTCAAGTGGTACGACATAGTTTTTATAACACTTCAGAAAGATTTTGAGCGTTCGGTACTCTCCACTAATTAACTAGGGTAAAATTGCATAATGCATATTATTGAAGTTTTCAATTTTCGCATATGGGCACTGAATTGTTGTTATAGATGCTTCTTGCATGTCACTGGAGCAAAGGATCAATCACACGATTCACATCCCAGTCCTTTTCTCTGCTAAGCATATTTTTCATCTCTCAGTGTAAGTAACCATCCTGAAAACAACAGAAGAAGAGGAAGGCATTGACTATGGAGTTTTTTTCTGCCTAGGCCATTCAAATTTTCAATCTTATTGCTTGTCATGGTGACTAAGGTTTACTCTTAAATTCTATAGTAGATGGACACTCATGAGTACGTAAGATGCGATTCATATAAAATATTTGAAAAGTATAATTGGTAAAAACAAAAATATATTGAATTTATTAATATTAATTAATTATGAATCGTAATTTATTAAACAATTTATTCAGAATATACAATCTATAAATTATTATTTTTACATAATGATTTATTCAATTTCGAAACGTAATATTCAAACGTTTGATGGAATATCTACAATAAAATAAAAGAACATGGTGAAAAATGTTTTTTTAAAAAATGTTATTTATACCAATTTTTTATCAAATGAGACTACTTTTAAATTTAAAATTAATCATTTTTATAGTTTATTTTTGATTTAATATCGACTGCAATAGCACACACATACTCTTATAAAATAGTATAATATGATATCATATAACTAGTTATCAATTATTAGGGATTAAAAAATAATATCAAAGGGATTGATGTTATTAACATATATACATATATGAATAGTTGATTTGTAAGAATTTTTTAAAATGTAATTAATACGATGATAAATGGATTCGAGAATTAACAATTAAAATTCTATTTAATCAGATTTTGAGATCAAATTTATTCTCAAAAGAGTTGACTGAATTTAATTTAAACCGATTAGACTAAAACATTATTCAACCCAATTTGGTCCGTTATTAACCTATACATATACCAAGACCAAAGGTGCATTAAAATCTCAACGTTTGCAACAAAATGTAGACCATAATGTTTTGAAGAGTTTAAATTAAATTTCAACGTTTTCAAAACATTAAGAGCAAATCCTAAATAGACACAACGTTTTCAAAACACTAAGAGCAGATCCTAAATAGATACAAAATTTAACAAGGTTAAATTTCTATTAGTTTACTTTTTATGTTTAAATAAAAAGTATGTCTCATATGAAAAGTGAGACTTGGTATTTGAAATGTTTAGTAATAGATTTGATTGTCACATGATAAGTTGAGATCTACTATCTGAAATATATAGTATCGGATCTCATTTTTGTGTGACAGTAAAATCTATTTTTTGATTAATTTTAAAATTTAATTAGGTGACAAAATGATTAATTTTTTATTTTAAAAATGTAAAAAATATATCATATTAGTATTAACCCGATATTTAACTAATAAAAAGTTAACTCATTTAATTTTTTCATTTATTTAAAGTCTATTTAAAATATTTTAAAAACGTTAGAATTTGATTGGAATAGTTAAAAATAATTAAAGTTAAAGTTGTGATTTATTGTAAATGTTGAAGTTTAAAGTACAATTTTGACCAAAGAAACAAGAAACGAGATTCAACATATAGCTATCAATCGTTGTCTTTTGGTGAGAAGAAGACAAGCAATCAAAATGTTAATCATGTGTATCCTAATTGTTCGATTCTTAAAGACTCCAAATTTGGATTGGTCTCATTGTCCCATGAACATTGTCTAGCCACTTTTAAACAAAATGAAAGCAATTGAAAGGATAATCGAAATAGAGTGGAGATATATTGAAAGTATTAAATCGAGTATGATATTTAATTATGTAATTATTATTTTATTAAATAATTTATTTAAAATAGATTATATATTATATATTATATAGACATATATTCTATTATAATTAAAATAATATATAGATATTTAATTTTAAATTCAATTGACTTGTTTTAAATTTTATTAAATTTTAATAAAGTCAAAATTTACATATAATTTAGTTTTCTATTTTATTACTAAAATTTTATTTATATTTATTTTTGGTGTAAGTTTTTTATATAAATTATAATAAAATAATAAACAACAACACTTAGTAGAAGAAGGTTAATAATAAGTAAAGATGTTTCAAATTGTAATAGTCACCAGTAATTTGGAATGATTGGGTTAAGTC
>JANSVA010000004.1:1736552-1752187 GCA_025504915.1 Erythroxylum reticulatum
TGGAAGATGACGGAAGAGAGAAGCGGCGATGGAATCGGGAAAAGACACGTATGATGATCGGCAAATGAAGGTGGGACCCAACGGACAGCATCGGCATCAACTTCAAAGCAGCTTCCCCGTCATCCCCCATTCCCAGAGTCCCCCTCAAGACACGGTCTGACTCTCTCCTGAGTCCTGACCCCTTTGTTTGTCCAATTCCCAAAGTACCCTCTCTCTTATCCCTATTTACAAATCCACTCCACCTCGTCCTCTTCAGTTTTTCTTATCTTATGGCCGTTGACCTGTAACGAATCATTAACCAACAAGAATTCGTAACGTTTTCATGCTTAATCATCCCATGAACAAGAGATGATGTTTGAGAACTTTGAAGGTAAACACTTCCAGGTTCTTCAGATCTTTGTGTATCCTTCGCTTTTGCTTAGTTTCAGAGCATCACTTAAAGGTATATGTTGAGATTAACTTGAAGTTTAGAGAGGTTTGGAAGAGAAAGCACTGAGTTTTTTTATACTTAGAGTCAAATGAAGCGAACTGGGTTTCTCTGAATGAAGCAGCAAAGCAAAAGAGCACTAGATTGAATCTCCATTCTTGCTCTTATCATATGGTGTGAATTCTGCAGATTCAGGGAATCTGAACTGATGGAGTAGAGAAGTGGAAGTTGCAGAAAGAAGTGAGAGTGAGGTTTGAGGAAGACAAAATGATATTCAAAAGACAGGCTTTTTAAAACATGAGAAGAGAGAGAGTGGTAGTAGATTTGAGAGAGTTTTAGAGAGAAAGAGAGAGAGAGAGAGAGATGAGGAAAACATGGAGGTGTTGCTGGGACTCCATAAGAGACGAAGAAAGGAAGGAGAGTGAAAGGCAAAGGTAGGGCCCAGACACCGCCCATCCGAACCCTGTCTTACCAAAACTAAACCCATCATCGACCCAAGACCCTTGACCTAACCCTAACCCAACACCTCTATAACCAAAGACACACTACCCTCACCTAGCTTAGCCTTCCCTTGTTCATTTTCCAACAACTTATGATCTTCCTCGGACATACATGAAACAACCTAAGAAAAGCTCGTAAGAGGGGCTTGGTTCAGTTGAGAGTTGAAGGATTATAGCACCTCCGATCCATCCAGGGTCAATCCAAGAATCTGTCTTTTGATAAGTTCACTAGTGGGGTTTTTGTGTATTGATCAGTTAGATAAGGGAACTTAAGGAATGAATCCGGTCACAGCTCATGGTCGCCCTCTTCCACCTCCTTTTCTCACAAGTGACCTTCACTTGCACTCTCGCCATCAGTTTCAACACAATTCAGAAGATGAACAGAGCCGAAACGGTAGTCTAAACCGTGGTCAAAAGCGAGATCACGATGAGATCGACACATCAACACCGAATACAATCGAAGGCAAAGAACTGGTCCCTTTAACGTCTGGTGGAGAAGGAGAGATGACAAGAAGAGCCAGAGGAAGACCAGCTGGTTCAAAGAACAAGCCAAAACCACCAATTATAATCACAAGAGACAGCGCCAACGCTCTTCGATCTCATGTCGTGGAAATAGCTAATGGATGCGATATCATGGACAGTGTGTCGACTTTCGCGAGGCGCAGACAAAGAGGAGTTTGCATCTTGAGTGGAACTGGAACTGTAACTAACGTCATTCTCAGGCAACCGGCTTCTCCCGGAGCTGTAGTAACTTTACATGGAAGATTTGAGATTTTATCACTTTCAGGTTCCTTCTTGCCACCGCCGGCACCGCCGGCTGCGTCAGGGTTGAGTATATACTTAGCCGGTGGCCAAGGCCAAGTGGTCGGAGGAAGCGTGGCCGGTCCGCTTCTGGCCTCCGGTCCGGTGGTGATTATGGCGGCTTCTTTTGGTAATGCAGCGTACGAGAGGCTGCCACTGGAGGAAGATGAATCTCAGCCACCTGTTCCCACTGGAATCGCACCTGCAGAGTCGCCACCGGGAGTTGTTGAGCAACAACAACAGCTAATGCAAGATCCAAATGCTACAGCTTTTCAAGGGTTGCCCCAAAATCTAATAAATTCGGTGCAACTACCAGCTGAAACCTACCGGGCCACAGGTCGCCCTTCTTATTACTAACAGAAAGCTGTGTTTTCTTTCTTTTACATTCTCTTCTTTTTCTTTCCTTCATCTTCGTTTTTGCTTCTGTTCAAAGTTAGAATATCTTTAAAATGTTGCTTGGTATTCATCAATCGTCTACTTTTCTTCAAGAAAAACTATGAATCTATTGTGGGTTTTGGGATTTATTTAGGATACGTATGATCTTCATAGATTTTGCTTAAAGATGAAGCAGCAAGCTAGATGTGGAGATGGGTTTTCAATTTTCTCTTTATATATTACATTTTTCAGTTCCATCTCTGAAAGGGTTGCTAGTTCTATGCTTTTACACAACCCCAAAACATCTACCGAATTTTCTCGGTAATAAGTAGAAACTAGGGAACCATTGACAGATTCTGTTGAACTTAATAATCAATACTTTATCAGATCCAAACTCATCTTCATGAGATTTTCTTCCGTTTTCCTGGTTCCTTGCTTATAATTACATGCATTATGATTTTCCTCTCTTCTTTTTCTTTCTGTTGGTATCTGGTACTTTAGGGTTGATGTTTAAGTTACTGTTTGATCAAAGGTTGGTGGAGAGAAGTGGGAATTCATAATGATGGCTTGAAGAAACAAAAGAGATGAGTGTTATGGGCTTTAGCTACGGCTGAGTTTTCCAAGTTCCCGTGACTGTGACTAGGGTTTTTACATTTATATAGACATTATGGAAGCAACCCTAGAGATGAACTAGAGACTAGCGAACCATTGACAGATTCTGTTGAACTTAATAATCAATACTTTATCAGATCCAAATTCATCTTCTTGAGATTTTCTTCTGTTTTCCTGGTTCCTTGCTTATAATTACATGCATTATCATTTTGCTCTCTTGTTTTCCTTTCTGTTGGTAGCTAGTACTCTAGGGTTGATGTTTAAGTTACTGTTTGATCGAAGGTTGGTGGAGAGAAGTGGAATTCATAATGATGGCTTGAAGAAACAAAAGAGATTAGAGTTATGGGCTTTAGCTATGGCTGTGTTTTCCAAGTGGCTGTGACTGTGGCTAGGGTTTTTACATTTAGAGACATTATGGAAGCAACCCTAGAGATGAACATTGGGTACTGGGTTACACATGCATTGCACTGTAAAAGCTTGTTTTCGAGGCATATCGACACCTTCCATGCATATAAAACCAACAACCAAGACAAAACATACTCTCTTCTTCTCTCCTTTCACTTCACCTCTCTCTCTCTCTCTAAGGTGGGAATGAATGAATGAAAAAGTCTATGCTAAAGTCTAAGGAAAGGTAAGATCTTGGAAGAAGAAAAAAATTAGAAAGAATGAGAAAGCACTTTGTTTCAATATCCTTTGTTTGAAGATCTACATGACTTCATCTTCTTATAATTTCTTTCTTTCAAACACACGGTTCCTCTTCTTCTATAACCAACATCCTTGATTATCTAATCTATTTCATTACATTGTTCTTTTTTAAGTTCATATCTTATTGTTCTATCACTTCATTTATGCTAGAACACCCATCTCATATGACAGAACTTCAATTCAAAATAACGAATCGGATCCCTGTTTTGGTTAATCGGTTTCTACCTTGTTTCATTAACTCATCTACACATTTATAGCAAAGGGTTGGAACACCCTAACGAAACAAGGTGCTCCGACCCTTCTAAGAAGTCCCTAGATTATTTTATGTTGTTGATTTGGTTCTTTTGTTTTTTGGTTACCGACCAGATGTTTTAAGCGGGTCCTAATTATAGGAAGATACTTTTAAACCATTTACACTTAAATTAATTCCTGCTTGAATCGGGTAGGTTCCTTTCAGAAGACAAGATTCTGACTTCAAATTTTAAATGATTGTATACATGAGAGAGGTTTAAACTCACGACCTCACTTAAATTAGAAGAACCCCTTACCAATTCATCTCCACCTGAAATTTATGTTATTATTCTGGTTAATCTCACAACCCTTCTAAATGAAATTGCAGTATTGCACTCCCGTTTTGGTTTGTTACTGAAAAAATACCAAGATTTGTTAAAGATATCTAAATCGTTATATATATTTACATCCTTTATATACCTTCTATTTTATTTTTTTATTCTTTTAGCTGCGATGATGTAATCATCATAAACTCACTTTTCTCAGATTGCAAAGACGGTTGTTTAAATTTTTTCGATAATTAAAAAACTTAACTGATTTATTCTATTTAATTGTAAAAATTTTGAATCGGAAATTTTTTTAGTTTAATTTATTTAAATAATCTTTATTATTAAAAATTGACCAATTTATTAATTAATAGGTCATTTTTGTAAATTAATCATTTTTTATAAATAAACATAAATCAATTAATTTTTATTTAAAAGTTTCCTTTTTTAATTAAACTTTAAATTCGGGTATTCAATCATAGTTTAAAATTATACTATTGATTAGTTGAATAAGGGAAAGAATAGTGTGAATGGCTCTTTATAGTGTTTTTTAATATATATTTATAAATTAATGCTCATTGTTATGCTGTTTAATTCCTCAAATACACTTGTACTATTGTTTTATCTCTTTATTATGGGTAAATTATTTTGATTATTATGAATTTTAATAATTTATCAAATATATCACAACTTTTATTTAATAACATTTAATATCACATATTATAAAAATTATATAAATGTATCCCATCATAACTGTTGATTATAAAATTTAATAATGTCAAAACATATTTAACTATCTTATTCAAAATATTTTTTGAAATATTTTTACAAAATTCATACATTTGAATCTGATTTTTATTTTTATATTTTTTACAATAGCATAAAAATTATGTTTCAAGATTTTACTAAGCATTAGATAATTTTTGATACATGTAACAAATTTTCAAATCAACACTATAAATATTAAATTTCTTAGAGAATTATCAACTTGTGACAACTAAATTACCTGATTAATTGGAATTTATATAGAATATAAATAACAACACTCAATAAAAATCTCGCTAAGACTCGGGATCTGAAGAGACCCAATAATACGCAACTTTATTCCTAACTAGTAAAGATGTTGTTTCCAAATGACCAACATAAATTGTGAAATTTATATATCTACTCTATATATTATAAAAAATTTAAAATATATTTAATAATTTATCACTAGTACAAAATATTTGAAATAATTTATTCTTGGTCAATAATATCCCAATCCTTTGAAAGGTGCTCGACTTCTTCAAGCCATTTGTAGTGATTATCAAATGATAAGACTTCATAACTTGGTACCTGGACTTCACTTTCATTACCAATCCAACTTTAAAATTCCTCCTTTTTACCTGTAAATTATCATTTCCAAGCTGTTGTTGGCTCATCTGACTCTTGTCCCACTATACTTTTCCTGTATAAGACACCCATTATATAGTTAGATTAAACCTATTTAATGTAAAGTTTAAAGATTAAGAATTATGATAAGTGTTGATCGATGATGCAATGAGATAATTATAATAATTTATAATATATCTTTTCAAGATCGAACTATAAAAGTTTGAAAGCACTTAACTTTAATGGTGCTAGTCTCTGTCACTTAAACTTCTTGTGAAAGAAGATGCTTATGATACTTGACCAATATACAGTTAACTAAACACTACTTACGTTCAAACTTAATTGGACATTAAATGAAGATATTTGACTTGATTTAATTGAGTTTTGAGTCGGGTTTAAGTATTTTTTTTTCTTCTCTAATTTTAAGTTTAAGGCTTAATTCTTGAACAAAGAATTTAACTTGAACTTGGGTCGTATGTTCTAGCAAACACTTTTTTTTTTAATGTTAGAATTCAAACTCGCTATTTTTGGCTACATGACGAATAATAACTTTAGCTTTAAAATGAAACAACTTTTGTAGTTTCTAGTGGACCTTCTCAGTTGCATAAACTTCTGTCAAAAGGCGATCTACAGAGATTAGGGTTAGATGCATCAGTAAGAGCCTATCTTTCTATGGCCCAATTGGTTCTCTTATGGATCTAGCCCATTACTGTAGACAATTTGAGCTCGAACGTCATTTGGGTTGATGAACACGAAAATACTTGCTATAGAAAGATTGGTACTTTAAGAAGAAAGTTGAGATTGTGATAACCGAAGAAATAAATTTTCTTGAGATTGAATGATCAACCAAACCTTGGATTGTAGAAGCAGTTCAGCTGACGAAAGCGTTTTTGGGGTTAGTCTCGATCTTTTTTTTCTTTCTTATTATTGGTGTCCGGTTGTGATCATTGTGAAATGCTATATTCGGAAAGTGCCAAAACAGATTTCGTGTTCATACATTTCCTGGAATTCACGCAGCTGAATGTTGGTATATAATCTGCTTACTCACTCATACGTATTGGATTGCTTTGTTGCAAGTGATTAGGTGGTTTTGCGTAGAGCTTTTTCTATGGATTATTCTTCTCTCGTCGGATACTGATTGGCGTTTTCGAGCAATTTTTATGTGCCAATTTAAAGATCATTTATGACATTGTGTATCGTTCCTCACGTTTGTCGGATGTAAATGTCTTGACTCTTGATCTGATTGTCAGTTGTGTTTCACACAAAATTGAGGTATTCACAGGTGCATTTATCGTGTTCGACCAAAAACTTGGGACTTTTAACTCTCCCAAGTGTAAAGAGCTTATTATGTATATCACATCGTTTATGAAATGATTAAAAATGAAGAAAATGTGAAATATTTAATTTTGGTTCTATCCAATATTATGAAGTAATTTTTGAAGCCAAAACGAGCTCTAATCTCTTTAGAACCTATATGGAAGTTGATCACTGACACTCGATTAACCTCTGCACTCTTAACGGGTTAGAGGATCCGTATACTTACGAATTACATAAGCAACTGAAGGAGATTTTAACTTTTATATATAGCTTCCATATAGGGCTTCCCCATTATAAGCTCGATATGGGTCCGTTCCATATTAATTATAATCTATTTTTTTCCCGGGCTTCAACCCATTAATCCAAATCATTTATTGAGTCATTTTATTACCTTTTTTAGGATCGAATTACATTACTTAACTGATAAGTTATTAAAAACCCGAAAATCCAATTAACATTTGTCCAATTTATGGAGAAGGACAAAATTGTCCAACATTCTCCCCCTTGAACAAGCATTAATTGCAGTTATGACTCAAGTTTAAAAATAGTTTAAAAATCGGTTAAGTCACGCTACTGTATTGGTATCAAATTAAAAAAAATAAAACATTGGGTCCAAAGGTAATGAAAGTTCAACATTCTGTCCTACAAGGTTTTCAATACTGAAAAAAATCAAACATATGTGTCATGTGCAATAGAGGTTCAATATAATCACGAATATCTAATACCTCACTAAGATGAATGAGAAAATACAGTGTGACAAACTATGATGATACCTGTATGATCTAAAATATATCATCTTTGTTTGTAGGTCTCAATTTCTCCAATTTTATGTTGAACTGCATGTGCTAAACTGCAGCAGAAAAATCTTGTTTTCTCTCACCAAATGCTAAACAATAATAGAGAAAACTTGTTTTCTCTCACAGAATGCTAAATAGTATTAGAGAAAACTTTTATGTTCTCCAACTGAATGCTAAACTGCATTTGCGAACTTTTATGGGATTAAAAACTTATATCCCCCTATATCATGTTAAATTTACAGATTTCTATATTAAACTATATGTGTCATAATGACATAGACTCAAGATCAATCTTTATATATGTCATATGACCTTTAAAATGCTTAAAATCAACACAAATCTTAAGACTTTCATATATATTATGACCATACACAAGAACAGTTATTGCTGAGGATATATATATGTATATATATATATATATATTAATAAATACTCTTAATGTCATAATACATTAAAATGTACAAATTTTTAAGAAGCAAATACAATGATCCCTAACTACTGCTGTCTAATGACTTTAACATGCCCATATTGGATACATGTCTAACAAATACTAGTGGGCGAAGTCCTTTAGTCAATGGATCAGCTAACATCTCCTTAATCCTGACGTGCTCCACTTCAACGTCACCCTTCTTAATCAACTTCTTTATGGTCAAGTACTTGACCTCCAAATGCGTAGACCCTGTGATATTCTTGTTGTTGTTATTGAACAACACTGCAGCAAGATTATCACAATATAATTGAATGGGTATAGCTATCGAATCTACCATAGACAGCTTAGAAATCAAGTTTCTGAGCCAAACCGCCTGTGTAGCAGCTCCATAACATGCAACAAACTCTGCATGCATGGTTGAGGAAGTTACCAGTGTCTGCTTGACACTCTTCCACGATATTGCACCATTTGCCAATATAAAAATGTACCTCAATGTGGATTTACGATCATCCAGACACATTGTGAAATCGGAGTTTGTATACCCTGTGAGGTTTAAATTGTTGACTTTCCTGTATGTCAACAACCCTTTAGGTATCTCAACACTTGCTTAACTGCATTCCAATGGTTCATACCTAGGTTAGCTACATATTGAATCAGCAGTCCGATAGCAAATGCAATGTCCGGTTTAGTGCATACTTGGGCATACATCAGGCTACCAACTGTACTAGAATACAAAACATTTCTTATAGCATCTCAACTTCATTCTTTGGACATTGTGCCAAAGATAATCTCTTATTATGAGAGATAGGTGCTACAACAAGTTTACAGTCAGCCATATTAAATCTATGTAGCACTCGCTTAATGTATGCTCTTTGTGAGAGGTTCAATGAGCGTTGAGATCTATCCCGGTTAATATATATACCAAGGATAAAAGATGTTTCACCTAAATCCTTCATGATAAAGTGTTTGGCCAAAAGTTGCTTTATCTCATGCAACATGGTCAAATCATTTGATGCGAGCAAGATATCATTCATGTACAGTAATAGAAAGATAACTTTGCTCTCCCTGACCTTATAGTATAATCATCTTTCAACGTTGTTTTCACAAAGCTGAATGAGGTCAAAACTTTATCAAACTTTAGGTACCATTGTCTGGAAGCTTATTTCAGACTATATGTTAATTTAGTTAACTTAGAAACTTTTTCAATTTCATCTTGATCTCGAAATCCTTTAGGTTGCTCTATATAGACCTCCTCATAAAGGTCATCATTCAAGAAAGCGGTCTTAATGTCCATCTGATGTAGCTCTATGTCATAATAAGTTATTATTGTCATAATCACTCTAAATGCATTGTTCGATGATATAGGAGAGAAGGTAACATTGAAGTAAACTCCTTCTCTCTGAGTGAATCTCCTGGAAACTAAACACGCTTTAAACCACTTAAATTGACCTTGTGTGTCCTTCTTGGTCTTAAATAGCCACTTGCAACTGATAAGTATGCAATGTTGAGGTAAATCAACAATCTCCCATACCTTATTATACCTCATAGACTGCATCTCATCCTTCATTGCTTCCCACCACATATTTGCATGGGGGTCCAGAAATGGTTTTTGTAAAAGTAACTAGATCCATAACATGTCCTATGTTATGTTCTTGCTCACCCAAATAAACTATGTAATCTAGTGAGATAGTAGGTCATCTCTCTCTAGTGGATCTACATAACTGTATAAGTTCTTATATCTCATAAACCTTTTCCTAAACAGGTATAAGTTCCTATTTCTGCATAGGCATAGTATTTGGACCTACATCCACTGGACATGACCGTATGAGAAGCGGAAACAAGATAATCGCAGTATCCATCCTGCTATCTCTATAAGAATGTGAAGATCCTCCCTCATCATAGACATTGTATTCCAAAAACTTGGCCGTCTGTGATTTCACTATTCTAGCCCCTCTTTCTCTATAGTAAAATCTGTAGCCCTTAGAGTGGTCGAGATAACCTACAAAATAGCAAGATTTGAACGAGGTTGCAATTTGCTCTCATAAGGATTATGTAACCTTACCTTAGCAGGGCAGCCCCACACACGAATATGTGTAAGGCTTAGCTTCCTTCTAACCCAAACTTCAAAAGGTGTCTTTGGTACTGACTTACTTAGGACTTTATTCAAGATATACAATGTCATCTTGATAGTTTCGCCCTAAAGGTATTCAGGTAGGTTAGTCCTGCTCTGCATTGACCTCATCATGTCCTATAAGGTGCAATTGTGTCTTTTGGCCACATCATTTTGCTAAGGACTATTTAGCATAGTGAACTGAGCCACTATTTCAATTGATTCCAAATACTTGGAAAACAGACCATTTTTTGTCCTGCAACCCTATGTCTACCATAGTATTCCCTTCCCTTGTTAGATCTGACTATCTTTATTGATTTTCCCAATTAGTTCTCAACCTCAGTCTTAAAGATCTTGAACTTATCAAGAACTTCAGACTTTTCCTTAAGCAAGAACACATAGCCATAGCTGGAATAATCATCTATAAGCATAAAAAAATATCTAGTATTACATAATGTGACTGTAAAGGGACCGCTAATGTCTGTATGAATGAGGTCCAATAAACCAAAAGTACAAATTGTCCCATTTTTCTCTATCTTGGTCAACGTACCTCTATAATAATCGATACATGTTTCCAGATCACTGAAGTCTAAAGTTGGGAGAATGTTGTCCCTTATCAATCTCTCAACCCTCTCTTTGGAAATGTGGTTAAGACGTTTATGTCACAACATGTATGATGTTTCCTTTATAAAGGCTCTCTTTCGAGTAACAGGTTTGGCAACATAAAAAGAGACATATATTTCATTAAGAGTAAGACACATTCTATACAATCTGTAGGATAAAAAGGCAGTTCTAATATGTCTTGTTTTGATAGAAATATTTACAGCTGAAGTATCAAATACAAAACGATAACCTTCTTTATCCAAAACTGATACAGAGATCAAATTTCATCTAAAAGACAGTATATAAAATGTGTCTCATAAAACTAATACAAACCCCATATCGAGGTTCAATCCTACATCTCCTACATACAAAACATCCTCCTCTTGATTGTTGCCAACCATCAGCTTCTCCTCTCCTTTAGTCAGTCTTCTCCTAGATCTAAACCCCTACATTGTGAAGTAATATGGCTGGAAGCTCCACTATCTAACTACTAAGAACTTGATATAGTTATAGCTGCATTGGATTCATGAATCATATAGGCCGAGTAGCAACCTAACAATTTTTGCTTAACCTTCCACAACTTGTACTTCTTGCAATCAACCTTCCTATGCCCCTTCTTCTTACAGAAGAAGTGTGATGCCCTAATACCCCCTGGGAGGATATTGCGAGCGCCACGCAAAACAGAACAAACAAAACCAAAACATTTGATATGAAACACTTTATACATGCATTTATAGAATCTCAAACAAACATAAATTACATATAATAATTTCAGAAACCAGCCTGAATTAAGGTTATTACGACCCTTCAAACAAAATTCAAGAGTCATATACATCAAATACAAGTCCAAAAACAAACTCAAAATATTTTTTTAACAAAATGAGACTTAGACTCCATTGTCCATTGCGGTTGACTTGTCCCAGTCCTTAAGTCCTTCTCTCTAAACCTACACAGGATAAATCTACCATGCTAAGCATATAGCTTAGTGAGTAATAACTAAACTATGTTTAACTACAACAGATACTGAATCATGTTACACAAAAGCATCTCAACATACTGAAATTTAGAACAGAGTAAGATTTATTAAGGAAAGCACTTCGCAAGCTAAAGTCAATTATTTCAATAGCAAAACAAAACATTCAGAATACAGAACTGATTTTTAGAATATGGTGTTAACCCATCAGATCAAAATTTCATATTTACTTCATATCAAATCTTATCTTATCACAGATCAAAATACAAAATGAATCAAATTGTAAATCTATGAACAGAAGTGGATAACGGGACTTATATAGAAGAGACCGAAGCCTCGACATCGAAGTGTCCAGAAGAGACTGAAGTCTCGACACCGAAGTGTCATTAATAGAAGACACCGAAATGCCATTAACAAAAGATACCAAAGTGCCATTAACAGAAGAAGCTGTAGACTCTTCTAGGCATGCCTATTTACCCACAACTAGGACTTGATAGTTTTAAAACCAAAAAAATACAAACATAATTAGCCAATCATTGCTTTCATGCCAAAATTCAAACATATCAATCTGGTAGCTTTGCAAATCATTCAATAGATTAAAGTCAAATAGCAAACAAACAGTTAAAGTAGAACTATCTAAAATTTCTTACTAGATTTCTTACTGAATTATCCACAATTATTCCATAAGATTTACTTACAGATAAGACCATCTAAATTTCTTACAAAAATTACCGTCTAAAATTACTTACTAGATTAATTACAAAAATTACAGTCTAAAATTACGTACTAGATTACTTACTAAAGCTCCCTAGTTGCTTATTGCCTCGAAGTCCCAATAATATCTGGAATCGGTCGCTTTAAGGGTACCTCTAAAACGTTCAATACAAACATATATTACTATTGTGCACAATTATGAATTCATTTATGCACATTCATATATACTGAATATGTATGATGCATGTTTATGTCAAAAATTTGGGTTTCTTATCCCTAATCTTATCACAATATCGATCATGTGAAACTATACTCAAACCCTCAATCCAGATTTATTTCACACTCATCTTTTAGGTCCACCTTGCTCAATTATTCTTATTAGGGTTGAAGTAATTAGGTAATACTTCCTTCTAGAAAGTTTTCCCTCTTTGTCTTAGGTTTCCAATGATACCAAGTTCATCCAATTTGGTTTAGTATACTAAAAGTTATACTCAAAATATTTCAGGCTATTCTTGAGCTTCATCAGAATTCTTATCTCAACTTCCAATCAAATTATAAAATTCTTAGAGGCCAAATTAGAATTTAATCTCTTTAGAAAATCTGTAGCCTTATGTCTCTAGTTTATTCCAAATAAAAATCACTCTATTTGGATAGCTACAAAGAAAGTTATACCCAAAATACTAAAGCATGTTCAAGTTGTCAGTAAACTTCGCCACGACGAACTTTCCAGAGAGCAAACTTCCTCGCAATTTTCTTAAAAGTTTGCCATGGCAAACTTTCACATAAATGAAATCCTTCAAGTTGGTCATGGAAAACTTTACTGCATTTTATTCATCTTCTTGTTTCATTCTTTTCCTAGATTTGCTCACTTCCATCTTATTTAATGAACACATATCACACTTAAACCAATTCTTCTACTTCCATTTCAGCCCATCATAACTAAACAAATCACATCTATATTTAAACACTAAAAACCAATGCATGCACATGAACTCCTGTTCAACTTTCTCTCTCTACTTTCATCTGATACATTACTTTTCACTTTTCTACTCTTTTATTTCATCAAAAGCTTATCATTTAGCAATTCAGTACCACGATTTCACCAATTCTTCATTTCATATCATTAAACTCATCTCTATAAACACTTCACATATACATGCATGAACAGTACAACCATATAACCAGAACAGAGTATGTAAATTCATTGATTTTCCTAAACTTCTGTATCGTTTCCATTTTCTCAATCCAATTCAAACATCATCAAGATACCATTTACAAAACTATAAAGCTTAAAACTTAGTAGGCGTTTGGTTTGAGCACGAGGTTAACTATGGATATGGGTATAATAGTAGAAGGGGATGGGGATGGGTATGAAAAATAAAAAGATAATGTTTGGTTTGTAATTTGGGTTTCAGAAAATATACCTGGAGGCGCAGAACAAAAAATTCCTTCGTTGATGAGACGCGATAAGGCAGGATGGGAGATTGTAAGGAATTGAGAGGCGATAAGGAAGTAAAGAGGATGGTAGGGCAAAGGCTGGGGATAAAAGAGTAAAAAATAAATATGATAAAAACTTAGATTGGAATGAAAACTCGATACTCACCCCCTTGGTGGGTTTAGTAGATTCCCAAATTTAATGGGATAAATCCATTCCCATTGAATTGAAAACCCCGAAGCAAATACTGTTTTTTACAATTATTCCATTCCTTCGTTCCCAAACCCTCAAACCAAACGCCTAGTTAACTTACTTGAGTTAGTTAAATTCCCAGCAATGAGAGTAAAGAGCTGGGTTTCAATGGATGGGAAAAGAGAACAGAAAGAATAGGCAGAAACAACATCAGTTGGGTTGAAATATTTGCATGCAAAGGATAACACTGATGTAAGAGTAAAACCAGTATTTTGGTATTACAATATGAAGAGAGTTTGGTGAGCAATGCTCTCGGTGAAGGACCAAACAATTCGAAGAAGAACAGAGAGCTACAATAACGTGCCTTACCAAAACACATGATTACGTGTGTTACTGTCAACTTGACACATGGCTCTATGCATGTGAGCCATTTGTCCTTCATGCAAACTACCACAAGTCTTCAACATGTCAAGCCATTTGTCACACAATGAACGATACCACATGTCAATCTTTAATCAGTCCACATGTCACACTAGGATTGGTCCAAATTTCAATATTTGTCCAAAAATTTACCAAAAATTTCAAAATAATACTAATAGTCTCCGAATAAATTTTTCATAATTTATTCACATTTTATAAATCCATTTTACCCGGAATATGTAAATAAATGTATGCACAATTTATTTGTAGGTGTCGAAATACAGTGCACCGAAATTCCTCAATATTCTAACCCCTAGTCGGGGTGTTACAAGAAGTACCCCATACCTTTTAGGTCATGTAACCCCTTAGTAATGCTAGACTGTCCAGTCTGAATCTTTAGAGAGGGCTTGAGTTTTTTACCTTTACCCTTAGGCTATTACGGCTTAGTCATCCCTTTAACTTTGGCAGCTACAAACATAGCTGTATGAGGAGAACTTTTAATCTTCTCCTCCACTGCAGAACATCGGGAAATCAAGGCAATGATGTCCCAAGTCTCATCCTGAGAGATGTAGGAGGTAGCCAACATAGCAAACTCTCAAAAGAGAGTATTTAGTGCCTGATGCACCATAAGATTATTAGGATTTGATACATCAAGTGCCTTCAGCCTAGTTTGAAGGTGTACCATCTTGATAATGTACGCTCGGACGCCTCCTTCTCCCGTATACCTCATGGTGAATAGTTCCTTAATCAAGGTGCTCTACTCTGTATGAAAAGACACCTTGTATCTCTAGAAAATGTTATCCATAAACTCCTTCACTATGGTCGTATCCGGTAATCCACTTAGTAGATGATCTGTGATTGATCTCTTAATAGTCAAATAGCACATCCTATTTGACCACTCTCAAATCACCATAGCTGCTTTATCAACTTCTGAGTTGATATCTATAAATGGAGAAGGTCTCTCGATGTGCATTGTCATATTGATGTTAGCCATCTTCAGTGCAAACTCTATATCCTTCTTCCACTTCTCGAAATTGAAACCATTTAAGGTCTTAATTGTGACAACATTATTGTTTACAGAAAAGGTGACTACAAGATAGAAAAGACAATGTAAAAAATTAGTTTAAATGCAGGACAATAACGATAACATTATCTATATAGAGAATTTGATCGCACATATTATGAAATACCTGTAGGCTGAATACATAATATATGCAATTAGATGATGGTGATATTAATGATGACATAAATGATGGGATTGGAGATATGTTAAAGGATCTGGGAAATTTTATGGAG
>JANSVA010000004.1:1752287-1776816 GCA_025504915.1 Erythroxylum reticulatum
CCACCTATGGGTGAATAAATCATTTAAGCAATGATTTTCCTCTATTTAATGCCTTTATGTACATCTCAAAATCTCATATAAGTTCAACACCTGTGGGCAGAATAACCAAACATGAGACCAGAGACATCCCCCAATATGCTCGCGATACAATCTAAATACTAACTTGAAAGGTCACTATGGTGACTACAATCTTAACAGTACTAAAAAAGATCGCAAACACAAGGGTAGGATAAGAAGGCAATTCTAATATGTCTTGTATTGATAGAAATATTTACAACTTAAGTATCAAATACAAAACGATAACCATCTTTATCCAAAACTGATATAGAGATCAAATTTCATCAAAAAAGATAATATATAAAATGTGTCTCATAAAACTAATACAAAGCTTGTATCGAGGTTCAATCCTACATCTCCTACATATAAAACATCCTCCTCTTCATTGTTGCCAACCATTAGCTTCTCCTCTCCTTTAGTCAGCCTTCTTCTGGATCTGAACCCCTACTTTATGGAAGTAACATGGTTAGAAACTCCACTATCTAACTACCAAGAACTTGATGTGGTTATAGCTACATTGAATTCATGAATTATATAGGCCAAGAAGTCACCTAACAGTTCCTGCTTAACCTTCCACAGCTTGTACTTCTTGCAATCAGCCTTCCTATGCCCCTTCTTCTTACAGAAGAATTACGTCATACCCTTTAGGCTATGTGACCCCTTAGCAATGCTAGACTGTCTAGTCTGAATCTTTGGAGAGGGCTTAGGTTTCTTACCCTTACCCTTAGGCTGTTGGGATTTAGCCATCCCCTTACCTTTGGTAGTTGCAAACATAGTTGTATGAGGAGAATTTTTAATCTTCTCCTCCACTGCAGCATATCGGGAAATCAAGGCATTAATGTCCCAGGTCTCATCCTGAGAGATATAAGAAGCAACCAACATCTTAAAACTCTTGAGGAGAGTATTTAGTGCCTGATGTACTATGAGATTATCAGGAATTGGTACATCAAGCAGCCTTCAAGCTAGTCTGAAGGTGTACTTTCCTGATAATGTACTCTTGGACACCTCCTTCTCCCTTATACCTTATAGAGAATAGTTTCTGCTGTGCATGAGAAGACACCTTGTATCTTTGGAAAATGTTATCCATAAACTCCTTTGCTATGGTCGTATTCGGTAATCCACTCAGCAGATGATCTGTGATCGACCTCTTGATGGTCAAATAGCACATCCTATTTGACCACTTCCAAATCGCCATAGCTGCTTTATCAACTTTTGAGCTGATATCTGTAAGTAGAGAAGGTCTCTGGATGTACATTGTCATACTGACATCAGCCATCTCCAGTGCAAACTCCACATCCTTCTTCCACTTCTCAAATTTGAAACTATCTAAGGTCTCAATTGTGACAGCATTGTTGTTTACAGAAAAGGTGACTACAAGATAGAAAAGACAATGTAAAAAATCAGTTTAAATACAAGGCAACAACGATAATATTATCTATATAGAGAATCTGATCACACAAATTATGAAACACCTGTGGGCTGAACACATAATATATGCAATTAGACCTTTACATAAAAGCGATCAGAGTACAAACTATCAACTCTTATGACACTACCACCTGTGGATGAATAGATCATTTAAGCAATGACTTTCCTCCATCTAATGTTTTTATGTACATCTCAAAATCTTATATAAGGTCAACTCCTATGGGTAGAATAACCAAATATGATACCAGAGACATCCCCCAATATGCTCGTGGTACAATCTAAATACTGACCTGAAAGGCCACTATGGTAACTACAATCTTACCAGTACTCAAAAAGACGACAAACACAAGGGATACATCTTTATGTCATCCTCACATTTTATATAGGCATAATGTATGTGAAAATCGATTATAATTGGAAAAACTAGATTTACAACTAAATAATCACATACTGATACTGAAAACATTGTCTTTAAATTTTATTTGAGACTTTTATAAAAAAATCTTAGTGAGAGTGTCTATTATACTTTCCCAAATACCGAACCCACCGCACGATACATAAATCTTTAAGTGTCTCTCTTATGTTCAATTTGGAGTACAAAAATGCACTCAAAATTAGCTTTAAAAGTTTTTCAAAATACAATTACCAACATAATAAATCCAGAAAATTGAAAAAAATACTTAAAAATTCCCCGAACTTGAAAACTGACTCAAAAGGACTCGAGACACCTTTATGGGAATTCTGAAAATTTTCCTTGTCTTTCTGGTGCTAACGTCAGCAATAATGTAGAGCTGATGTCAACGCAACACTGTGCGTTGATGTCAGCATGTCAGTGTATCAGGGGCACGCGTGCAACAAACACGCGCTGATGCGTCTAGCGCGTGCATTAGCGCTTTTAAGAAAATTAAAGAAAGACATTAATTGAGTGTCGATGATCAACTTCCGGAAAGGTCCTGGGGAGATTGGAGTTCGTTTTGGCCTCGAAAATTACTTTAGAACATCGAATAAAACCGAAATCCAGTATTCTGCTTTGCTTTCGTTTTTAACCCTTTCATTAATATTCCGGGACACGTAATAAGATCTATCCTACGTGTTATATTTGGTATCAAAGGATCTGTATGCTTACAAATTACATAAGCATCTGAAGAAGACCTTAATTTTTATATATAGCTTCCATATCGGACTTCTCTATTACAAATTCAATATAGGTCTAGTCCATATTAAATGGAATCCATTTTCTTCCCGAACTTTGACTCATTAATTTAGATTATTTATCAGGTCACTTTATTATCTTTGTTATGATCGAATTACGTAACTTAACCGATAAGTTATTAAAAAATTAAAAATATAATTAATAGTTGTTTAATTTATGAAGAAGGATAAAATTGTCCATCAGGAAGTTCTCCTTTTTGTCTTTTGGTTTTGTTATCTTCCATTGAGTCCACCCGGTGATATGTTTATATGTCTGATTGGACATGATCACCCAGCATTATCCAAACTTTAAGGTGAAATGGAAATCCTCTCTACTATCTTCATCTTCACAACAGCCCCTTTTCTCGTTTTCCTCACAATATTTCTTTACCACATAATTAGCACCTACTTAGGCAAATCCATCAACCACCCTGACTACCCACCGGTTCGAGGAACAGTATATGGGCAGTTGTTTTACTTCAACAAACTCTATGAGTACCACACCGAATTTTCTAGGACACAGAGGACATACCGTCTTCTTGCTCCGAACCATAGTAACGTGTACATTGCTGATCCAAGAAATGTGGAGCACATCCTGAAAACAAAATTTGAAATGTATTCAAAAGGTAAGCATAACAAAGATATAATGAGTGAAGTTTTTGGTGAAGGGATATTCTTGGTTGATGGAGACAAGTGGAGGCAGCAAAGGAAGCTTGCGAGTTTTGAGTTCTCCACCAGAGTTCTTAGAGACTTTAGCTGTGCCGTATTCAGACGAAATGCTGCTAAACTTGTTGGAGTCATCTTGCAGATTACAATTGCTGATCAGGCATTTGATATGCAAGTAAATAAACCAGACCCTTCTTTCTTTTTGTCTTGTCTTGGATCAAATCTCGCATTAAAAATGAACGTTGCACATTCTCCTACATACTGCATAATTTCTTTCTTCATAGATCTCCTTTTATGTTCCCTTCATATTAACCTCTGTTTCTGAAATTTTGATTAAATTGTGAGGCCTAAGCAGGATTAGCGCACTGGATACTAAGCATCAGTCTTTGCTTCTTATTGAATGGAATAATTTGCATTAGGCTTTGCTGATAACCATTACACCTTATTGCAGGATTTGCTGATGAGATGCACGCTGGATTCCATATTCAAAGTTGGCTTTGGGGTAGAACTGAATTGCTTGGAGGGGTCCCGTGAAGAAGGAACATCGTTCATGAAAGCCTTTGATGATGCTAACGCATTAATCTATCGGCGTTTTGTTGATCCGTTCTGGAAACTCAAAAGGTACTTCAATATTGGTTCTGAGGCTTCACTCAAGAAGAATGTCAAACTTATCAACGACTTTGTGGACACGCTTATCAAGACCAAGCAGAAACTACTTGTAGAGCAAAAATATTGTGTTAGTTATACTTCCACTTGATACCACAGGATCTTTTTATCTTTCAATTTACTTCTTGGTGATTAACTTAGATTTTGCTACTATTATAGAGTGACAAGGAGGATATCCTGTCAAGATTTTTGGTGGAAAGTAAGAAGGATCCAGAGGGACTGACTGATCAATATCTAAGGGATATCATCCTGAACTTTATGCTTGCTGGCAAAGATACGAGTGCAAATGCCCTCTCATGGTTCTTTTACTTGCTATGCAAGAACCCTTTGATCCAGGAAAAGATTGTCCAAGAAGTAAGAGATGTCACTGGTTGTCAGGGTAATGAAGCTGATATTCAAGATTTTGTGGCAAAAATAACAGAGACAACCCTTGAGAAAATGCAATATCTTCATGCGGCATTGACAGAGACCTTGAGAATATACCCACCAGTTCCCGTGGTAATTTTCATACAATCTCATGGACCTATTGCCAAACTGTATAAGGGGCTAAGCAACAAAAGTAATACCTAGACATGTTTTTAACTGGATTAATATCATAAATTTGATGAGCCATGATCAATCAATCTCTCATATAAACTTGTGTTTGCTCCTTAGTTTTAGGGGCTTTTGCTTCTTCTACTATGCAAAAACATTTATTTTTATTTGGAAGTTTTCTTTGTTTAAAGGATCTTAATTTACTCATCTTGTGATGCAATGCACATATCTCAACAGAATCTGTTAAAATTGAAATGTTTGGACCATTCATAGTTTGAATTGTATGGCAGTGACCTTCTGGTTTCTGCCTTGTAGTCTTCTGTTATATTTTTTTTTCTTCATTTGCTTGAATCTAAGAGACTGGAATTCTAGTAATATGATTTCTTTGCGTAATTCAAGGATGGGAGATGTGCAGAATCAGATGATGTTCTTCCTGATGGCTTTAGAGTAAGAGCGGGCGATGATGTCTATTATGCGGCTTATGTCATGGGTCGGATGTCTTATATCTGGGGAGAGGATGCTGAGGAATTTCTGCCAGAAAGATGGCTAAGGGATGGGGTTTTCCAACCTGAGTCACCTTTCAAATTCACAGCATTTCATGTATAGATCATTTTGCTCATTGTTACATAAGAATTGTTGACGTACATTGATGTTGAGAATTTCTCATGTACTTGGTTGCACTTTTGCTTGTAGGCTGGTCCTCGAATCTGTTTAGGGAAAGACTTTGCTTATCGGCAGATGAAGATCGTGTCAATGGCCCTGCTGTACTACTTCCGCTTCAAGTTAGCTGATGACGCTAAAAAAGTTACCTACAGGACAACCTTCACGCTTCACATTGATGGAGGTCTTCATCTTCATGCAATTCCAAGAACAAGCTCATACAATTAGAGCATGTGAAGCGAACAGTCTAGCACTTTGATGAACCACGTTAGTTTAACTTCATATGGTGGTAACCTACGAACGCTGCTGCTTATATGGATATGTTCCAATCATGGTGGTGCCGCCAGAACTTCGTTTATCATCAAAGTGCATACAATTCCATCTATGGGAAGTGAAATGGATAAGCCTCGAGTGTACAAGCAGTGGAATGATTATGTTACAGATACTCTTAGCATCTTTTGTTTTCTTATTATCAGTTTGAGCTGGCGGTCAATGTGAATGTTTAATTAATGGGTAAGTGCTAAAGCAGATCTCATATTGATATATTATCTGGAATGCACGCAACTGAATGTTGGTATATAATAGTGTATATCCTATCCAGTAAATTATATATTGTGAGTAAGTCTAAAACAATGACAGATTCGATTTAAATGATCAAGATTTTGGTAAAGATTATCGTTCTTCACGTCGCATGTACTTGCTTGATCTAACCTTTAATTGTATCTGTAACACTAAATTAAGGTGTTTCAGATGCCGCATTCTGTTCTGTTTGACAGAGACTTGGGAATTAACTTTCATGTTGTCGTGTTGGATTGCGTTATTATGTGCATATCCAGACATTATTCTCCAAACTTTCGGGAGAAATGGAAGTCCTCTCTACCATCTTTATCATCTTCACATCAAGCCCCTTTTCCCATCATATTCACAGTATTTCTTAATCACATATTTAGCATCTTCATAGGCAAAACCATCAACAACCCAGAAAACCAACCAGGAACGGTATTTAGGAACTTGTTTCACTTCAACAAACTGATGCGAATGGATGGAAATATAGTACTTTTATTAATTCTTAGCTATAGCCTCGTAGGATATTCTACAAGCACCAAGCTATCAGCCAACAATGGCCCCTCTAGCAATCAGCCGAGACAGAACAACAACCAAAGATGTCCCTCTGTTCTACCCCCTCTCCCTTACATAGTACCCTCTCTCTCCTCTAACGAATTCCTCTCTAACCGTTAGCTGACTCACCTCTCTCTGCCTTAGTGATTTTCCTAGAGTATGTCAACATGAGTTTAAGGCCCATGTTCAATCCCTTCTCCCTCTTCCTCCTAGAATAAGTCAGTATGAGTTTAGGGCCCATAGTGCTATCAGGACCTATAGTGCTATCAATTCTGCCCTCTTTAGAATCTACCTTGTCCTCAAGGCAGAAGGAGGGAACTGTCGTTGTAGTTGGTCAACAGCTGTCCAAGAGGCTTCAATAGGTTTCCCCTTCCATAGCACAAGCCATTCAACAACTTGCTCTTGATTTTTCTAGACAGTCCGTTCAGCTAAGATTGCTTCAGGTGCAAGACGTTCGGTGGAGTCAACCTCTAAGCCTGAAGGAAGAGTGGGCTCGGGCACATGGTTCCCAGGAAGAGTGGGCTCGGGCACATGGTTCCCAATCATCTTTTTCAGTTGTGAAATGTGATACACCAGGTAAACTCGTGAAGTGTCTAGAAGAGCTAGCTTGTATGCCACAGTCCCAACTTTAGCTAGCACTTAGAATGGGCCATAAAACCAGGCTGAAAGTTTAGAGCAGATTCTCCTAGCTATGGAATTCTAACTGTGGGATCGAAGCTTAACATAAACCCAATCGCCTACCTCCAATTGAACATCTCGTCGCTTAACATTAGCTGCGGATTTCATAACTTGTTAAGCCCTAACAAGATGGAATTTGAGCTATCTCAAAACTTCATCCCTGTCAATCAATACACCATTTACCGCGTCAATGAGGGACTCCCAAATGAGGAAATGAGGAACCTTAGGAGGAGGCCGACCATACACCACCTCAAAAGGGGTTGTAGAGGTTGCGGAGTGGAAAGAGGTGTTATACCAAAATTCGGCCCAAGAGAGCAAATTATGCCACAGTTTTGGTTGTTCAGATACAAAACACCGGAGATAGATCTCAAGACATCGATTAATCAGCTCGGTTTGTCCATCCGTTTCAGGATGATAAGAAGTGCTCATTCAAAGAACCGTTCTTTGCATCCTCCAAATCTTCCCCCAAAAGTTACTATCAAAAATTGGATCCCGGTCACTTACAATTGACTTTGGGATGCCATGGAGTTTAACCACCTCCTTAACAAAACAATCAGCCATTGTCTTGGCGGTAAAAGGATGTTTGAGAGGGATAAAGTGTGCATACTTTGATAGCCTGTCCACAAGTGTGCATACTTTGATAGCCTGTCCACAACTACCACAATGACTTCGAATCCTTGGCTTTTTGGTAATCCTGTTATAAAATCCATTGAGATATCCTCCCAAACTGAATTGGGAATAGGAAGAGATTGTAGTAACCCAGCTGGAGCAGGAGTTTGATACTTATGTCGTTGGCATACTTCACACTCCTTCACAAATTGCAAAATTTGCTTTCACATTCTAGCCCAATACAGACATCCAACTATCCCTTTATAGGTTTTAGTAAACCCGGAATGTCCACCCATGGAAGTAGAATGAAACTCTTGCAAATATTCTGGGATTAGGGAGGAGGTTTGAGGTAACACTAACCTGTTTCCTTTGAACAATAGCCCTCCTGACAAGTGGAAAGCAGGTTCTGTTGTAAGGTGAGTTTTAATCTTCTGTAGAATACCTAACAGCCACGAATCACCTTGGTACTCCTCTTGTAACATAGCCGAATCGACCCAATTAGGAGATGACACCAGATGGTGAAATTCTAGTGCCACTGGTACATGTGATAAGGCATCTGTCGCCTTGTTGTCGGGTCCGGGCTTATAAAACACCTCAAATTGGAAGCCCATCAACTTGGACAACCAATGTTGTAGATCAAGGGTATTTAACATCTGTTGTAGTAAATGCTTCAATGTTTGGTGGTCGGTATACACCTTGAATGATCTCCCCAAAAGATAGTGCCTCCAATGTTGAATGGCTAACACCAAAGCCATAATCTCTTTCTCATATACTTATTTCGACTGGGCAGTAGTTGATAAGGCCTTGCTAAAATAAGCAATGGGCCTGTTTTCCTACATAAGGACAGCCCCTAATCCAAAACCCGAGGCATCACACTCCACAACAAACTCCTTAGAGAAATCTGGTAGGGTGAGGACTGGAAAAGAAAGTAGACAATTCTTCAACTCTTCAAAGGCTCTTTGAGCTTCGGGTCCCCAAGAAAAGTTATCCTTCTTAGTGAGTTCAGTGAGGGGTCGAGCAATCTTCCCATAATCCTTGATAAACTTCCGCCCTCTAACCCCTGTTACATTCTTTGGAACCGGCCAATCTTTAACACTCTGGATCTTGATAGGATCTATTGCAACCCCTTCAGCTGAAATAACATGCCCCAAATACTCAATGGACTGTTGTCCGAATAAGCACTTCTTCTGATTAGCAAAGAATTCATGTTCAATCAAGAGCTGTAAAGCTTGTTCCAAATGTTTGAGATGTTGCTACCAACTTTTACTATAGATCAAGATGTCATCAAAAAAGACTAGCACACCCTTCCTCAGTAGTGGTCTAAAAACCGAATTCATGGTAGATTGAAATGTGGATGGAGCATTTATAAGCCCAAAAGGCATGACTAGGTATTCATAATGGCCTTCATGAGTACGAAAGGTAGTTTTATGAACATCCTCACTCTTGATTCGGATTTGGTGAAATCCGGACTTCAAATCAATCTTAGAAAAATACTTGGATCTATGCAATTCATCAATAAGGCCATTGATAGCAGGGATTGGGAACTTATCCGGACTAGTTACCTTGTTCAGAGCACGGTAATCTACACACATTCACCACGAGTGATCTTTCTTTTTAACAAGAATTACCGAACTGGAAAACGGACTCGTGCTGTATCGAATAGCTCCAATTACAAGCAATTCTCTGACTTGTTGCTCAATCTCATCCTTATGGTGATAAGCATACCTATAAGGATGAACATTAACTGGATTAACTCCACTAAATAGATTAATAGCATGATCATGACTCCGCGAAGGAGGAAGTCCCTTTGGTTCTTGGAACACCAATTGACTTGCTTGCAAAAGTAAGGTTAATTTTTGAATATGAGTTGGAAATAAGGTGGTTTTAGTTTCTGAACCCAGCATTCCAGCTTCTCCTCCTTGCTATTCATTTTGGGAATCCATGGCAATAGACTGAAGCATGGCTTGCAAGGCCGAAAGCTGTTGGGGCTACTCTTTGCCCTGCCCTCTCAAGGTTACTTCCTCCTTTCCCTGCTCAAATCCCCATTTCATTGTTTTCTGCTTAAAATCCACTCTCACCTCTCCCAAAGTTTCCATCCATTGCGCACCCAAAACCAGGTCTATTCCACCCAATTGAAGGATATAAGCATCGATCCTCAACTCCACATTCCCTACTAGCACCACAAGTCCCCTACACCGACCCTGTGAAAAGCATTTTGTTCCATTCCCTAATTTTACTCCATAAGCTGCGGTTGGAATAACAGTCAATCCTAAGGTAGTAACCAAATCTTGCGAAAGATAGTTGTGACTTGCCCCACTATCAATGAGGAACAAGATTGGAACCCCAGCCAATTTGCCCTCAATTTTAAGAGTCTTAGACTGAACTATTTCCCCATATTCAGCGACTTGACAGACCATCTCCCATGCCGCTCCCATGTCAGTTTCCTCTCTGTCCCCAATACCAAAAGGTGATCCCTTTTCTTCTTCATTCCCTCCCAAATCAGTAGTCGCAGATGTTTATCGGGGCAGATGTGGGTAGGACTGTAATGCTGGCCACATTTGAAACACAGTCCCTTAGCTCTCCGATCCATTAATTCCTAGTACGAAAGGTTTCTGGTCCCCTTTAGACATCCTTCGGTGGTTCTCTCCATGCTAGGGCGCCGATCAGCTCCTCCTTCCCGGTTGGTCCACTGGTTTGCGCCTCCCCTGGTGGGCGCTTGGGGTCGAGTCAGTTCGGGTCTCGCTCTGACCTAGTTGCGTCCTCCCACAGTCGGGTTGGGAGGCCCGACTCATGGAATGCCTATGGATCTCCAACCCACAGTCGTCTTGGAGTGCACCGATGGAGTAAGCTTACGCTCCACCGCACGTGCTGCTGCTATCAGTCGATAACGAGAGGGAGGATCCAGCGCCACCACCTCCAACCTTATATCCTCTCGCAGTCCTTCAAGGAAGAGACCCATATACTGATCTTCGGGAAGAGGAGGAACTTGATCCATCAACATTTCGAACATTTTCACATACTCATCCACAGTGCCCTGTTGCGTCAACGACTTCAGCTGGGAAAAAGGATTCCTGTTGAAATGATCACCATACCGATCGAATAGAGCTCTTTTGAAGGTCTCCCAATCCAGTTCGGGCTTCAACGCTAGGAGGACCTTAAACCAGTGCCATGTCATTCCCTCCATGCAAATCTGTGCCAGCTGAACTCGAAGCTCCGGAGGAGTTCCCTGAATGGCAAAGTACAGTTCATCAAGTGAGACCCATCCTATCGGGTCGTCACCTTGGAATGGAGGGAGCTCTACCCGCTTTGCTCGAAGCTGGTGTTCTTCCGATGTCATGGAAGTGACACCGTTGCCTTCTACTGCAGTGTGTATACTTCCCTCGTTCCACCGGACTCGACCCCACCTCTGGTGTTAGGTGTGCTGCTTATCTTTGGAATCCTTCTCGCATTTCAGGGTGCATCGCCGCTAATGCCCTGGAAAGGTCGTCGACGCCCTTATGTAAGTTGCCCAGTTGAACCGTATGGTCCAACAACTTCGTTTCTACTGCGATCATACGAGTATCCATTGCTTCCCACTTCTGTGACGCCATTTTTGTTTGCATACACTGGGCCTCTCAATGAAAGCACCAATGATAAGCGAATGGATGGAAATATAGTACTTTTATTAATTCTTAGCTATAGCCTCGTAGGATATTCTACAAGCACCAAGCTATCAGCCAACAATGGCCCCTCCAGCAATCAGCCGAGACAGAACAACAACCAAAGATGTCCCTCTATACTACCCCCTCTCCCTTACATAGTACCCTCTCTCTGCTCTAACGAATTCCTCTCTAACCGTTAGTTGACTTACCCCTCTCTGCCTTACTGATTTTCCTAGAGTATGTCAACATGAATTTGAGGCCCATGTTCAGTCCCTTCTCCCTCTTTCTCCTAGAATAAGTCAGTATGGGTTTAGGACCCATAGTGCTATCAGGACCTATAGTGCTATCACAAACTCTAGGGCACTTTTTTGTTGCTAACCATAATTATTATTGATCCAAGAAACGTGGAGCACATCCCTAAAATAAAATTTCAAACGTATTCAAAAGGTAAGAACATCGAAGACATAAAGAAGGACGTCTTTGGTGAAAGGATATTCTTGGATGATGGGGACAAGTGGAGGTAGCAAAGTAAGCTTGCAAGTTTTGAGTTCTTCGCTAGAGTTCTGAGAGACTAGCTGTGCAGATGCTGCTAAACTTCTTAAGAGTCGATCTCCCATATTAGAATTTCTAATCAGGCCTTTGCTATGCAGGTAATATAAACCAGCTTCTCTTCTTTCTTTTCTTCTTGTTTTTTTATCATATCTAAGCTCACTTTCAGTTCAGACCACTAGATCATTTTAGGCCTAAACATTAAGATTCTCAACAATCTCTTCATACTATAACTGACATAATCTGCAATGATTTATGAAGGTTTCATTCCGGGACAAGATTGTCTAAGAAGTGAGAGATGTCACTGGTTGTCAGGAAAATGAAACTGATATTGAAGATTTTGTGGGAAAAATAACCGAGACAACCCTTGAGAAGATGCATTATCTTCATTCAGAGCATTGACAGAGTCCTTAAGAGACCTTGAGACTATATCCTGCAGTTCCTCTGGTAAATTTTCATACACAGTACAAAAGGATGTGCAATCAAAACCACAGCTAGACTTGTTTGCAAATGACTCACGTAAAAAAGAAAAATAACAAACTTTGGTGAGCTTTGGATAATTAATTTTAAAGTGTTCAACTTTTTAAAATTTTATTAAATTTAGTGTCCAAATTTTAAAAATTTTTAATTTAGTAACCAATCTTTTAAAACTAGCAATTCAGTTCAAGACATTAATTTTTGTTAATGTAGCTAATAGATAGACATTTATATAAGATTTAGTATATTTATCACATCATCAAAAATAACTCTGAATTTTTAAAGTTTAAAAAATTAATCATCATCATCATCATCACAAGTCCCGCAATAAAGCAGAATCTGGGAAGGTTTGATAGTACGCAGCCTTACCCCTACAAGTGTTTAAAAAAATTAATCACTTAATTAAAATTTTAAAAGCTTGATTATTAAATTAAAAAATTCTTTAAAAATTAGATACTTTAAATACAAGTAATAGTGTATATATAACGTATTTTAAATAAATAATTTATCAAATTAAATATCCCAATCACACAAAGTAATTACTCCTAACCCGACACTAATTTGCTAATAATAGCTTCTAGCATTAAATAAGACGTTGCTTGTTGGTACAATCAAGTACCCTTACCAAAGCAAATTGATAGCTTTGTAACCTCATTTAGACAGTCTAGTTGCGCCAACTCAATGCAGCTTTGTACCCGAACGACAGATCACTAACAATATCATCATAGTCCAAGAAGTGATTTACTTTATGAAAAACAAATCCAGCAAAAAAAGCATCATTGCGATAAAGGTGGATTTAGAGAAAGCCTATGATAGACTTTCCTAAGACTTTATCTTAGATACTCTTATCAAGATTGGTATCCCGGACCCTTTGACTAATTTGATCATGAAGTACATTTTCTCAATTTCCATGCAAGTAAACTGGTATGGAGAGCTAAGTGACTCATTCTCTCCCACCATAGGTATTCGACAGGATAACCCGCTATCTCCTTATCTTTTCGTTGTGTATGGAACAACTGGGCCACTTAATTAGCGATTCTATTTCTAACAGACGATGAAGGCCGATCAAATTAAGCAGAGGCAAACCACCTTTATCTCACCTATTCTTTGCCGATGGCCTCAGTCTACTTGTGGAAGCTGGTATAGAACAGGTAAAGGAAATACGAGACACATTAAGTACCTTTTGTACAACTTCCGGTCAATGGGTCAGTCACGACAAGTCTTGGTGCTTTTTCTCTAGGAATCTTCCGACCACTCAGGCTCATTACTTAAGCGAGGCCTTGGGCTTCAGACAAACTAACAATTTAGGATGCTACCTCGGAGTGCCTCTATTACACGAGCGAGTTAGTAAAAGAACCTACCAGCATATTTTGGATAAGGTTCAACAAAGACTCTTGGGGTGGACGGCAAACCTTTTATCACTCACAGGCAGAATCAGGCTGACTCAGTCAGTCATTGCAGCACTCCCCATCTACATGATGCAGACGGTCCGCCTGCCGCTTCAGCTTTGTGATGCTTTGGAGAAAATCATGTGAAAGTTCCTGTGGGGCGCGACTGCCGACAATAAAAAGACGAGTTTGATCAATTGGGACACAGTGTGCCTACCTAAAGAGCTGGGGGGTCTTGGAATCCGTAAAATAAGGGAAACCAATGATGCCTTACTTACAAAACTAGGATGGTCAATGGTTTCCAAACCAAATGCGTTCTGGGTTCAAATTCTCTCGGCTAAGTATAATTTTGATGCTAACAATCTTCCCCTTTTCTTTGATGAAACAGGCGGTTCGATGATATGGAGGAGTATCAAAGTAACTTGGCATCATGTTTTGAACAACATGAAATAGATGATCTGTGATGGCTCAAGAACTAGATTCGGGCTCGATCCGTGGGATGAAGACTAGGGACCTCTTATCTCTCATGCAATGGCCCCGATTTCACCAGACATCATTGAACATCGGGTGAATCAATTTACAGACACAACCGGTAATTGAAATTGGGCAGCCTTTCAACACTTGCTACCGTTTTTGATCTGCATAACTATAGCAAGTATCCTTCCGCCAAAGCAATACTTAAGGTCGGATCAGCTCATTTGGGGCCCAATGGACAACGGAAAATTCACGACTAAGTTAGCTTACTCCATGCTCTTGAACCACGAAGAAGTTGCGACCAACGCAGACTGGAGGTTTATATGGCAATGGCAGGGCCTACAACGAATCCGAGCTTTTCTTTGGCTCCTCTTGCATGATAAACTTCTCACTACCTAACAGCAGGTGTACAAGAAATTTACTTCGTATGCTGCTTGCTACCACTGCCACTTCGAGGAATCCTCTCTTCATGTAATGCGAGACTACCCCAAAGCCCGCCATTTGTGGAATAGGTTTCTCCCTCAGGTTATCTCGGCAGAGTTTTTTACAATAAACCACCAAGAATGGATTAGAAAGAATCTTCACACGCATCGATTAGTAGGGGGATTCGACTGGGCTATTATCTTTGGTACAACATGCTGGTTTCTCTGATCCTGGAGTAATAGGGCACTCTTCGATGAACATTTTTCCTGGTCGACTTCACCAGATCATCAAATTATTAAATATGTACATCACATTCATCTAGCGACAATTTGGCAACAACGAACACGACTGGGTTATTGCACTCGATAGGATCAACTCAGCTATTGGAGTAAACCTCTCCAGGGGTGGGTGAAATTAAATACGGACGGAGCCAGCAAAAGCTCACGCCTTTCGGACACTACAGGTGGCTTGCTACGACACAGTTCGAGCGCTTGGTTGAGAGGATTCACTCAGAACCTTGGTTGGCGTTCCACGACTAGAACAGATCTTTAGAGAGTGCTCTCAGGCTTTAACCAGACTTGGAACTTGGGGTACCGCCATATTGAATTAGAAGTGGATTCGATTACGGTAACTAATATGCTTTTTTCCCTAACGACGAGAGCTACCTCTCTTAACCCGTTAGTAGCGAGCATTGATGAACTGTTCACCCGCAATTGGATCGTGGTTATTCGGCATATATATAAGAAAAGTAATCGATGTGCCGACTGGCTTATAAATTTCGCAATCTAGTTCGAATTAAGAGTCACTGCTTTTGAGCACCCACCTAGAGATTACATACCTATCCTCTTAGATGATGAATCAGGGTCTGTCACATGTAATTGTCTCGCTTGTCTTCCCTTTTGTAAAGAAAAGAGGAGTACATTGAGGCTCCTACTTGGCACAACTCAACATTAACAAAGAGTCTCTGTACTCTGTACCTATGGTACTATAAATACAGACACCAGCAAATCGTTGACTATCATCTTTCGTTTCGGTTAGGATATGGCAGGGGAAGGTATTCTTTCTCACCCACTCATCTTCACAGTTTCAGTTCTGATCCTATCTTTTCTGGTTGTCCATATCCTGAGAAGAAAACTAGATAAGAACAGGTTTAAGAGACGGTACCATCCTATAGGTGGCACCGTCTTTAATCAGCTTCTCAACTTCAACAGGTTGCACCATTACATGACTGATCTTGCCAGGAAGCACAAAACTTACAGGCTTCTTGGACCTTTAAGAAATGAAGTTTACACGGCAGATCCAGTTAACGTCGAGTACATGCTCAAAACCAACTTTGAGAATTACGGAAAGGTACTAGCTTTTTTACGTTATCCATTCCAACAACATCCTCCCTCTGTTTCGTGTCAAGATTTCGTGATATGAAATGTGTTTTGATTCTAATACCATGAAGAGGAAAAAGGGTCTTACTGAATCGGCTTTAATTCTTGTTAAACAGTTAATGAGAGTCGATTTTGTTGTTAAATCAATTCTTCTCGCAAAAAGGGGAAAAGGGCATCGAGATTTCTTCTCTGTGAAATCGGTTCTGATGTACCCATCTTCAGAGTTGAACTTCAAAACAAGAACTTGTGATTAGCTCTTGGAAAATTCGTGCAGGGAGACTACAATTACATCAATTTAAGAGACTTACTTGGAGATGGCATTTTTGCTGTTGATGGTGACAAATGGCGTCAGCAGAGAAAGGTTTCGAGCTATGAGTTCTCTACGAAGGTACTGAGAGACTTTAGCAGTGTCGTCTTCAAGAACAATGCGGCTAAGCTTGCTAATATAGTGTCTGAATCTGCAAAATCAAACCAGCCTATGGATATTCAGGTAAGCTCAAGATTCATTTGAATGTCACCTGCAGAACTTTTTGCCTGTTCAAGTCTTAACCCAATCTCTGTAGGATCTATTCATGAAATCAACTTTGGACTCAATATTCAAAGTGGCTTTCGGAATTGAACTAGATTGCATGTGTGGAACAAATGAAGAAAGCGGCAGATTCAGCGATGCTTTTGATGATGCAAGTGCGAAGACCCTCTGGCGGTACGTTGATGTTTTGTGGAAGATGAAGAAGCTACTGAATGTTGGTTCAGAAGCCTCACTGAAGCAGAACATCAAACAGATTGACGACTTCGTATATAAACTGATCAATATTAAAATTGAGCTCATGCGCAACACCAAGGACTATTACTCTGTGAGTGAGTTAGTGTTCTTCTTGTTTGATTCTGATTAATCTCGAGACAAATTACTTTACTATCCATTTTTGTTCTATGAGTAATGCAGATTAAGAAAGATGATATCTTGTCAAGATTTCTGCAAGTGACACAGACTGATCAGAAGTACTTGAGAGATATAATACTCAACTTTGTGATTGCTGGAAAAGACACAACAGCAGCTGCTCTCTCATGGTTCATCTACATGCTCTGCAAGTATCCAACTATACAGGAAAAGGTTGCAGAAGAAGTAAGAGCAGCTACTAAGAGTACAGAAAGCATTACAAACATGGCGGATTTTGCAGCCGGTATTAGTGAAGAGGCTTTAGATAAGATGAATTATCTTCATGCAGCCATAACTGAAACTCTTAGACTCCATCCTTCTGTGCCAGTGGTAAGGAGAATTCTTCAATTGCCTTGTTTGCCGAGTAAGATGTTCCTTTTTGTTGAACAAACAGCTCTTTACTATTTGGCGAAAAAGAGGATTAGAAGCCTCTCAAAAGTTGCTCATTTCTTGTGATCCTGCTGCCAGTTCCAGTCTTTGCCATCATCTTCTCGACCTAATATCGTATTAGTGGAAATTTACTCCAACCCTATTTATAATGCCTTAAGTCTAGACTGACATAACAACTCTTCATTTTCCTCATTTCGGATTTCTCTGTTTACAGGATGCGAAGATTTGCCATTCTGATGACATATGGCCGGACGGATATAGCATCAGGAAAGGAGATATGGTATGCTACTTACCTTATGCCATGGGCAGGATGAAATTCTTATGGGGTGATGATGCCGAAGAATACAAACCAGAGAGATGGCTCAACGAGGATGGCATCTTTCTGCAAGATAGTCCTTTTAAATTCACAGCATTCCAGGTTAGACCCTTATGGAAGCTCAAGTTCCATTTCACTTCCTAATATTGGCAACACCAAAAGCTGAGTTAAACTTTTCGGTGGTTAACAGGCAGGGCCACGGATCTGTCTTGGTAAGGAATTCGCTTACAGGCAGATGAAGATCTTCTCAGCTGTTCTGTTAAGCTGTTTCACGTTCAAGCTCGCCGATGAAAATAAACCGGTACATTACAGGACAATGATCAATCTTCACATTGATGGAGGTCTCCAGGTTATTGCACTCCGGAGATAAAACAGTTTACACTGGTTTTAATTAAGTGGTTACAATTATTGATTGAGAATTATATTGTAATATATCATGTAGAGAGACCTTGTCTAATTCAACCTCCATCCTCTCAGAAAGTAAACAATAAAAAGAAAGTGATAATCTCGTTCTTGCCTTTCTACTTCCATATTTTGTTCTTCCTCAAGTCTTAAAGCACACTTGGCAATCCACCTCTTCTTACCCTTACAATTCCATAATAGTACGCGTCAGAGTAAAGATATAAGCTATCCTATCCACAATCGGATTATGATGCCTCTCTTATTCTTGATCCAGTGAAAGTAAAATAACCCAACATATCTATAAATACATGGTTAGGGATGGCAAAAACTACCCAGCTTGCCTCAGCCTGGGGTCAACAGGTTTCGCCCTGTCAAACTAGCCCACGAGCGCAGGGGCAAGCCACGGGCCAACTCGGTATGGCCCGAAAAAATCAGGCCAGGCTGTGGCTTGAGTTGAGCGGCCGGGCCTGTGAGTCGCACAGTGATTAAAACAAAACGTCATTTAATTTATAAGACAGCTAATAAAAGACAAGGCAAAATGATGTCGTTTTGCCTCTTATTAACGAAAGTCAGTACAAGGCACCAGCCTCCTCCTTTGCTCTTGCGGTCTCGCTCTCGACGCTCACCCCCTCAGCCTTAGCACTACCGCCATCCATCTCCCTTCATCCCCGACCTTGACCCCTCACCCAGTTCTTCTTCTTTGTTTCTTATTCTTCCTTTGTTATTCTTCTTCTGTCGTCAATGTCAAGTTCTTCTTCGAACTGTTGAAGTCACCAATGCCAAATTTTCAAACTGTCATACTTAATAAAGTAATCTCTCATTCTCTCTTGGACAATTTGGTTGTTTTGAGAATTGATGTGGCTAATTTGAGAACTTTGTATGTTAATATTGGGAATATGGGATATTGTTTGTAATGTGTTTGATCTCTCATTCTCTCTTGGACAATTTGGTTATTTTGAGAATTGATGTGGCTAATTTGAGAACTTTGTATGTTAATATTGGGAATATGGGATACTGTTTGTAATGTGTTTGATAAAATACCGTAGAGATAAATCAGTTCCTATTGCTCATCATAGTTTTTCTATATCGGGCTATAGCTGTGATTCTTGTCTTCTACACTATTTTTCGGGTTATGGTTTCAACATTGCATCGTTTCTAACAAAACAATTATCTATCCTTTTGACACCAAATGCTAAATATATAGATGGTTAATAAACAAAACAATTATCTATCCTTATGCCCATTTCATAGTTGAAAAGGAAAATCACATCTTGCATATGATCATACATGTTTATCTTATGTTTCATTTGGGTGAAGCTACTGATCTCCATATACATATAAGCATTATTAAAATGTTGGCATCAACCACTTGATGATATAAGTGTTTGTATTTTCTTTGTATTTTGGTAATAGCAAACACATAAGCAAGAATCCTATTTATATTTCTGGTCATCCAACAAACCCGAATAAATTTGACGGTTAGAAACTATATACATGGGAATGACAGGAAGCATATAAGCCACATCTATGAGCTTGGTATACACAATAAATATGAGGACCACGACTTAACATGATCTAGTTAGCTAACTAACATTTTAGCTAAGAAGTAGTGTTGCAAGATCTATGAAAATAACAGCCCGACAATAGTTGATTTAATTTTTTTTCTTTGGTTCAGAGTTAGTTTCACATTTGTTATAAGTTTGTTATTCCTTTTGTACATAAAGAACTCTGGATATATATCTCCTCTTTACACATAATGAGAATAGAGAATAATAATGTGAAGCACATAAAATTCGTTCTGCATATCCTTCTCTACTGTTTCTTGTTCTCTGCTGAAACATATGATACTTGAAAATACCAAACATTGACATGGTATCAGAGCTACCATTTTCTTTGGGCACTTCTTTTTTGATCAAATTAATTTGTTTCTTTTTCTTTAAAGAATATGATTTCGTTTGTAGTTCTTCCTTCGATACATTGATTTGCTTCATCAATCATCCAATACACATTACATTTAAGATATAAGTACACATTACATTCGATACATTACATTTAGTGTTTGATTTTTCTACATATATAATGTTTGATACATTGATACATTGATTTTTCTTCGATACATTGATACACTGATTTTCTTCGATGCATTGATTTGCTTGTAATCTAGTACACATTACATTCGATACATTGATTTTTCTGCATATACAGTTTTATGATATAAGCATTTGATGATATAAACAAAATCACAACATATAAGATGTTGGAAAGGAAAAGAAAAGTGAAACTAAACAAAAAGTAGCATACATGAAATCTTTTGTAAGACTCCTTCAAACAGGTTGGACTTTTTCAATACTTTTGATCAAGAAAATTGTAGACTGCATTACAAGCATGAGAAGAAAAAATAGATTACATAATAGTTAAAGCATCATTAAGCACACACACACACACACATATATATGAAAAACTACACACACAGAGAGTTCTCATTGTACATTGTTTGTCTGTGATTTTGCTTACAAACAAGAATGATAAGAAAACTTTTTGAAATAATAAGATGATGAATTTGAACTAAGAATAGATATAGCTTCTTCCACGTTATTGGGTTTCAGGCTCCTGCTTTTGCTAGGTTTTGAGCCACCTTGGAGGCTATCTATGAATATGCATTGAACACGAATTGTCTTTTGTCAACTAGTGTTGTTTTCTTGGTTCTTTTGTTCTAACATACAAGTCCTAAAACTCTAGCATATTCAAAGTTTGGACATTCTTTGATTTTCTTAAACATTTTCTAACCTCAAGTATTTATATGTTTTTTGTTAGATGGATGAGCATATTCCTTCAGTTGAGAGTTCTAATCCAGTACCGGAGGTAGACGTGGAAACTTCTATTTCAACACCAAGTGACGATAGAAGTTCAATTAAAACTCAAGTTAGTCAATATAAAAGTGAAGTTTGGAATCACTTTAAGAAGACTATATCGACTGAAGAAATTGAAAAAGCATATTACAATTATTGTTAAAAGTTGTATTCAAGTGGTTCGAAAGGTGGAACGTCTTATTTAAAGACACATATGGAATCATGCACTAGAAGAAAGATGGTTTTAAGTGGTCAAACATTTTTGACCCCTAACCTTATGAAAGGAAAGAATGAAATGACAATAACAACTTTTGACAACCACAGATTAAGAATTTTGATGGCTAATATAATTATTGGAGATGAACAACCATTGTCTATGGTTGAAAGCAAAAGATTTAGGATATTTAATTTACTGTAACCAACTTTCAAGATTCCAAGTTGGAATACATTGAGGAATGATATTTTCAAGATTTATGAGGAAAATAAGAGAGAAACATTAAGAGCATTGTCGAGTGTTCAAGGACAAATTGCCATAACAATGGACATGTGGACAGCTGATAACCAAAAGAAGGGTTACATGGGGTGAAGGTACATTATATTGATAATGATTGGAAGTTATACAATAAACTTGTGAGGTAATTTATATTCTTTAATATTGTTATCATTTACTTTTTTCATTATTTTATAAATTTATGATTCATGTTGGTATGCTTTTTATTGAGAGGTCCATTTATGTGCCGACACCGCATACAAGTGAAAAATTAGAAAACGTGTTGAAAGACTATTTGATCGATTTGAATATCGATAACAAAGTATCCTCCACAATCGATAATTGTAGCACAAATAATGCTATGTCAGAAGTTGACGGGTAAGATGCAAGTTAGGAGCTTATTGGTTGGAGGTAAGTTATTTCATATGCATCATTTTGCGCATATTCTTAAATTGATTATCAAAGATAGGTTGGAGACGATAAAGAAAGAAAAGAATGTATTCGGAATAGTATTTTATATTGGAGTGCAACTCTTAAAAGAGTTGAAACTTTTGAAGATGGTGCACAAATTTTATGGATTCCAAATTCAAAGAAGTTTGTTTTAGATTGTCCTACCAGATGGAACCCAACCTTTAAGATGTTAGAGTCGGCAATCCTATATGCTCAACTGTTTATTAGACTAGACGAAAGGGATTCTCAGTATATCTGTGTACCATCATAGGATCAATGGGACTTGGCTAGATAACTTTGTTTGAAGTTGAAATTATTCAATAATTGGACTGAATTATTCTCAGGAACAAAATATTCAACTTCGCACTGTATCTTTAGCATTATGTCCAACATAAAGCATGTTTTATCATTGTGGATGTTTAACTCCAATGCAGTGATTCAGACTATGGAAGAGCAACGTTTAATTCTTATTGGTCTAAGATTAGAGATATTGTTGCAATATTATATGTGTTGGACTTGAGATACAAGATGGACGGGGTTGAACATATTTATAATGCATTATACAGTGGTGAAGCTCAAGAGCGTCTACTTACCATGAAACAATTATGGTATCAATTGTTTCATAATTATGAAGTCAGAATGCAACAAACACATGATCAAGATGCAGGCAGTTCAACTCAGACTTCAGTTTCAAGTTCGGCCTTTTCTTCTGACCCATTATTGACAGATTCTCTTTTAAATTTTTTGAAAGAGAAAAGGGCTAGGATTTCTTATCATATGATAAAGATAGATAAATATTTTTTCCTTATATTGTGTTCCTGAAATTGAAGATGGGTCGTTTGATATATTATCATGGTGGAAGAAGTCTGCATTGAATTATGTGATCTTACAAGACATTACACGAGACTTGTTAGCTAGTCCATCATCCACCGTTACTTCAGAGTCTGCATTTAGTACCAGTGGTTGGGTCATTACTCCTCATCGTGGTCGACTTCATTATTACACTGTAGAAGCCCTTATGTGTGCTCTGTTAGAGAAATGCTCTAAAGGCAATCACCTTTAGCACTTATTGTACAGATCATTTTATGATTAATAAAGGCATTTTTCATTATTTCGATGTTCATACATTTATGGATTTGATGTTGAACCTAAATTGATTTAATGAAGTGCATAATACAAAACATAGCATAGAGGAAATCATGATGAGATCATGATAATAAGATTCATATCATGTGTAATTATATTAGTATATAAACTTTCCCTAGTCATAGGATTAATGAGATGGGATATCATTAATCTGGATAGACTAGCACATCTTATATTCCTTAATTGGATCAAGCAGTAGATCTCATAAGCTATAGACATGAGTTGTTTAGAGTTAACATATAGATGCTTACTAAGGGTAGTAAGTACATTAGATTGACGTACTATGAGATAATCATATGGATATTATATTCCAGTGTCAATGATAGTCTCATCATTGCAATGGTATAAGTATCATTTGACTTGAGGTGGTCAAGGATATCTCGAATACTGATCTTATGCTTTGACTCCATTCATCGGTGCCTTTCAAGGGTTACTCATAGGGTGGTGATTGGGTACAACTTGAGGTATTCAGAGGTAATGGAGTAGCCAATAAAGGATTTACCACTCTTGATAGAAGGAGATGATACCCATGGCCTCTTGTCGGGGTCATTAATCGGAAGTCTCTAGCTAGAGCAAATATGTGTCATGAAGAGAGACTTCAATGATACATAGAGTAATGGGATCCTTAGGAAAACATCTAATATCACTTGGACTAGATGTGACGTAGTTAGTCAAGTGGGAGTTGACACTTTAATCATATTCTAAACCAAGTGGGGTATAGATGGTGAAAGGACAAATTGCATGGCAATATTGCGTATGGAAGGGTTCTGAGTCAAACCACTGACTTTCCGGTCAATTGGGCTTATGATGGGTTGCTAGATACTGCTTTTGACATACTTGAATTAAGTGTTAATTCTAGTGGCCAACATAACTGGGAACCTAATGGGTCACACACATAAGAGATCCGAAGGATAAGTAAAATGGTCTTTGAATGGTGATTCAAGATATGAGAGAGTGTTTTGAGAATGTATCATGATATGATCGTGGTAGAAAACGTTGCATGAAATGGATTAGAAACAAGTGTTATTGGTTGCCAATTTGGCCATTAAGTTCCCAAACTTTCATTAATACATGTTATTCATGGTCATTAACTTCTCATAACTTCCATTAATACATGTTATTCATGACCATTAACTTCCCAATCTCCATTAGTGATGGGAGTCATGAAAGGCCAAATGGTGCAGAAAATAGAGATGATTTTCGTGCATCTTGTATAAGACACAAGTGAAAGAAAGGTTCTTTCATACATAGTCACTCTTTTCTCTCTAACTCTCACAAGAGTTCTTGTCTTTGCTAACACAAAGAAAGAATTCTGGTCATCTCCTAGTGAGGTTTCATTCTTCTATCTTCATGTAGACTTTTATTAGAGATGGTTTACGTTAATAATTGTGGTTTATGATAACCCAACGCAGAGAAGATTAAAGAACGAAGGAAATCGTCGGAAAGGTATGTAAACATCTTACATTTCATATTTTTGTTTTCTATATCTATATGCATGAGTAGATCTGGTTTTTGAGCTTTCGTTTTATTTTCGTTGCATATATTTGATATATATTATGTATGAGATACATGATTAAAACCTTACAGTGGTATCAGAGCCATCTTGTGCC
>JANSVA010000004.1:1790610-1801318 GCA_025504915.1 Erythroxylum reticulatum
AGAAAATTTTATTTTTGTTATTTATAGTAATGATTGGCCACAAAAGGAAATCTTACTATAAATGTCAAATGTTGAATTTATAGAAAATGTTGAATCTTGAGAAATCCCCGTAATCTTTAAGCCACCGCTCGCCATTTTCATACCATAACTGTTGCTTCCCCCACACGATCGCGTCCATTGAGTCCTCGTACTGAGCTGGAAGCCTGTGCTTCGGTGCCAGACGGTAGTCCACCGACACTGCAATCGCCGATATCTCGCTGGCCAAACGACAACATGCCAAGTGGGGTTCTTTCGTGGACGCCGTGAAGAGAATGAAACATGTTGGGTATGGGTCCTCTCACATGGAGGGACTCTATGTCCACAATTACGGCACGGCACCGATCGCATTTTGCATTTGTTGAAAATAAGAAAATTGACAGCTACATGGTGGAGTGCCTGCTTTAGAAAAATCACAATAAATACATTAAAAAAAATAAAATAAATCAAATGTTCTGAAGTTAGAAAATATATTCTTAAAAGGTTAGTAAATGATAAAATAGTGAGGTTAATATTTTTAAGTTAGGAAATATTTTGTGAGTCACTATTTTGGTTTTATCTCTGTATACTTACTATTTGTATTAGTGGAAGAAATATTCTGAGTTTTGTCTGTAGACATAGCTCAAAGTTAAGGATGAACCACATTAAATATTCTATATCTATTTTGCTCGTTTTATTTTTCCTTTTAAAAAAATACACCCGCTACGTCCATCAAGTAGTATCAGAGCTGTATTTTTATTGAAGATATTTTTTGAAAAGAAGCACATTCTTAGGAAGACAAAATTACAACGAATTTTTTAGCGTGATCCGTTTGAAAAGTTGATATAAAACGGCAAAGATAATAAATACTACTCCAAGTGTTTTTAATAAATTTACAAGGTGACGGCACTGTGTAGCAATAGTAACTGTGTCCTGCGGCACTATTTACTGGGTCTCGCGGTACAATTCTAGTGGGGTCCGACAATACTATTCCGCTGAGCATTATTCACAAGTTAGTATTTACTGGGGTCCGACGACACTATTCCAATCCCGTTGTGAAAATTTAGAAATATCTTTTTACCAAATTTTGAAGTCCTGGCTCCAATTTTTAGGTCGGTTTTCTCAAATTTAGCTTATTTTGGCAAATGGAAGTAAAGACGAACAAAATGATCAATCTAAATGGTATTAACTACCATATATGGTGAGCTGAGATGAAGGACCTCTTGATGATTACAAAGATGCATTTGTCGGTATTTTCGACAACTAAACCGGAGGAGATATCTAACGAAGATTGGGAGTTTGAGCATGAACGAGCGTGTGATTATATTCGACAATTTGTCGATGATAATGTGTACAATCACATTTGTAACGAGACTCATGCAAGAACACTATGGAATAAGCTAGAGCAGCTGTATGCTTCAAAAATCGGCAACAACAAATTATTTTATCTAACAAAATTGATGCAGGTAAAATACCAGAAGGGTACTTCTGTATCTGATCATTTAAACAATATGGAAGGGATGGTTGATCAGTTATCAAAGATGGGCATAAAGTTTGACAACGAGGAGATTGCTCTAATGGTGTTAGCTTCATTACCAGAGTCTTTGGAGACTTTAAAGGTGTCTTTGACAAATACTGCACCAAATGGCATATTAAATATGGAGAAAAGCAGTATACTAAATGAAGAGATGAGACGCAAATCACAACATGCAGCCTCTTTATCACATTCAAATATTCTGCTTACATAAAATAGAGAAATGGGTCAATCTAGAGGTCCAAAGTCCAGAGAGAAGAGCAAAGGAAAGTCAAACAGATATGCAAATGTGAAATGCCATTACTGTAAGAAGAAAGGCCACATCATGAAATTTTATCGAAAGTTGAAGAAGGAAAAAGGCAAAGATGTGAAGAAAGAAGAAAGCAGTGATGATGAACAAAGTAACATTGTTGATGTATTCAACCTTATTATTGATACAGAGATAGTCAGCCTGGTGTCGCAAGAAACAAGTTGGATAGTTGACAGTGAAGTTACTGTTCATGTTACATCTCACAAATAATTTTTCTCATCTTACATACTTGGGAATTACGGCGTTGTTAAAATGGCAAATGGAAATCTGTCAAATGTTGTTGGAAAAGGAGATATTTCTTTAGAGACAGCGAATGGTTCAAGACTGTTGCTGAAAGATGTCTGATACATTCCTAATATGCGTCTGAACTTGTTTTCCGTAAACAGGCTAGATGATGAAGGTTTTCGAAATACTTTTGGAAACGGAAAATGGAAGCTTACTATGGGCTCATTAGTAGTGGCCAGAGGTCAAAAACACTCAAGACTGTATATGATGCAGGCAAAGCTCTCCAGTGATGTTGTCAATACAGTGGAGAATGATAATACAGTTGATTTGTGGCATAAAAGACTAGGTCACATTGGCGAGAAAGGGATGACTTAGCTTGTAAAAAGGAATATGTTGTCTAGTCTAAACCAAATACATCAGAAGAAATGTAAAGATTGTCTAGCAGGGAAACAAAATAGGGTTTCTTTCCAGAGTTTTCCTCCATCCAGAATGAAGAATATTCTAGATTTGATTCACTAAGATTTGTATGAACCATTGCCAAAGTCACTTAGTAACGCAAAGTACTTTGTGACTTTTATTGACGATCATTCTAGGAAAACGTGGACCTATACTCTGAAGACTAAAGATCAAATGTTAGATGTATTCAAACAATTTCACGCCCCAGTTAAGACACAAACTAGGAAGAAGCTAAAGTGCATTCGGACAAACAATGGCAGAGAGTATATCGGATTATTTGATTCTTACTGTAAAGAGCATGATATTCGACATCAAATGACACCACCAAAAACACCGCAATTGAATGGCATAGTTGAGAGAATGAACAAGACTTTGATGGAAAGAATCAGATGTCTACTTTCAGATTCAAAGTTGCCTAAGGCATTTTGGGTTGAAGCTTTACTTGCAGCTATTTATGAATTAAATCGTTCGTCATGTGCTCCTCTCCAGTATGAAGTTCCAAAAAAGGTGTGGTCAAGAAAGGATGTCTCTTATGATCATTTGCGGGTCTTTGGTTACAAGGCCTTTGTCTATATTCCTAAAGATGAAAGGAAAAAGCTTAATGTCAAGACGGACAGTGTGTATTCATGAGCTATGGTCAAGATTAATTTGGCTATAGGTTTTATGATCCAGTGTAGAAAAGACTTATCAGGAGTCATGATGCTATATTTGTTGAAGATCAAACTATTGAAGATACCAACAAGGTAGAGAAGGAAGTTCCAAGCTCTGATGATAACTCAACAAGCTTCTGATTGAATCCTCCAACAGTGGTGCTTAGACAAGTTGGAGATGAAGTGCAGAATGATCATCTAGAAGCTGATAATACAAATGCCTCATGAAGTTGAAACCAGAGGATGATGATGGTGTTCACATTTAACCACTAGCACCTGAAGATTCTCCAGTCCCATTACGAAGATCTAGTAGAAATAGACAACTATCTACTAGATATCCAGTTAATCAGTATGTAATGCTGACTGATGGGGGAGAACCAGAAAGCTTTGATGAAGCCATGAATGATGAACACAAGAAGAAATGGAAAGAAGCCATGCAAGATGAGATGAAATCCTTGCATGAGAATAAAACATTCGAGCTGGTGAATTTGCCAGAAGGCAAAAGAGTATTGAAGAATAAATGGGTGTTCAGAATCAAGCATGAAGAAAACAACAACCATCCTCGATTCAAAGCAAGATTAGTAGTCAAAGGATTCAGTCAAAAAAGGGTATTGACTTTGACGAGACATTTTCACCGGTGGTGAAAATGACATCTATACGTACAGTGCTAGGGCTAGCCGCAAGTCTTAATCTGGAGGTTGAATAAATGGATGTCAAAAATTCCTTCTTACATAGGGATTTGGAAGAAGAAATATATATGGAGCAGCCAGAGGGTTTCATGAAAAAGGGGAAAGAAGAATATGTTTGTAGACTAAAGAAGAGTCTATATGGTCTAAAACAGGCGCCAAGATAGTGGTATAAGAAGTTTAAGTATGTTATGGGGGAGCAAGGTTACAAGAAGACTAGTTCAGATCACTGTGTACTTGTGAAGAAATTCTCTGATGATGATTTTATTATTTTATTGTTGTATGTGGATGATATGTTGATTATTGGTGAGAATGTTTCCAGAATCAACAATTTGAAGAAACAACTGAATAAGTCTTTTGCCATGAAAGACTTGGGATCAGCAAACAGATTCTTGGCATGCAGATCATCAGAGATAGAAGCGCCAAGAACTATGGTTGTGACAAGAGAAGTACATTGATAAAAGTACCTCAGAGATTCAAATTGGACAAAGCTAAAGCGGTTAGTTGTCGTCTTGCTAATCACTTTAAATTGAGTTCCAGAGAGTGCCCTTCTACAGATGAAGGGAAGGAAGAAATGTCCAGAATTCTATATGCTTCAGCAGTTGGAAGTTTGATATATGCCATGGGTTGTACACAATCAGATATTGCTCACGCAGTTGGAGTTGTAAGTCATTTCCTTTCCAATCCTGGAAAGGAACATTGGGCTACAGTCAAGTGGATTCTCAAGTATCTTCGAGGGTCATCCAAAATATGCTTATGTTTTGGAATAGCAGAACCTATATTAGCTAGTTACGCAGATGCAGATATGGCTGGAGATGTTAACTCAAGAAAGTCTACATCAGGTTACTTGATTACTTTTGCTGAGGGAGCTATGACATGGCAGTCAAAGTTACAGAAGTGTGTTGCACTTTCTACAACTAAACCGGAGTTTATTGCAGCAACGAAAGCCTGTAAGGAGTTACTATGGATGAAGAAGTTCTTTAATGAACTTGGTATCAAGCAAGAACAATATCAGATGTTTTGTGACAGTCAGAGCACTATTCACCTTGGTAAGAATGCCTCGTTTCACTTACGATCAAAACACATTGATGTGAGATATCACTGGATCAGAGATGTGATGGAGACGAAACAATTACGGTTGGAAAAGATCCATACTGATGAAAATGGATCAAACATGTTAACCAAGATTCTACCAAAAGGCAAGTTCAAGTATTGTCGATCAGTAGCAGGCTTGATAGAGCCCTCCATGTCATCGGAAGGGGGAGATTTGTTGGATATGTGTCCGTCTCACATGGATAAACTCCATGTCCACATTTGCGGGCATAATACAATTGTTGAAAATAAGAAAAAAGACAGTTGTAGTGGAGTGCCTATATAAGGCATTACCTGCTTTAGAAAAAATCACAACAATTACAAAAGGAAAATCAGAGTAAATCAAATCCTCTAAAGTTAGGAAATATATTCTTAAAGGGTTGGTGAATGAAAAAATAGTGAGGTTAGTATTTTTAGGTTGGGAAACACCTTATGAGCCACTTTTTTGGTTTTATCTCTGTATATTTACTATTTGTAATAGTAGAAGAAATATTCTGAATTTTGCCCGTAGCCCAAAGTTAAGGATGAACCACGTTAAATATTCTGTCTATTTTGCTCATTTTATTTTTCTTTTTCAAAAAATACACCCGTTACTCCCAACACAACCGCCGCCATGAAAATAAATGATGACCGGAAGCCTTGCAATGGCGTTATCATTTGACAGTAATTTGGTGGGACTATACAAGTGAACCCATGTTTTCTTTTCAGGGTTTATGGTTACATCTTTCGACAACAAAGAGTCACCGCGTTTAAGTTCAGAGTCGGCTTTAATGGTCGGAACTGTGAGACGACGCGTGATTGTACCGTCGTGGTTAAGAGCGATGTTCAGGTGCTCGTAAGGGTCGAGTTTCGATGATGGAAGGGAATTGGCGTGAGGGTTTAAGGTTTTTGTTAGAGGAAAGATTTTAGCACGACTTGAGCTGGTGGCCTTTGTTGTTATGTGTTTAACGTTGTTGAAACGTTTAGGGTTTATATACCAAAGTTCCGAGAGTGTTTGTGAGAAAAAATAGGTAAGACATTACAGAAACTCCGCAAATGTTGATTGAAGCCATGGAAATTTGGGCTTCAGTAATTAGTTTGTGCTATCTGATTTCTGTTGACATTGTCTAAGGTTTTATTACCAATGACTTTCTAAGATTATTGTTTTTTAAAATGTGTCTTCCTCGATGTAATGGCATTCCGATTTTAGGGTATGCATCTGAATCAGAAAAAAGAAAAAAAAGAAATATTCCTTTTATTTCTCTTGCTCCATTCATTTTTGAAGTTATTGAAATTTCTGATATAACTAAGTTTGACCTCACTCAAATCGATCAAAATTCAAATTAAATTTGAGTCTAAAAATTAACTATAAACTCAACTCTAATAATTTGATGTATCAAAATTTTCTATTAAAATAATATTGTTTTAGTAACAATCTAAATCCGTTCGAACTATGCGTTTCAATCAAATCAAACCTTTGATTAAACCTAATTTGATCCAATTTAATAGGGAACCAGATCACCTGTTCTCATAACTCTATTCCAACTCTGTTCTATAAAAATATATCCATTTAATAAATGGGACTCATAAAATTTGGACGACTAGGATTACACCGGAACGGAGGGCACACCAACTTTAAGAATAGAGGATCTTGTGTCATTTAATGGTACACTTAAATTAATGCATAATTATGATAAAAAAGTTTATATAATCATCATTTTGTAGTTATAACTAAAATTATTTACTTAATACTAAGTACTATATTATTAGAATCTTGTAGAAAGACTTAAAAATATGATACGATAGCTATATTTCTTTAAGAAATATTAAATGTGTTAAAAACTAGATCGACAGTTAAACTGGTAAAACAAGATATTTAATATTTAAATAATGTTAAACAGTAATAAAATTAGTTAAAGATTAAATAAAATTAAATAATTTGAAATATGATTCAAGAAGACTCTCCTTCCTCGATTTAAAATTTTGAAGTTTAATTGAAAAGAGAGATTGGTAAATAAAATTTAATTGATTTATTTTAGTTTATAAAAATTAACAGATTAAATTAATAAATTGATTAGTTGTTAATAACAAGGGTTATTAAAATAAATTAAACTGAAATAGTAAAAATAAAAAAATGATTAATTCAAGGTTTCATAGTTAAATCGGCTTAATCGGTTTGATTTTTTAATCATTAGAAATTGGTGATTGATATAATTGTAATTTAGATTAAAAGTTTTAATTTTAACTATTGATACTTTTTAAACATCAGTCTTGAGTATATATTATCCAATAGAAGAGTTATGTATTATTAAATATATAATAAAATAATATTGTAATTTAATATTTGACGTGTCATTCAATTTGTTTTCAATATTATCCTATGAATTCAGTAAATAAATAATATTACATAAGATTTTATTTCATAAAATTTTGAGAAAATTAAAAAACTAAATCTTTTTCTCTATTTAATAAAATTTAAACTTGTAAAAGTAATATATGGACTTTAATTTCTATTATTCATTATATTGAGCATGTAATCCTTCTTTAGGAAGAGAAAACGGTCCTCTTAACCAACACATCATCAATTTTTATAAAATATTGTCTTTTTATTAGCAAATAAATTCTACTTAAAACCGATCAAATTTCAAGTCCTCCTTAAAAAAAAAAAAAGAAACCAACCTTGTTGAATTTATTACATCATTAAGCTTAATCACTTATTCTATATTAAAATATATAAATTCTCATAAAATAAAGATTTCCGTTATTGGATATCTACAAAATTCAGTTTTTAGTTCATAATCTGACATGCATAATTAGTTGGTACGAAAAAAAAAAAATCGATAACAAATAAAAAAAAGATAATTGATAATGGTTGTATTGGTTAACAACTTTTTAGCTATATTTTGACTCTCTGATTTAAATTAGTTATTTGACTTATATTATAAGCTCTTTATTTGTTTGATTATGCGCTGATTGGATTAACTGATTCAATCCAACCAACTCGTTTACTATAGCATTTGAAGATAGTTGATTAATTTATGTATCCATTACCCCTCTCTACTCTCCCCTCTCTACTCTCGATCTTTTCCATCTTCTTCTTTACATTTGGCTGATTCTTTTTTCTAAACGTTCAAAGCATTTTCTTCCATCCGGCTTATCTCCCATCCCCGATCTGACGCAAGTTCTGCAGTAAGCGCTTCCATAAATCTGCAGAGGCCAATTTCTTAACATTGCTCATCTTCCCTTAAAATATCCTGAATACCTTCCAAGTCAATAATACTTTAAAATCATTTGTTATTTTTCATCTTTCCTCAAATTGCATTTAACTATACCTTCAGAGCTAACACAATATTTTGTGCTAAAAGAGGAGACCTCTTACCAAGCACCTATGGCAAAAAATGTAAATGAAAGTAGAACAAACAGTGCAGATATTGGAGTGAACTCTGCGTAGCTTTCTGTACCTATTGCAAGGTTACCATCGACGTGGTTTTAATCAAGTGAACCGTCCATGTCCTCAACGTCGTTACGGTGGTGGAGATGGTGGCTGTGGTGGTGGAGATGGCCTCTTTTTTTTGAAGGCCTTTTGAGGGTTTCATGATCGATCAAGGTCATCGTCATTAACAGCATAAGGCTTCGATTTTTATTATAATTTTTATCTTTAGTTTTAATTTTAACAAAAAAAAGCTAATGTCAATTTTATTATATTTTTATTATTGATAATAACTGAATATTACACCAAACTTAACGATAAATTAATTTTATGAATTAAGGTGTGAATGATTTTTATCTCTTATAGAAAATAAAATTATTTATTATAAATTAATATTTAATTTTAATATACATTTATTTATTTTAAGATATTTTAAATTTAAAATATATTTATTAAATAAATATCAAATTTAAAATATTTTATTTTTAAAGTCATGTCTTCATAATTCATTTTATACATAAACAACTAATTTTATCAAACATCAAATGACAAACAATTAATACAATCAGCTATCAACTAATAGCTAATGCAATCAACTAATTGCCAAACAGGGCCAATATATTATGATTAGATGAGTATTATTTTTACAACCCCTTTTAGGGCAATACTTCATACCCCTAATATAATGGGGAATGAAAATCAGTTTCATTTTTATTATTTACTATATTTATTATTGAAAAACCAAAGTGATTTAATTGTTTCACAAACTTTTCGCAAATTTATTTGACATCAATAAAATAAAACAAGAAAATTGAAATAATAAAAATACCAAAATTTTGGTAACACAGTTTTTAATATTTTTTTATAAAAGAAAAGTAAATCATTTAATTTTTATTTAACAAATTTTTATTAAATATTAAATATTTTAATAAATAAGAATAACATCTTTTTATCATATTTTATATTCTTTAATTTTATTCAATTTTTAGTCAATTTTATGATAGTTTAATATTAATTAAATATTTTTATTCAGTTTAATTTTTTCTAATTTTTAAAATATTAATAAGAATAGTTATATTTTCGATGGACTTCTTTAATATTGGCTTTGAAATGTCTATTTTAGGGGACATAAAGGCAAGCATTATGTGGGACATTGCATTAAACCTACATAGTACAATCACGACTAACACCCAAATTGCATTAATGCTTGTTGGCCTCAATCCCATATTTGTATATGTTCCGTAGTATGCAATCATAACTAACGCCCAAATTACATTAATGCTTGTTGGCCTCAAAGCCATATATCCTTAGTATACAATCATAACTAACACCCAAATTACATTCATGCTTGTTGTCCTCAAACCCATATTTGTTTATGTTCGGTTGCAGCCATGAGGCATTTTGGGAGGGTCTTAATTATAAGAATGGTAACTTGAAATTATTTATACTCAAACTAATTCTCGTTTGTATCGTGTAAGCTCGTAAAAGATAAAGTGCTGGCCAAATTGGTCACTTCATTCTTAGAGCTCAAAGCTGAAACCTCTGATTAAGGGATGAGAGTGCTGAACCACTCACACCAATCAATTTGGTTCCATATTTGTATATGTAAATTTACTATTTAATCCAGTGTTTTAAAAACCGGACCGAACCAGTTAGTTGGACCGGAGAATCGGTGACCCAGAGCATGAAATAGTCCGATTTAGCCAATATTTTTTGTGAATAATTGACCAGTTTATTTTGTGATTAGACCTATAAAAACTGTTGAACCGGTGAATGAAAGAACCTGTTCGTATTTGATGATTTCAACTTAAATGAATATTATGATTAGTGATCTTTTTTTTAAATCTTTTTGTAAAACATAAATAGTGAGCTTTAGTATCTTATTTTATGTTGTGTTGGTGAACTTAAAAAGAACTTGTATATTTTTAAGTTTGAAGGTTTAAGTTAAATTTATAATTAGATAAATAATTAAATAATAAGTTTACAAATTATCTTATATATGTAATATATAAAATAAAAATTTATATATTTATTAGTCGCTTTTACATGAATTCCAGATAAACCATTAATCTTTCAATTAATTGCTTCTCTGATGCAGTCTTCCGTTCGATTTTTAAAATAATTATTTAATCAGCCCCACTGTCGCAATCATTTGACGTTCTCCCCATTTAATGTCCATTTGGGTCCATAACATCTTCTGCTTTGAATTGTTTTCGGCTCGCTAGAAAGTTCAAATAACTAAATATAAGCTACATTATTGGTTCTAGATATGTATAATTGAAGAATGAATCTACAAAAGCTACCTGGAGTAACCAAGGGCTTAATTATTAA
>JANSVA010000004.1:1808172-1834524 GCA_025504915.1 Erythroxylum reticulatum
GCTTCTACCTTGTCTATTTAGCAAGGATTGCTGTAATAAATGTAAGATTTGTGGTAGAAATTTTTTATGGCTTGGGTCATTTCGGTATGCAGTAAAGTGAGATTCAAGACACTCTTTTTCAGTAAAGTCTTGACATTGCTATTGAAGAAAAGAAACAAGTTGATTTTGAGGAGAAAGATTTGAAGACTATACATCGTTTGACATGTGGTACAATTTGATCGTGTTTTTTTAGAGAGAAAAATCATACTTTCTCAAAAGAAACTTTTGCATGTAAATTATGGAATGTATTGGAGGAAAAATTCTTGAACAAAAATAGTCAGAATAAGCTCCATATGAAGAAGAGACCGTTTCGCTTCTCTTATGTTCTGGGTACCATTATAAATGATTACATCACCAGTTTTAATCAGTTAGTTACTGATTTAATGAATTTGGATGTGACATTTGAAGATGAAGATATGACTTTGATGTTGTTTGGATCCTTTCCTAAGGAGTTTGAATTTCTTGAAACTACTCTACTTCATGGGAAGATAGTTATGTCTCTTAGTGAAGTTACAGCTGCTTTGTATAGTCATGAATTGAGAAGGAAGACAACGGAAGAACGTACAAGTGGAGCAATAAAAGCTTTAGTAGTCAGAGATTGTTCGCAGAGCCAGACTAAGGAAAGAAAGGAAGATCGAAGTCAAGGCTCAAATTGAACAAAGATGAATGTGTCTTTTGTCTTGAAAAAAGGCAATGAAAAAATGATTGTCCAAACCTGAAAAATTAAAACAAACCTGATAAGGAAAAGACTGTTGCAAATTCAAATGTTGCTAAATGTGAAGATTTAGACTCAAATCTTTCATTGGTTGTTACATCCTCAATAAACCCTTCTAATCTATGACTGCTCGATTCAGACTGTAGTCATCATATGTGTCCCAATCGGGATTGATTCTCTAATTTTAGAGAGCTAGAAGGTAGAGTTGTCTACACAGCAAATGACAATCCCTGCACCACAAATGGGATTGGTTCAATTTTCTTAAGGAATCACAACTGAACAACCAGAGCTCTGACAGATGTCAAATACGTGCCAAGTTTGATAAAAAATCTCATTTCTGTGGGAGTCCTAGAATTAAAAGGTTACACTATAAATATAGTAAATAGAGTAATGAAAGTCATCTTTAGTGCACTTGTGGTGATGAAAGGAATTCGAAGAAACATTAACATGTATTATTACCAAGGTAATGCAATTACTAGAACAACATCAGTAGCTTCTAATGATGATCAAGAGCTAAAAGCAGTCAGGTTGTGGCATGCGAGCTTGGGAAATGCAGGTGAAAAATCTTTGAAGATATTAGTAAATCAAGGATTGTTGAAAAGAGTTCGAGCCTGCAAATTAGACTTTTGTTAGCATTGTGTCAAAGGGAAACAAAAAAGAGTGAAATTTAGCACTACAATCCATGATACGAAGGGTATTTTGGATTACATTTACTTTAATATGTGGGGACCTTCCAAAACAACTTTTTTGGGAGGAAAACACTATTATGTGACTTTTGTTAATGATTTTTCTTGAAGAATATGGTTGTATACTATGAAGACTAAGGATGAAGTGTTGGGAGGTTTCATCAAATGGAAGAAGATGGTGGAAACTCAAACAGACAGAAGGATCAAGCGTCTCTATACAAATAATGGTGGGGAGTACATGAGTGATCTATTTTTAAAAGCCTGCGAAGATAAAGGTATTGTCATACACTTCATAGTCAAGGATACACCACAAAAAATAGGGTGGCAGAACATATGAACCAGACATTGTTGGAGAAACTTCGGTGTATATTGTCCAATGCTGGGTTAAGCAGAGAATTTTGGGTTGAGGTTATTACATATGCTTGTCACCTCATCAATCACCTTCCATAAACTTCTATTGGTAGTAAAACATCTTTGGAAAACCTACTACAAATTATGATTCTTTACATATGTTTCGTCTACATACTATCATGTTAAAGACGTGCAAAGAAAGCAATTTTCATGAGAATGACCTCCGGTGTGAAAGGATATTGTCTTTGATGCCTAGAGTCAAAGAAAATAATCTTTAGTAGGGATGTTACCTTTGATGCATCTACCATATTAAGAAATGTGACAACTGAAAATATTGAGCAAACAGATGGTACTCTAAAATAGGTGGAGTTTGAAGGAAGAATTGTTAGTCTAGCAAATGATGAAGTAGATGCAAAAACACTTATGGTAGAAGAGGAGCTAGATGAAGAGGAGGTTCCAACCCAAGAACCTCCACAGCAACAATTACCAATTGCATTGAGAAAGTCAAAAAGGAACATTCAAGTACCTACGTGTTATGTTAATATGGTAGCTTATACATCTCTAATTGAAATTGATGACATTCCCACCGCTTATACTTAAGTAGTCTGAAGTTTAAAAGAAGACAAGCGAAAGATATCAACGAATGAAGAAATACATTCCCTTCATAAAAATCAGACGTGAAAGCTAACTAGTCTTTTAAAGGGAAAGAAGGCAATTGAATGCAAATGGTTATAAGCAAAGAAAGATGAATTTCCTAACAAGAATAATGCTTTCTACAAAGCAAGGCTAGTGGCTAAAGGTTATGCTCAGATGGAAGGAATTAATTATAATGAAGTTTTTTCTCCAGTTGTAAAACATTCCTCTATTTGAATTTTGTTAGCTTTAGTAGAATTTTAATATGAAACTAATTCAATTGGATGTAAAAATTGTGTTTTTACATGGAGACTTAGAGAAGGAAATCTATATAACTCAACCTGAAAGTTTTAAAGTTGCTAGAAAAGAGAATATGGTGTGTAACCTTGAAAAATCGTTATACGGATTGAAGTAATCTCCAAGGCAATGGTACAAGCAATTTGACAAGTTTATGATGAGGAAAAAGTATATAAGAAGCAAATACAATTACTGTGTGTATTTTCGCAAGCTACAAGATGGATTCTACATCTATCTTCTCCTGTATGTTGACGATATGCTGATTATTTCAAAGAATCTAAAAGAAATTGAGAGATTAAAGATTCAGTTGAATCAAGTATTTAAAATGAAGGATTTAGGTGAAGCTAAGAAGATTCTTGGCATGGAGATAAGAAAAAATAAAGAATTATGGAGACTTTGTTTGAATCAAAAACAGTATATGAGAAAGATACTGAAACATTTTGGCTTGAATGAAAAGTCGAAGCCTATCAGTACTCCGCTCGCTCGTCATTTCAAGCTCAGTGCATCTTTGTCTCCGAAGAATGATGCAGAACAAGAATACATGTCAAAAGTACTATATGCAAATATTCTTGGTAGCTTGATGTATGCTATGGTGTGTACAAGACACGACATTTCACAAGCAGTTGGGGTTGTGAGCAAGTATATGCATGATCCTATAAAGAAACATTAGCAAGCTATGAAATGGATTATACGGTATATTCTGAACAGTGCAAATATTGATTTGGTATTTCAACGGGATAAGCAAAACGGTCAACGTGTAGTTGGATATTGTGATTCCAACTATGCTAGTGATTTAGATAAGCGTCGATCAACTACTGAGTATGTGTTTATTCTTGCAAAGGTACCAATCTGTTGGAGGTCTACCTTACAATCAACAGTTGCTTTTTTGACTACAGAGGCAGAGTATATGACAGCTACATAGATTGTGAAGGAGGCATTTTGGCTTCAAGGTTTGCTTGGAGAATTAGAGGTTCGATAGAAGCACATAAAAGTGCATTGTGATAGTTAAACTGCTATCCTTTTAGCAAAGAACCGAGTTTATCATATAAGAACGAAGCATATCGATGTCCGTTATCACTCTGCACAATCGATTATGAAAGAACGTGGAGTAACAATCCAAAAGATTAAGATCATTGAGAATCCTGTTGATATATTGACAAAGATGGTAACTGTGGTCAAGTTCTAACATTATTTGGACTTGATCAATATTGCTAAAATTAATATAGCCGCTTTGAAACGCAATTGAAAATACTACTAAAGATGAGTTTTGTAAAAGATTTGAAAAAGTGGAATTCGCTAAGGTGGAGATTTGTTCCACATCGAAAATTTGTGGGAATAGTAAAGATTCTTAACGCCATAAAATGAGCCTCCCCTTGAGGAAGTAGACATGATTGGTTGAACCTCATTAAATTTTGGTATTCTTTATTTGTCTTTTTAATAGCTATTGTCAGACATAGTTATTATGAATTATTGTGCTATTAAATTACATGTCTACGAAAATTCTATCTAAGAGGTTGAGTTTTAAGTGGGACCGTTTGTGAACCCTCCAGTCTTTCCTAAGAATTTACCTGGTGTGATTTTATAGTACAAATATTCACACTCTATTAACAAAGGCAATAATGCTCAAGGTGAATTTGTTATTATTGATGGAAATTAACCTGAATTTCACAATACATATCCTTCAACACGTACAGTTCAAAGGAAATACGATATGTTAAAGATGCTAATATCCTATTAAAAAGAAACAACAATAACAACAACGACAATAATAACCCCAGTCTATAAGGCTCTTTGTTTTGCGAGAGTTGAGAGAGGGACATTAATTTTACGTAGTTTTTCCTTTACATTTTACAAAAAGATTGTTTCCCTTTGCATTTTATAATTATTAACGATCATCGCTATTCTTAATAGATGGCTACTAATAGATTAAAATTTTTTATTTAATAATGATGTTCGCAAATAATCATTAAAAATTGGTTACTAATAAAATAATAAAAAAAGGATTTTAAATATGAATTTTGAATGAACATGAAATAAGAAGTTTATTAAACTCTGAAAAATAATTAATTTAAACAACAATTAGGAATTCAAAATAGTGTTTATGAGTACTGACGGCCTGTTTGGCTTAGCAGCTTGAATAGATAAGGAATAGAATAGTTATTCTTATGAATAGAAAATATGAAGAATAGAATAGAATAGATATTACTTTGTTTGGTTTACTGCTAAAGAATTTCTATGTCAGTGTTTGGTTTGAAAATATAAACTTTGAATAACAAAGAAATAAGTAAAAAAAGACAAAATATCATTTTCCTTATCCTGATGATGATGATGATGATGATGATGATGATGATGATGATGATGATGATTATTATTATTATTATTATTATTATTATTAGTAGTATTAGTATTAGTATTAGTATTTCTTGTTATTATTATTAAATTCCTTATTATTATTAATTTTCTTCTTCTTGTTATTAATTTTATTATTCTTATTCTTCTTATTATTATTTTTCTACTCACTATTAAAATTTATTTATTTATTATTATTATTATTAATTATTAAATTTCTTATTATTATTAATTTTCTCCTTATTATTATTAATTTTATTATTCTTATTATTAATAATTATTATTATTTTGAATCTTCTACTGACTATTATCCTTATTAATATTAATTTTATTTATTATTTTGATATTAAATTCCTTACTATTATTAATTTTCTTTTTATTATTATTAATTTTATAATTATTAGTTTATTATTTTTTATAATATCACTGTCACGATCGTGCTCTGCCAGATGCTTCCCCTCTGTCACGATCGCGCTTGTGCACGATTGTGCAATTCTCCTAAGGTTTTCTCTCTGTCACGATCATGCACTACCTTGAGGATTCCTTTCTATCACAATCTTGCATCATGCACTACCTAATGATCAATATTCAAGCTTCATTCAGCTACTCTCCAAAACATATTTTCAGCTCAATTTGCATGGCCATTTTGACATGGAAAAAGAAGAATTTAGGCAAAACATTCTTCTAAACAATTGTTCCTATATGTCTTAAGTTTCTAACGACACTAAGTTCATACAATTTGGTTCAGTATTTTGCAAGTTATACACAAAATACCACCGACTATTTTCAAAATGCAACTGCACCCAGTACTTAACTTTAAGTCAAAATTTGAAACTCTTAAAGACAGAATTCAAATTCGATTTCTTCATAAAAATGTATCCATATGTCTCTAATTTAATCCAAATTAAAATTCATCTCATTTGGATGTCTACAGATCAAGATATGGCTAAAATACATATGTATGTTTAGTGATAACACTCATCTACCATATTCCAACACAATTCATCACCATTTTCATCCTAGTTCATCTCTTTTGCTTAGTCTATCATTTCTAACTTATATCTTCATTATTTCCTCTTCATTCTTACTTCCATTTCAGTTCAATTTCAATCACAAATAAATCATACTCTATGTTTGATCATAATACCGAAAAACAAAACATTTACATACGTATATATTTATCACTAAATTTCTGTACCCTTTTCCTACACCATTATTAATGATCTTTTTATTTCAAACTCATGAAATATTAATCATTATAAACACAAAAACAGGACATCAATATTCTCTTCTTCATCCACGATGCACATATATAATGACCACTATTCTCATGATCATGTAATATCAATTAATCACCATATTTGTTTCATATTCGTACAACTTATGATAATTAACATGTTACTTACTTGCTAAAACTCAAGTTCTTCAAAAACATCAAGAAGCCCTAACTTCTCCTGCATCCAACGTACACCACTTACTAAGGTGGTGTGACTAACTTTTAAATGTTAGTCATGCTCACTACCGTGCATGACTAGCATTTAAGTTGAATGCTAGTCACGACTAGAGTCATGAGGGTGACTTAATTAGTCACCCCTGTACGTGGTAGCTGCCCCGGGACTAGAATTTAGTAAAGAGAAAACATCAGAGAGCTGCACGATCGTGTCAAAGAGGAAACAGTAGGGAAATGTTGGAGAGAAGACCAGACAGAGAGAGACGAAAGCGAGGAGGATAAGAGTGAGAGAGACGAGAGTGTGAAGCGCGAAGCATGAAGTGTGAAGATGAGAGCGAGAGAGACAACGATATTTTGATCCTCAACGTGGTAATGTTTATTCTGACTTACCCAGAATAGATAAAGAAAGGGTTATGTCGTCTTTAGCTATTTCCCAAGTTAAGGGAATAATTAAACCCAAGAATAACTATTTTAAATTTCTTTTTCTAACCAAACACAATAATAATAGGTAATTTTGATAAATACGTTAGGAATATAATAATTATTCATTTGAATCAAACATACTGTGAATGTTGTTTTATGAGCAATATTGCCTTTTGTCTTAATTTAATCGACATAATAAAAAACTCAAAATGTAACAACCACGTGACACTGGAGGTTGTCGACAGATTTAAAAATATATAATAAGCGCCCTACAATACGGTAGCCTTTTTGGCTTCTTTTTTTTGTCACTGTAACTAAATGTAAGCCTTACACGATAATAACTCATTTTAAATATTTATTTTAATATTTAAATAAATCAAATTTACAATTATTTTAACCTTAGTTTATCTGAGTTGCACGAGCTTTTAGACGATTATTAAATTAATACTCAAATCTTCTCCTCTTCTGGGTCAGTCTCTTCTCTTCTCTTCTCTTCTCTAAGTCTTCTTTATCAGAACCAAAACATCCCTATAAAAATGATTAAACAGCTTCACACTGCATAGTTAATGATGATCAGATTTCATGGGACCCTCCTCTTATCTCTTCGTTCGTCGAGCTCTAATCTGGAACATTTTCTCTTCGAATCCTTCAAAACATTGAAGAACGCTGCACCAAAGGGAGGTTCACGGTCACTCCTGGAAGCTTCTCTTCAACCTGTGAGATCACGTTAGTTCCTTTGTTGTAAGATCAATAATGGAGCACACATATGCTTTGAAGATGCCGTTCACAACTTTACAACATCGCTCCTTATACCTTCGCGAGAAATGTTCGAAGAGAGCCAAACCGCGCCTCACTCTCGTCACAAAAATGGCCAAATCCGAGACTTCTCAGTCCATACAACGACTCCCCGAAGTCCTGCTCATCCGAAAACCCCCGGTGTTCAAATTCTGCGGCGAACAATCCATCGCTTCGGATAATTTCCGTTACCTAAAGGCCTACGAGTCACCGCTTCCTCTGGACCAGTTCCTCACCGATCATGCTCACTCCGTACAGGCCATCCTTTGCACTTCCGACAGTCCGGTCACAGCCGACCTCCTCCGCCTCCTCCCAGAAGTGCGTGCGGTGGTCACCACCAGCGTCGGAGTCGATCAAGTCGATCTCTCCGAATGTCGCCGCCGTGGAATCAAGGTGGCTAATGCGGGGAGCGTGTACTCCGCCAACGTGGCAGATCTGGCCGTTGGGCTTTTGATTGATGTGATGAGGAAGATTTCGGCGGGGAACCGCTACGTGAAGCAAGGACTTTCGTCTACTAATGGAGATTACCCTCTTGGTTTTAAGGTTGTATTTTCTCAACCTTATTATCATAAATTGAAGTATATTAAACTGGTTTAAGCTTGTATTACATTAATAATTATATTTTAAAATTAGGATAATTACCTATATCAATTGCAATAACAGAAAATTATAATAATAGATTGATTAAGTATATTTACACTTAAACCTTCTATGTATTTTTTGACTTTTTGTCTTATTGGAGTGTACTTACCTCCTTAATTAGTTTCGTACTTAGAGATTTACTGTACGGACGGATAGTTACACTTATACGGGTCTTTTTTGTCTATAGGTCTTTTTTGGTATGTATATTTATCTTACACTTTATTTTTAATATTTGATTTGTTTTAAATATACTTTATTTTGTATTACAATACCTATTGACTATTACTATTAATAATTTTTTTATGTATCTTTTATTTACTTATTTACTCTTTAACTTTTGTCACTATTTTATTGTTACATCTGTATGTCGATCTACTGGAAATAGCCTCTTTATTATGTAGGGATAAGATTGCATATTATCAGACTCCACCTTATTTCGAAAATTCAGATTAGGTGTGATAATAATTATTATGATGATGTATCTTTTATTTATTTATTTATTTTTAATATGTACACATCCATTTAGAATGTTGTAATATCTTCATGACGCATTAATATATGGATCTATCACAAACAACCTCTTTATTAAGTTGGAATAAGACTGTGTATTATCGTATCTCCCTAATTTCACATCAATGAGACTTTTACTTCTCGTCGTTGTTGTTGTTGTACACTCAAGTCTCTTAGATTTAATTTTTTATTAATTAAAATTTATCATTTCTTTTGTTATTTTATAAAAATGATCATTTAGATTGGTTATTATATACATTTTATTATATTTTATTAAATATGTTTTAATAATTACAACACAATATAGTATTAATTTTATAAAAATAGATAATAATTTTTATGATATAATGATTAAAGTGAAACACGTCAATTTTTAATTAATTTATTAAAATAAATAATAACTTTTAAGATAAAATAATTGAAATAAAAATCATTAATTTTTAATTTATTTAACTCTTTTTGTTTTGGATTTGAACTGAATTCTGTGTATAAATATGTATAAATTTCAACCTTAAAGATGAGTTCCTCAATTCTATATTGATTCCTACAACATAAACGTCATGTTAGAATTTGCAAATTTGTATGTAATTTCTTGATGACTGTGTGTTTATGTCTTATTACAGTTGAGAGGGAAGCGGGTGGGAATTGTAGGATTGGGGGGTATAGGAAGTGAAGTTGCTAAAAGGCTCGAGGCCTTTGGATGCCGTATTTCATACAACTCTCGGAACCAAAAGCCATCTGTGTCTTATCCTTTTTGTCAGGACGTGCGTGAACTTGCTGCTGATTCTGATGTTTTGATCATCTGCTGTGCGTTGAATGACCAAACACATCACTTAATCGACAAGCAAGTGTTGTCTGCTCTGGGAAAGGAAGGGTTCATCGTTAATGTTGGACGTGGTCCGATCATCGATGAGAAGGAGATGGTAAGTTGTTTGATGAAAGGAGAGATTGCAGGTGCTGGTCTTGATGTGTTCGAGAATGAGCCTAATGTTCCTCAGGAGCTCTTTGTATTAGATAATGTTGTTATGTATCCACATTCTGCTGTTTTTACTCCAGAAGCGTTCAGGGATTTGAGTGAGCTCTTGGTTGGGAATCTTGAAGCCGCCATAGCAAACAAACCGTTGCTTTCTGAGTTAAATTGGTGAGTTTTGGAATGCAACTCATTGTGTGTGAACTTGTCAAGTGCTTGTTCATTAGTTGGTTCGATGAGATGGTGTTTAATAAGTTCAGTTCCTGTGTCGATTGCCAACTTCCATGCTCGTTCAGGTTAATAAAGAATGCATCTTTGATTCTAATTTGCTTCTTCTTCGCCTTCACTTCAGTTTCTTGCACCTTTCCGCTTTCTGTTACATTGTCCAAACACCAATGGAGCAAAACAACCAAACTTCAGAATCTCTAGACCTCCCCAAAGTCCTCGTTCTAAAACCACCATCCGTCCTGCCAGTTCTCCGCGGCCATTACATTTCATCAGACAAATGTCACTAAATAAAAGCTAAGGAATCATCGCTCCCTCTCGACCAATTAATTCCTCACCCCAAATTCCCACTCCATCCAAGCTCTTCTTTGCTACCGCGAAGCTCTAGTCACCGATGACCTACTCCAGAAGTTGCCATCTGTGCCGCTTGTTGTCACTGCCAGTGCCGTTATTAACCCCATTGACTTGGGGGCCTGCTGCCGTCGTGAGGTTGCCGTGACCAATGCCGGAAATTTATTATCCGATGACGGATCGTAGGATTGTTGATTGATGTGTTGAGAAACACTCAAGGGGACTGACTATTCTCTTCGTCCCGAGCTACGTTCTTTCCTTTAGGGTTAAATTGTGTGACACATTATTAATGTATTTTTAATTTTTTTAAATTATCAATAATATTTTTATAATTTTAATTGAATTTTTAACAAAATAGTATTATTTTAATCAGTTGATTCTTAAATAAAACAGCAATTTTAAAATTAAACCTAATTTGTTGACTTTAAGAACAACCCTACCTCCTCCATCAGGGATCCACATGTAAAACACAAGAAAGGCCAATAATGAGAGAATCAGCAGATAATGTCTTTTCATAGTATTATATGGACAATTAATTCAAATTGGAACACTGAATGAAGCTGCTAAATGCATCGGATGGATGCAGAGATCAGATCGATCATATATTCCCTAAGTTACGCGTAAGTGTTTGTTTTGAAATGTTTTTATAATGTAAATAACCGTCTCAACTGTCAACCACAAATGTATGAGCAAAGTTGAAAGGATACGTGGTTCATTAGCTCACGCATTTTTCAACTTTCCAAAAATTAAATAATCTTTAATCTTTCAAAAAATTTTAATTCAGTGTTAAATTTTTAAAAAATATTAATATAGAAATTGAATTTTTAAAAATTTGAAAGTCAAAAAATTATTTTTTATTGTGTTAAATACCTATAAATAACTTTTTATATGTTTTAAATGAAATTAATCTTTAAATTAAAGATTTTGATATTAAATATTAAATGCTTTTAAATATGTTATTTATAGAAATAATAACAACCCTTTAACCATATTTCTTTTTTATTCCATCTTATTCATTTTTGTACCAAACAGAACTTCTTTAGGCATGAAACTTAATTTTCAAAGATTTCATGTATATAATTGAGGAAATTACTCTAACTCATTAAATGTTTTTATAAATATAAACCATGAAAATGAAATATGAATGATAGAGACTTTAACAAGTTTAATTTGAAAGGATTTAACTTAATATCACTTTTTTAAAACATTTTTAAAGGAATAACAAATTAAATAGTGTTTAATTTTAAATTTTATATAAATCAAGTTAAAAAGTGTTGTTTTGACTAATATTTTATGTTCACCAAATGCCACGTAATTTTTTTATTCTCAAAAAACGTAAAATTTAATAAATTTTGACTCTATTTATATAAATTTTAAAAAGTTATTCATTAAATTAAAATTTTTAAAAATTTTGATACTAAATGAAAAAATTTTAACAATTAAACACCTTTGAATCTGTCATCACTTTTTTAAAATAAGTATAAAAATGTGACTAATAATTAATTTAAGAGAATAATGAGTTTGTTAATATAAAAAATTAATGCAATATTTACATTTAGGTTATTTTAACTTTTAAAATAATTTTTAAAAAATTTTTAATTAATTTATAAATTATAAAATATTAAATTGATTTAAAATTGATTAAATTTACTATTATTATATGATGTATGTTTTTTTTATTAGAGTTATAAACTTAATTTTTATAAGATTAAATATCTAAAATCTAAAATTTTTCAAAAATATTCAAATAAATACTAAGATATAATTCTTATGTTTTTTTTAAAGTCATACCCTTATAAGTTATTTTATACATAATCAGTAAATACTAAATAGCTAATTTATTAAACATCTTTAATCAACATTTGATGTTATCCAACGGTCAAATCAGCTGATATAATTCGATCGCTAATAAAATCAACTAATAGCTAATGCAATCAGTTGATTGCCAAATAGGATCTATATGATAAACTGATAAAAAATTTGAATCTTAATTCTTAATTAATTGAATTAGATAAAGTTGAATTTTTGCTTGGAATTCACAATTTTTAATATAAGGGCATTTATTACAGTTTTAATATATATATATATAACTTTATATTTCATTTTAAATAAATTATTTACTAAATAATAATTTAGAATCAAGATTTAATTAACTATTATTATTATCATTTATGCATGTCGGCTACTTCATAAACCAATAACTTGGAACCTACAACTTCTAAAAATTGGATTATGGTACAAGTTGGTCCTTCAAAAGAATAATATTCCGTGTACCACTTGCACTGAATCTCTTGCAAAAGAGTAGAGTAAGTACAGACTCCATTAAAGGCCAAGAACATGTATTTGGTTCAAGGTTGTCACTTAGCTTTGGACATCTGATACTGTGACTCCACTCCAGCTTTTCAAAAGCTATTGAATCATGAATGGATATGATTCCATCAAGAAATAAACAAGTCATAGATCGAAAAAGGCTCAATTTAATCTTCACTAGATGGTCAATACTGGATTTAATCTAAAGCTTTATATTTAAAGATCGACATAGAAAAGGTTATATACCCTATGTATTAAGACCAGACCTTGCTCCTTAGTACGATATTGTACTTTCAACTATAAAAAGAGGTTAAACATTTGGGTTAAAAGTAAGGTTGTATATTATCGGACTTTTCTAGACCTCTCGTATCAGGCGTGATTTTTACTTGTTATTGTTGTTGATGATGGAATTTCATATAATATAAACAATATTTATTAAAATATTCTAGCAAGTTGATGAACATCCCTCGTGCAAGTCTACTATTTGAAGAACTCTTCTGATTCACCTTTCAACCTAAAAGTTGAGGACAACTCCATTAACCTGAAAATCTAAAACAAGTCTCAATGTCCCATGATCATGGAAATCTGCAACTGTTGATACTCCATCTTCTTGTTCAAGACGAATGACAAAGAACCTCACCCTGTACAAGTGTCACATCGATCTACAAGCTGAACAAGAAGTCACCACAGCACACTAATCTACACTCAGGTAGCTTCTTCTTGTTGGTGGGGAATTGGCATCCAAGGAAGTGAACCACCTTTCTCAAAGGTCCTGTTCCCCATAAAAAAATGAAAGTACAAAAGCTTTTCAACACATTCTGATGAAGAGAAACCCAAAATGCTATAAGTTAATGTGCAATTGAAGTAGGATTAGTTGTCATTCATAATTTGTGACACGAGGAATGAAGACAAAGTATGAGACTATGGGTGGCCACACACAATGGAGAGTGGAATGACGCAACAGTAAAACCAGTAAGATTCCAATGTTCTTGAGCCAAAGCTCCCCAACTTTTCTCTTCTCTTCCTCTCTATTCTTCTTATTAAAACTCTCCTCCTATCCCCTCTTTCCCTCTCAAAACCAGCCTATCAACTTTCTTTCTTTTTCCATACCAACAATTCCAAAGTACGTATTTGGTTGTAACTACAGTCTCTTTTGTAGTTGGTGTTCTTCATAACATGACACCAACTCTTCCTCCTCCTCCTCCTCCATCAGTTGAGGAACAACAGCCATTAGTGTTTGATGCAACAATTCTTCAACATCAATCCCATATACCAACTCAATTCATTTGGCCTGATCAAGAGAAGCCATGCCTTGACTCACCAGAACTTGCAATCCCTCCTATTGACTTGGGAAGCTTTTTATCAGGAGACATTTCAGCTGTGTCAAAAGCTTCTCAGCTGGTTAACGAGGCATGCAGGAAACATGGGTTCTTTCTAGTGGTCAATCATGGAGTCGACTGGAAACTTATAGCAAAAGCTCACGAGTACATGGACGTGTTCTTTGGCATGCAACTCTCCGAGAAGCAAAGAGTTCAGAGAAAGATTGGTGACTACTGCGGATATTCCAGTAGCTTCACTGGCAGGTTCCTCTCCAATCTTCCATGGAAAGAAACACTTTCTTTTAGATTTTTTGCTGACCCACATCAGTCCTCCAACATTATTCAAGAATATTTCTTGAATTTAATGGGAGAGGATTTCACAGAATTCGGGTAAGCCCAAAATTTTCATTTCCTATAGCTCAAAGGAACTTTCCAACTTTGTCTGCCATTGACATGGTTTGAGTTCTATTCATTCAGGAATGTGTACCAAGAATACTGTCAAGCCATGAGTTCTCTTTCTCTTGGGATTATGGAGCTTTTGGGGTTGAGTCTAGGAGTTGACAGAACTTATTTCAGAGAGTTTTTCCAAGGGAACGACTCGATAATGAGATTGAATTACTACCCACCTTGTCAAAAACCTGATCTAACGCTTGGAACTGGACCTCACTGTGATCCAACGTCATTAACTATCCTTCATCAAGATCAAGTTGGTGGCCTACAAGTTTTTGTGGACGGAAGCTGGCGATCCATCAATCCTGAACCACAAGCATTTGTGGTCAACATCGGAGACACATTCATGGTAAGTGTATGTCCGCACTCTTCAATGACTTTGTTAAACTAAGCTTACTACAAAACATAACGACCAACTGATCTATGTAATAGTATGTTAAATGTCTGGTCTTTTCAGGCCCTGTCAAATTGCAGATTCAAGAGTTGCTTGCACAGAGCAGTGGTGAACAGCACAAGAGTAAGAAAATCATTAGCATTCTTTCTATGTCCGAACATGGAAAAAGTGGTGAAACCACCAGAAATCCTAGTGGACTCAGAAAATCCCAGGATGTATCCGGACTTCACATGGCGAAGTTTACTAGAATTCACTCAGAAGCATTACAGGGCAGATACAAAAACCCTAGAAAGCTTCACAAGCTGGCTTCAACAGAAGAATAACTGACGAAAAGATTTTAGAGGAGAAGAGTAAGCGCAGGGGACTTTTGGTAATTCGTTGATCAGGAGGAAAAAAAGAAGTGACAGGCCCACAGAAACTCCAAAACGATTGCCCACTAAGCAGTGGTTTATGGCTGTAAGTGTGTGTTTGGTGATGTAGAGCATCGTATAAAGAAAGCAAATAGTTAGAATAAAGATCTCTATGGGCTCCATACCTCTCTTTTTTCCTCCTTTCATTGTCTCTCTGTCTTCTCTGTCTCATTTTGTTCCCTTGGTCGCTCAGTATGTATAAGAAAGAATAGTTGATTCTTGACTGACCTCTTTGAGGCCACCAACGATTCTGTTTGCCTCGTAAGTAGTATCTGAGTCCTTCAAAACTTGTTAGATTCTCATATCAGGATTTTCAATAGCACAACTTGAATGGATCATGTACATTCCAATGCCATTTGGTTTGGCTCACAACCACATACGTGATCGACTAAGTGCGTCACTATGATTTCTCAAGGAGACTCTGTTTCTGGCTTATCTCAAAGATTTCTGGAAAGGATGAATCCATTCATATTTCTATCAGAAACAAACAAGAAAGGGAAAAAGAACAGAAAATAAGCATACCCATCAATGGCTAGTCGAAGAAATTTCCCTCTTAAAATAGCAGGAAAACAGAGTCCACGAGAAATCTATGGCCTGTACTATATATAATATTAAATCACAGAGAGTTCTATTGGCTTTCATCATACAGACACATAATATTAAATCACAGAGAGTTCTATTGGCTTTCATCATACAGACACACAAAAGGACCAACTGGGTCACTGTGATCTGCTCATTCCAACCTCGCCAAATACCCAACATTACTATTTTTCTATACGTTTAAGAATCAGAACAAAACTGGTATTTGCTGAAATATTACCAAAAAGCTGCTTTTTTTAGTTGTATAATTTGCTGATGCATGGCTCCAATGTGTTCTACAATTTCAGATAATCATCAACTCAATGCCAATCTTCCAAGTCTTTCTGTTACAAATAAAAGTTTAAATTGCAAGCTCACATCATTAACAATCCAGCTAATTATACTTCTGTAATTGCAATTTGCAAGTCAGCCATATATAACAGAGCACATGAATTACTTCAGTTGGAGATCTGCTATCAATAGGTATAAAAGTTCTTTTCAGGACTCTTAAGATACCAATCAATAGTACCAAGTTATATTAGATTGTTATACCAAAGTGTACCATAGAATTTTGTGTTATATTAGTTATACTCGAACCTGTCAGTACGATGGTGGAGGCCATACTACTATAAAAATATTGGAACAAAATTATAAATTGTTAAATTGAAAAAAATAGTTTTATAGTTAAAATTTTTTAAATAATATTTCTTATGTCTAGAAATAAATTATTTTTATTATTGAGTATAATTTTGGAAAAAAATTCAATTTGAAAGATAATATGAAATTGAATTTTAATTGTATAAAAATTTAAATACTACTTTATATTTTTAAAAATTACCTCAAAAGTTATTACTGGTAAAATAAAAAGTTTAACGTTTAAAAATTCAACCGATATCGTTATAAAATTGGTATAAGGTGAAATTGGAATAAAATTAAAAAATTTAAATAAGATTAAAGAAAGATTATTCTTGCTTGTCACAGAAGTTAAAATTTAATTGAAGAAGAAGATTATTAAATAAAAATCAACTTATTTATGCTAATTTACAAAAATTGGTTAGTTTATAAAAATAGACTAGTTAATTAATAAATTAATCAATTTTTAATAATACAAATTATTAATTTAAACCAAACAGAATAATTGGTTCGTTTGAAATTTTTATAGTTGAATTGATAAAACCAATTCAAATTTTTAATCATTAGTATTAACCTAATATCAATGTACAGTGTACATATTCATACCAGATCCGGTAGAGTATTTCTAACTTTAATAAAACAAGCTTTAGAGTGAACTACCAAATGAATCTTAGTTGCAAAATATCAGATTGACTAATCCACAGGTGGCTCAATAGTTTCCCTCTCATAAAAGGAAATAGTATATAAAACATGAAGGAAGGCACATGATTCTTGCAAGGCTGTCATATATATTGTAAGGCACTATGAACATGGGCTATCTCTAGAGCTAGAACTACATATATGCTCAGACAATATTCTCTCTTTTGTCAAGACAGACCAGTCACTTCTTCCAAGACTTTTTATCCCAAATATATATATATATTATAATACATACCCTTTTCATCTGCATGTCCGTACAGGTTGCTTAATTTGATATATGCAAGCAAAGTATTTTAATGAAGAAGATGGTAAATGCCATGCCAGCTTACTTTTGCCAATCTGAGTGAGAGAAAGGCAGAGAGGCAGACAAAGCTTCTTGAGATAAGCCACTTAGCAGAAGAACTCGAATCTATTTGTCCTCTAAAAGACTAGATCCAATCATTGTTGGTTGATTAAACTCGAACCACGTCAAACGAATATAATTAGAGAATTCCTGCTTACCACAGTAAAATCCTTTGTTCCTTTGGTGTGTATGACTATTCTTCACATATCATCTATACATTTCAGCAGGTAATAAGCAGCAATGGCAAGCAAAAGCGGACAGGATAGGTTCTCACATCTACTGTCATGGAGATTTTTTCGTACGCAGTGGAATTGAATAAAATTACCGATATACGATTCCACGATTTAGACTTTATGGGTCGAACACCTACCCTGAGAAGCAATTATCGAATCCTTTTTGACTTGGGTCTACTGCAAGACTAAAACCTGTCGTGTTCTAGTTGCTGTGATGCAGTTCTGTCCCAATCCTGATGCACTCAACTTGTTTTAGGTGGTACGATCGAATTCGGGTCTGATGACTTAAGACTTACTCTTATAAGACTCATTTAACAGTCTTAAGAATACTTGAGGGATAAAATCAACCAAACCAAGGAGACAAGAAAGTTGATCAAACTTCAGAGTTCAGGGACAACAATCGATTTTAACCCGAAAAATTTTATAACGGAACAACAGATACATCAGATTAGTAACAGTTGAAAGAATACAGAAACTGGGTTTGATCTAAGTTTACTTCATCTACCCAAACTAAAATTGCTCTATAGAAGACCTGTCCATAACCCTAGGCATCCTCTGCAGCTTAGGATTTTTACAGTTTAACAATGCATTGGAACATAGAACCTAGATTTGTTGAAGGATGAGTGAAACAAATTGAAGGAATTACACAGAATAATGAACAATGTGGAAACAGTAGAAGGATATGCAGTACAGAAAATTCAACCGCATTCCTTCACGTGTACTAAACCAATTAAGAACTGACCCTTCCACTCCATAGCCAGACTATAAAGAGAGATTGAGGGGCGCATGAGTGGGATTTGCTGTACTTTTACAGCATTCATCAGCTTCATTCACTTAGCTTGCAGTTGCGAATGTACGGATGATCATACTTAATATACTTGGTCCAGTATGATCGATACTTAGTCATTGACAACTCCAGCCATGGCTTCATGTTGCCATTATAGTGGACGACTGCTGCATTTTCAATCTCTGATTTATCAAGACTGGGATTATAACCGAGACCAAGTACATGCCATGACTTCTCAAGTGGATGCGTCAAATTGTAAAATGTAAGCAACCCGGGTGGAAGAGTTCCAAGCTTCCAGAGAATCCTGTCTTCATTCTGTTGAAAGAAAAAGAAAATAAATGAAGGAAATTCAGAACAGTGGGAGAGTGCACTTACTGGAATAACACTCGAAGAGTTTCAGTAATTAGTTCATATAAGAAACAAATAGCCACTGTATTTAAGGCAGCAAGACAGGAATTACTTCATTAGTAGCTTACCATGTTTTGCCACTTGTGATATATGCCAGTTATATCCTTTTTTTTCCACTCCTTGAGATCAAAAACATTCATCCCATATGCCCAACCACAAGCATTTGGATCAAAGTTTCTTGCAATGTGCGGATTTGAAAAGTTTAGGTACTTATCAAACCGATGAAAGCTTTCACCACAAGTTTCCACAGCCCCATTCACTTTCCCGCGTAGATTTATAGACCACAATCTGGTCAAATCTTTCTGGACAACAATGTCATCATCAAGAAACAGAATCTTATCCAGCTTGGGATAGACCTGTGGCAGGTAGAATCTTAAGTGGTTAAGCATTGAAAGATACTTTGGGTTCCGATACTTCAGATTTGAAGAGCCAGTTGAAAGAGATGCTGGATGGTTTGCCTTGAAGTAATATTCTTTCATTGCAGCAGACTCGAGTTGCCGCAGAACCGGGCAGTAGGATGAATTAAGCCACTTAAATTCATCAACATTTTCGACATGAATAGTGGCTTTTCCAGGAGGATTTAAAAGAAACCACATGCTCATAGCTCCAAAGTTGAGTTTATCAGTAACAAGATGGAACACGTGTTTGGAAGGATCCTGGGATAACACCAAGAAGTATAAATGAGAAACATGGAAAATCAATTTTGGATTTAAGAAACAATTAAGACTGGATCACCTTGGCATTCATTACAGTTGAGTTGACAACAACTGAGGCAGCCAAGACATTGTCAGAGAAGAGTGCGTAATGATAAAGATTTGAGTTTTCCAAATTCTCACTCCTAGGGAATTTTCTCTTCTCTGGAGGAAGGAGATAGTACTCTATTGTCAGGCGCATTGACAAGCAATGAATTCCATTTGGAATCGTTTTTGCTGCTAACTGACTCAGGAATGCACTCTGCTTTTTCAAACTCCTTACTTGCTCATCTGCTGTTTGAAGCATTGCTCTGAGCTTCCCGGTTACCAACTTGCAATCATATAATTGTTCTCTTGCTTTTGATAAAACTTGGCCCATAGCTTTAATTTTCTCAGGAGCACTATGCAGTAATTACATATGTAAATTAAGTTTTCAGGAAATTTACATAACCATCAATAAGGAATCAAGAAATCAGCAAATACAACTTGACAGAAAGTAAAGTCCATAATTCTGCTACCTGTTCTGCAGATCGGAATCAGCTGATGCCTCTCCTAGGGTGCGCTGACTCTCTTTGAGCCGAATCTGAAGTTCTTGTTGCAAGTCTAGTTTGTTCTTCATCTTAGCAATACCTATGTATACCCTAGCCATAATCATCTGGTCCCGTATTAAGCGTACTGTTGAATCAGCATTCTCATTCTCATTTTCTTTTCTCCATATATTATATTTGCCAAGAATTGAAGAATCAACTGATTTAGAGCGTTCAATGGCTGCATTTTCAAGTTTTACTATTACTTCATATTCTTGCCGCACCAAGTCCGCTGCACGCTTTTCACGTCTTTTTTCTCTCAATTGCTGCATGATGTCTCAAGGAAACAAGAGGTACATCAGACTAGATATTTATAATACCGTATAGAGAAAATGAAAGATGGCATCTCCAGTATCCTAGTTCACAAGTAGTTTTTCAGGATAAAGACAGCAATTACCCTTCGAGCAAGTTTTGCAGGAGTGTCAGTGGATTGAAAATGATCGTCTACAAGGACAAAGAGAGCATATAAGTCGACAAACAAGAATCATACGCAATACCAAGTCAAAAGAATATAAATACCAGAAAATTCATCATTTTTTCTCTTAGATCCTTCTTGCTTGATGACCATATCTGTTTTCTTGGGCTGAAACATACAAAAGAATCCCAAAAAAAAATTTCATAAGCAACTGTGACTAGGGACATAGTCCACAAGTAAAAATAGGAAGACATGGGAGTCATCTTACCTCAGGAATTACATTATTTTCACCTAAAGTTTCTTCGGAAATAACCTTCCAAGAAGCAGACAAGTTGTTTTTCCTAAAGGAATCAAGACTTAAAGGTCCCAAATCCGCTGTGCTGGCAACTATAACATCAATAACCTAAAAGATTGCCATAGAAAAGGTGTCATGCAACTAGAAAGCACACCTAAATGCTCCGTATCACGAATTAAGCCAATTAGGTGCAGACAGTTTAAGTAACTATCATCAACAGAAACTTGCCTCTTTCGAGAAAACGGATTTAGCATGTTGTAGAGCCAACTGCTCTCTCCAACCCAAGCCCTGTGCATTCAGCCAATATTCCAGACTTAAACTAAACAAGAAGAAAAAGAATTCATTTTCTACGACAAAAGACGAGGAAGAATAGGAAGGTTAAGAAAAAACCACCTGATTGTTGAAACCAGCTATCCTATTGGTTTGTACTGCACAAAAGAGTTCCAAATTTAGAGACAAGACTCAAAGACAATTAGAATACAACATTGATAACATAAAAAGTAAAGACTGGAACTGTCCAAAAACACTGTCAAAATATTTGAGCCAACCTACAGACTGTGGAAAAGCAAGGTAAATCAAAATTATTAAACTATTCGTCAAATTGTCTGCTGTAATAAACGGTCAGGAAGATAACATAGTTATGAAATGCTTATGGAGAAAGAATTATTAAGACAACAAACTGGCATAAGCAGGATAATTAGTACTGACTAATTCAAGTTCATATATATATGTATACATACATACAGCTATAGCACATTGCCACAAATTTTAAAACAAGACTTCATTTGCACTAGACAGTCATCATTTCAGAAACCACCACCCAGATTCAACAAAAATAAAAGTGCAGGAATATTAATAATACATATATGTATATATGTTTATATATTGGTGAACAACAACATCAGACAATAATTGACAGTGCACATATGTATATATGTTTATATATTGGTGAACAACATCAGACAATAATTGACAGTGCACGGGTGCCCACTGATAGTCTCCAAAATTTATAAGGCAAAAGTCCAGAATTTTTCAGACATATTCCCCTATGCGGACATAGAAATAGATCACCCCCGCAAAGCACATTTGAGCCCGTAAACAAAGATGCATAACAAGCAGAACTTGCAAGCCCCAAATTGAAGAATCAATCCAGAATTTTTCCAACATATTCCCCTATGCAAACATAGAAATAGGTCACCTCCGCAAAGTACATTTGAGCCCGTTAACAAAAATGTATAACAAGCAGAACTTGCAAGCCCCAAAGTTAAGAAACAATACACATTCTGTTTCCATAAATTCACCTATTCTCTTCTACAAAAATATCCCTAGAACACCTGCTCAATTCTTCTATCAAATTATTATACGTTCACAACTAAAACTCTTCTCAAAAGGAGTATACAAATAGCCTCCTCTCCCAAAATCAACAGTAGCAATAACCACCTCACCAAATGCCATGTCACCCACCACGGCAATAAAAATTTGATAAACAAGTAACTTCGTGTTTCCATTTCTTATCTGATTCAGCTTTCATCAAACGGCAACTAATAACACTAAATTAAAATAGTTGACAGAGACATGAAATCTAGAAGAACTAACCGATCGAAGCGGTAGAATACACACTCCAACAAGCAAAGAAAACAAACGGCGCGAGAAGTAACAAAACAATGACGAAAGTGACAGGAAATCGAGATCCACCGGGCCGATACTTCTGGACGCTCGCATCAGATAATCCCTTCATCAACGCCATTGCCAATCAAAACCTGCAAAAAAAACGAAGCCGAAATCAAAAAATACAGAAAAAAGAAACAAACTGAAACGAGCAAAAGAAATCATAGGAAGATAGAATACAAGAATTACGAGTGGAATTGAGAAGAGATCTTGGCGAAATCAAAAGGAAAACGTCTAATGCGTGTAATCGAAGCGAGAGTCCACCATTTTCTAGAACATTTTCTCACTGAGAATACAAGGAAAAAGAGCAACCGGAGATCTCTTTCGATTCTGTATCACTCTCACTTCTCTCCTCAGTCTCTCTTCTTTCTTTCTCTGTCGCAGACACGGGAGAGAACTGGTTGATGCTGCTGATAGAACTTTTTGCTGTTTTCTTCGGGAGTTTGCTTATTATCGTCAAGTTTTTTAATTTTACTTTTTCATGATAGCGGAGGCAAAGAACGGCACGTCGTTTTCAAGATCCAATCTGGATCACAACACTAATACTTTAATGGTAATTATAAATATGGGTTGTAAACTTGTAATATGAAAATTGGTCGGACCTAAAATTAGGTAACTTTATAAGCATAGCCCAAATTGATTTTGCTACAATTTAACCATTTATTTAATACGTATTTAAATAATAATAATGAAAGATGATAAAAATTAAATCAAGTCAAATTATTTAAATTTTCATAAATTTAAAATAAAAACAGCTTTATTTCCAAAATAAAATTCAAGTAAATTAAAACTTGGTTGGTTATATTAATGTAGTTATATTTGATAATAATAATAATAATATATTAGATAAAGATAAATTATTTTCAATTAAATATACTTATTTTAATCTCTTATATATTCTAGTTTACTAAAATAAATTATTTAAAATATTTTTATTTATAAATTAATATGTATTTTAAATATATTTTAACTATTAAATAAAATTTATTTGAAATTTATATATTTTGAAGATATTTTAAATTTAATGATATTTATTAATAATTATTAAATTAAATTTATTATTAAAATAAATTATATTATTAATAATTCATATTAATAATTAATATAATCAACTAAACATATAATATTAAATTAAATTATTCACAATTCTTATTAATAATACATGTATTAAATAATATATTAAATTGATAATAAATTAAATTATAAAACAGGAAATCTCTCTTTCTATAGCTTCATAATTTTTTAAAACAAAAACTAAAAAACTTAAACAAATGATTTTTTATTAAATTTAAAAATAAAAACAAAAATAAAAAAACACTGAATTAATTTATTAATTCCGAATTCGTTTTAGCATTACTTATAACGTCTTCATTGCATTTTACGGTATAAAATATATAATAAATTTGCGAAAGAGTGACTTGAGTTGCTTCTAGTTTGTTATCTGCCGACATAGATAAGGACGAGCAGTCGGACCGGATCAATTTGATCGGCCTTCGGCCTAATTATTAAAAAGTTTCCCTAACCCAATTCAAATTTCGATCTGTTTGAATCAACCCGAATTCCCCAAATCCAATCCAAAATATATTAATCAATTCAGGCCGAGCTTGTTCTTCAAGGAGTATGGCCAAGACAGATCGATGTGTGAATTTAAAAAGATATCACGTTGATGCCAAATACAAATGTACAAAATTAACTTTCAAAGCCAATTTGCAAAAGACAAAAGAATAAGCATTTTAAAGTTTCTAATTTTCAGAGTATAAATTCTTAATATTTCAATATTCGATTTTAAGATTCATAAATTAACCTTTAATATATTAAAATTCAATGGTGTATATCTTAAATATATTAAAAATTAAGAATGACACTCGGCAGGTACACGAACCACTCTTTACTACAGTCAGTTCACCTCTAAATTTTCCCAAAGGCCAGCCCAGTTACATTTCAACCACAAAATCAACCAACCACATACGCCGAGGGTTCAGGGAGCAACTAAGATTAGCCAAAAGCTCCCCCGACTTGCTTTCCACTGAATTACCACATCCAAGTAGAGCCTTCTCTCCTATAAAATTGCCACATCCAAGTAATCTCCAACCTGTGGATGTTACAGAAAATTTTGGTAACAAATTCAAGTTGGAGATTAGAATCTAAGGCTTTTTTAAAAGAAACCAATTATACCTGGAATCCAAGCTCAGCCAATGCTTTGGCATCATCTAATTTCCCAATTCTGTTAGAGTACGTCTTCCCAACCTACGATGAGGAAAGGTAAATATAGCGCTATAACACACTTGAATGTTGAGAGATTATGAAGACAGGCACTCATGAACATCATTAACGACCTCTCTAAGGAAAGAACTAAAATGATTAAGTATAATAAAGGTCTCGACCTGAAAATAAGGTTTTGTTAACAAAAAGAGGTAGTCCGCCATGCTTAGATAAGAGGCAATTCAGTTTATATTGGTCGATGATCCGTTAGAACGTGTTGATTTGACCCCATAAGCAGACTACATCAAGATAAGCTAAACCTTTACACTTTATGGGTTTGTATAGGGGAAGAAATGAGGGATTAAGGTTGACAAAAACCATTCTCTTTTGCAAACACCGACCATAAACAAAAAAAGAAAATATATAGATATGAGATATTAACCTCTCGGACCACAAAACGGCCATTCTTATCAGGGTAAACAAAAGCAAAAGAAAGTCTGGCATCTCTTCTCCTTGCTGCTGGAGCCACTTCTTTAACCTTAGAAACACATCAAAATTGACCACTAGCATAAGCATCATTACCTCGATGAGAACAGAAAAAAACATGGAAGACATGGACATGACCACAACTATGCTAATATATCATGAATTCCAAAACATCAAATTGAGTCCGATTCTTAATATTCCTCCCAAGCTGTTCAAGCATGATATGGGCAACACAACTGTGATCATCAGTCCTGAAATTCCAATTTCCCACATGCCTAAGGATCATAGTGACTGCTAAGCTACAGGTTCATCTCAAGCAAGCCTCTTATGGATACTCCGTCAAGCCTCTCTAATCTCCTCCAAACATGCAGGAAAGGAAAGAAAATGATTTGAACATACCAGATCGGTTAATTCACGAAGAGTAGCATCTTTCCATGTGTAAATTTGGACTTCATCCTTAGGCTCCTTTCCCCTCACCGCAAAGTCTTCCTTCATATGATGAGAACCTATCTGCCAAAAATTAACAAATGACAACTCAGGCTTTGCACTTCAGAAACGCAGTTACATACTAATGTAACGTGATTAGTTCAATCACAGCCAAAAAAAGCAAAGTATTAATCACATTCACTGAAATTCTACAATTTGCACGATAGTTCACGAAAACAGTCAATCCGAATACAAATTAATGTACACTAATAAACAAGAAGCGGATGTAAATACCTTGGTAAATACGCGGAGCAACAGAGGGCATGTCTGGTAAAGAAAAGGGTTAAAGATCAAGCAAAAGTCATTAAACATGATAAATGTTGATAGTCCATGAGCAGAGATAAGAAACTAAAACCGTTGGATTCAAATGTAACTGTTAGGAACCCTAGAAAATGACAGAAGTTGAAGGAGCAAAAACTAGAGATAAAGAAAAGTGAACCTTCTCACGATCGACGGGCTGAAGAGGAGGAGGCGGACCTCTGGGGGGAGGATGGAAAGGTCTACCTCCTTGTCTCTTTGG
>JANSVA010000004.1:1836534-1847495 GCA_025504915.1 Erythroxylum reticulatum
TTAACCAATAAGTTAAGGTAAATAAAAGTACACATTATTGCACTTATTAGACATACAAATGCTCATCCTTACAAAAAACATATTTACATTTTAATATTTTTCAAAAAATCATATTTTATTAAATGAACACACATTGTTTTTGTTAATTTTTGTCATTTTTTCAAAAAAGAACCGACAAATAATATCATTTAGGGCACAATTTTTACCATTAAATTTTAAAAAAAAGAATGTGTTCATTTAATAAAATATAAAGATTTTTTAAAAACATTAAAATATAAAATATTTCTTGAAGAATTTGCATAGCACATCGTATTAATATGTATATGTACTTATAAAATTAGAGAAAGAAAAAAAGAGAAAGATAAAACATTTATTCACCCACCACCAATCAATTTCGTGGGGGGAAACGTTTTACTCTCCTTGTTTCTGGTGGTCCGATGAAGAGTTCAGTCTCCACGTCCGATACCGAACCACCGTCCTCCTCCGCCAAGCTCTCCCTTCGATCATTAGAGACTCGAAATGGTTCCAACCAATGCTGTAACAATGAGTGGAAAATAAAAACTTAATTATCATTTAAGTTTTTGTTATATTATTAAAAATATTAATTTTTAATATGACATTGTTAAGAATTTACGTAATAACTAAATAATAATTTAAAAAGTCAAATTAGGGCATATTCTATGTAATTAATCCTATATTTTCAAGGTTTTTGCATGAGAATAATTATATAAAAAAAAGTGGAAACCATCACCTTTTCATACAGCATTGCATTTTCAGCTACCAATGCCTTCTCCTAAAGATATACACGAACGAAGACATAAACAACAAACACAGACATGCCTGTTAGCTAGCAATTCATCTGCATTGTTTCACTTACAACAACTCTTGAACAAGGGTTCTATCATCTATGTGAGCAGTTCCAAAACCTAGTTCGGAACAAGGGTTTTAAATTACGGATCATTTCAATGATTTACTGTAATTACGTTCGTTTCGTTAGTAATCATCCTAATAACTCGTAAACTACGATATAACCTGCAATTCATATAATTCAAGACCTTATGGAATGACAGGATAGAACAAACCGAGTTGTATGAATCTCAATGTAATTACCGTTTCCCTGAGTTTCTCAATCCGCTCTTTGAACACCTGATTCTATATAGGAAACGATTAATTAATTAGGTTAAGAATTTCAGTTTAGGAGCAACATAAGGTAAAACACTAACTTACCATTAATGAGTCAATTTTACCTTTCTAGCTCGGACGTTGCTTACGCTTCTCTCCAGTAGTTGTTCTATCTGCTGTAGTTCTTCAATTGTACATGAAGCTAGACCTTCTCCTAAGAGTTTCCTGATAAATTATAACAACAACAGCAACAATAACTAGTAAGAGTTCTGAAGAAACTATCAACTATCAACTATCAACTAAACAAGCACATTTCCTAACTACCACGTTCTGACCTTTTTGAGGTTTCAAGAAACTCTATCTTCTTCACCATGTCTGCTGTTTCTGAATTCAGTTGCTGCCAAAGTTAAAAACATCAAATCAGATGTCCGAATGAAACGTTCGTCTGATCCCTTTAAAGTTTAATTAAAGCCATACCTCCATGTTTTCTTCAGTCAGTTTCTTGTTGGTTGGGTTGCCTTTTAAGTGTCTCCTGTAACGTTCAATCGTGTCCTGCATGCTATATAACCAGAGAACACAGCAAGAAAACCAAAGTACAAAGATCATCACCACCACACAAGATTAACCAAATCAATGAGAAAACCTATTTCAGATTCCTTGTGACATGTAAGAAGAAAGATGTTAAACAAAACTAATTATTGCATGAGTTATGAACAAGGAAATAATCGAATTCATAACGAAAAATAAAAAGATAATAAGTTAAATTTTAAGATGAATATACAATTATACTAAATGAGTTATCACTCTACTAGTTAAGAATATGGCTGCGTACACTGAACCTCCGTAGACCTCGTGTTTAGTGGGATTTTTTTACTGAGTCGTATTCACAAATAACTTCAAATCTCAATTATCTAAAACATGATTTATATACATATTGAGAACTCTTTATTGTAAAATAACACATTTTTACTTATAGAAGTATGTGTTAAACACATCATGCAAAGTGGCAATATATAGAATTAACATAAGCTATGACTTAAAAGATTTCCCAAATTAACCAAAAAAAAATACAGACTAACTCTAATAAGCAGCAAAAGTAAAATAAAAACATCATACCATTTAAACTCAGGTCTCCAAAGAAAAACTATGTATCGAAATAGATAGTGAAAAAATAGTTTGAGTTATCCATCAAAAGGATCGAGTGTGTCAATTGGTCGGTTGAATAATTTTTTTATCGACCTTGTCGTTAATTTTCTAAATCGTTTTTTATTCGATCTTATTGTTTGGTTTATCAATAATTTTTTTAGACTCTATCACTTTGATTTATCAATTAATTTGTAGACTATTCAATTGGATATTCTCTTATTTCAAATCAAAATATTTACATATGTAACTTCAGTATCCAAGACATATTCCCAAAGTACTACTCTCCATGCTTCGTCTTAGTAGCCATCTCATCACCATTATGAACTCGTACTAATCTTCAATGGAAGAACTCAATGTTTCAGTTGTAAATCACTCATAGAATCAGCAACTTTTCACAGAAAAAGTACACTCTTTGTAAAGTAAACCTACGTTTCATTTATCTACCAAAGTCAGATATAATAGCAACCCACTTACCACATAAGAAACCTACTCTCCTTGTAATAGCATTAAACTAGCTAACTAAGGTTTGAGTTTAGCCTTATCGTTGAACTTGTGAAGATGGGCTTACATGTAGAATGTTGTATGAACAATTCCAAATCTCAGTAATGTTAGGGGTTTCTTAGGTATCAGTAAGAGAGTCTCTAAGTTCTGATCTAACTAGGAAAAGATCTGTTTGAACTAGTTTGAGTTTATTCTGTGTCCGTACGAGAGAGATTCGAGAGAGGTCATGCACATAACCCTAAGAGTGCAGGAACCTTAATTAAAGGATCGACATAACTAAATACAGAATTTAATTGTTCCATGGTAACATCATACCTGGAGTTTGAGAATTGATAGAGCTTCCCTCTTGGAGAGAAGATGATAAGAGCAATCTCAGCGTCACAAAGAACTGAGAGCTCAAAGGCCTTCTTGAGGAGGCCGTTTCTACGCTTGGAGAAGGTGACCTGCCTGCTTGTTGCGTTCTCTATACGCCTCATTTGAGTCTTTCCTCTCACCATTCTCTCGATCTGTAAAGCCTGAACACAAAGAAGCCACAGTTTATTGATTCTCTTCAATCAATAAATCATAAAAAACAGAAACAGCTTTCGAGTTGTGAACTCAGAAAAATCTTACAAAAATAGCAAGTTCCCGGAAGGGTTTTTAAGTTGAATAGAGCTATCACAGAATGAACAAACCCCGTTGACGAAGCAATGTTCTCCTGGATTGATTAAACAGCAAGTGATTTTTTACCGTGATTGAAGTGAAGAAAAGCAGAAGACCAGAACCGGGAAAAGAGAAGAAGAAAGCATACTAAGAGGGCAAGAATCAGATTAAAAACAAAAAACAAAACACAACCCCTGTGCTAAAGAAATCTGAACTTCAAAACCTACAAGCATGAGGAGATCTAAAAGATTAACTCTTTTGAGGCTGATTGATTCAGACAGACACCAAATAACATACCAGGAAGATTCAGAACTCATAACAGCTTCTTACCAGTAGATTTTCTAAGAATCTTACCAAATAGGCAAAACCCAGAAAGCCAGTGATGAACAAGGATGGGCACAAGTAGGCATCAAAAGAAGAACAGGAAAGAGGAGAACTCAGAAATGGAGAAACATACTAATTGAAGTCCTTGCAAGTCTTGATTGATTCTCACTTCCTCTTATCACCAAATTTTTTTTAAAAAAACCACCTTTCCTAATTTATCATTATTATTTATTCCTTCATTACCTATATAAAGAAACAACAAAAATGTACAAAACCTCATCTTTTTCCTTATTTTGGTAAAACCAAAAAAGGAAAAGTAGTAAAAAATAGTAATAAAATAAAAAAATGACACTTTCTTTCTTTTTTTTACCTTGTTCATCTCTTGGTCTTACCTTCTTTTGGTTCATTATTAATGAAGGGGTCGTACCTTTTAAGCAAGAAAAACAGACAAATTGTGGAGTAGTGATGTCTACGAAAAGTACATGTAAACATTTAGATTCAGATTCCCTTGTTTATCTTTTCTCTTTAAGGGTTGTGTGTTTTATATATCTTAAACGTTATTAAAATAACAATTTTTATATTATGAATAGAGCACGAAATGAAGAGAGAGAGAGAGAGAGTGATGGCGGGTCAGTGATGATGGAAGTATAGTACAATGTTAGAACGAGTCATTATCCGTTCTTACAAACCAAGGGTTTTGAATCGTGACTGCTTCGGCATTGCACTCACTAACTCAATTCCCTTCACGTGGGAAGTGGGTCCCATTCGCTTCTCCCCTCGCTTTCGCCTTCTCCATTCATGCACATGATCGTCTTCTTTTATTAGTTAGAGAGGTAAGTAAGGTTGAATACCTTGACCTTTCCCAATTGTAAGCTAGAGCTCGCAATTAGTTCTGCGTTAGGGTCGGCACAGGTTAGCTGGTTCTGCGTTAGGGTCGGCCAAAGGGTGCTTGATTCTGTTTCTGTATTTGTTTGTCACTCTATAACTGAGATTATACATCTATTTATTAAGGTTAAAGTATAGAGTAGATGTTTCTGTTTTATGATGTTATCATGTGTCTTCGAGACTATTCATTTATTCGGTAACATGTAATAGATGGATGGATAGTCTCAAGCACGAATTGATACACGAAAATAAAAATAGAAGAATTAATTTCGTCAGCCTTGAGCTCAAATTTTCTAAAAAATTGAGTCTTAGTTTAAGCTCAAGTTTGGATTATTTAAATTCAATCAAGTCTAATACTTGATTCTTACGATCAAAATGACATTATTTTATTAAAAATGACTTATTAAAAATGATATTATTTTTATATTTTTAATTTTAAAAAAATTGAATCTAACTTGGACGTAGGGTTGAATTTGATTCAAACATATTACATCCCTACAACTCAATAAGATTTTTATTGAATATTATTATTGTTGATGCACATTCATGCATATTATATAACTAGGAGTTAGGAATGACTTCACTTAATCCGATATAATCTAAAATTAATAGAAACAATTCAAGTTAAGTTTAGATCTTTTAAAAATATTTGTCTAATTTTAAATTGAGCTCGAAATTAAATTACTTGATTTGACTCGATTAGAAAATTTTAAATTTTAAATTTAAAACAAAAAATATTGTTTTTAATAAAATAATATCATTTTTATAATAAAATAAATACATATATTAAATTAAGCTTGACTCATGCTTGATTGGATTTAAACTCAAGTAGGTTTTAAGTCGTCTTGTACTTTAGACCAAGTCTGAACCTACTAATAATCAAAGCCTATTAAAAATGAAAATAAAATTCAAATTTGGTTGAATTCAATTTAAGACTTAGTTTGAATAGTCCAATCTTTTATTCAAAACAAATTTAAGGTCAAAGTAGTATTGTTTTAACAAAAAATTTTAAGATGATATTATTTTAAGCAATTCATTTAGAGATTGCAATGTGCTGACCCATGGGTTAATCCCTCCAAGGCTTTTTTTAAATATAGAATAATTTTTTTAATTAAATCCGAGCTTCGGCTGCCCAATCTTAGGCTTATCAAAAGCCTAACTCTTTTAAATAAATCGATATTGTTTTGCTTATAATAATTAAGTCTCTAGTCAATTTAAACTTGAGTTGACCCATAGATTTGAAAACAACTAAATTTAGACCCATGGGTTAGCAATTGTCATCCCTAATTATCTTCGCATATAAATGATTTAAAAGATAATTGGTAGACACATTAAACTGATAAGTATTAATTCAACTTAATATATTACTTGGCTTTCAATCATTTTATTTAAAACAAGTTACTTATGAAAATAATAATTATTAAATACATGTGGTGTTTACTTGTATTAGTTATTAATATTTAGTTTTATAATTAGTGAATTATTTATTCAAATTGTGAGATTTATTGAAGATTAAATATTTTATGCTTGATATTATTTACATCAATATTTTACATTGTAAAAAAAAGCTCATATTTTACATTTAAAATTAAAAAAAGGATGGATAATTGCATGATTGTAATTTAAAATAAATTAGAGTTGCAGAATATAGTAAGAGCTCTGCATAATATTTCTATACACAAATGAAATATTAAATTACCATGATTAAGTGATAATTATTAGAACATACCACAAAATTTATCCAATCAACAAAATATTTAGTATTATTTTTAATATAAGTTAAATAATGAAATGTTTTATTTAACTTTCAACATCAAGAGATATGTTTATAAATTTATTTCATTTTAAATTAATTAGGATAATTATTTTTAATTGATAGTGAAATAACTAAACTTCTTGTTTTATAAAAATATCTTTAAATTGGTTTTAATTTGTTTAATTGTGGATAACATTTTTTCTTATCATAAATAGAAAAAAGCATTTTAGATTTTATTATTTATATAAATTTTTATTTAAATAAAATTAAAAAACTAACATTATCAAAACTATTACCTTAAATCAAGTTTTTAATTTTAAAACTTGATGTCGTTATTATATAATATTAATATTTTAAAAATTAAACCAAAAGTTAAATCTGTAAGACAAAGGTTTAAGGTTTAAATGATTCAATTAGTATTAGACTGTCATAAAATCGGTTAAAGGTTAAATAAAATTAAAGAATTTAAGATATAATTGAAAGAGATTATCTTATCTGAAAGAACTTGAAGATTAATTAAAAAAAGTGTTAAATAAAAATTAATTAATTAATTATAATTTATAAAATTTTATTAATTAATAAATAGACTGGTAAATAATAATAAAAGTTATTAAAATAATTAAAAATTAAAATTTTGAGCTATAAAATTGACAGTTTTTTCAATGACTGTATAAAATAAAGGTTCACGCGTGTCCAGCCAACACATGTGGGTTTATGCTGTTTTATGCAAACTTGATAAGGTTGTTCTTTCATGGACCTTTGCCAATTTAGTCCAATATTAACTGGGACGGGTACGATGCCCTGTCTCGCGGGGACCACAACAAGTGCTTCATCATTTCCTGATCCGACGGCTCAGATGCTAGATGGTGACATCCTAGGTCTACGTCACTCCCGATACTTTGGATGACGTCACTCAGAAGGGTGTAAGTTTGAAAGCCACTTGCAGCCGTCGGTCCAATCATCGGAGGCAGAAATCTGGGATCCTCCAATAGAAAGCTGTTAGTGTTTTTATGTTAGAGGAAGAGATGATAAAGACACGTTTATAAATACTAATATTTAATATTCATATAATATAATTTTTGATATTATTTTTAATATAATCTAAGAAAAATAATTTTTATAAAAACAAGAAATTAAAAATTCATTTTTTTAAAAAATTTCTGAATGTTTATTTCTATTATCTTTTAAAATATTGTATTATAATTTTTAAAAAAAGATGAAGCAATTATAAGAGAAATTGGTGTTGTGAATATTAATGAATGAAGTATAAACTCTCTCTTATTTTCGTCAACTGATTCATATTTTTCACATGGAAAATACATGTTTAATATTAAAAAGAGATGTGAACGGTTCAGCCGACCAGGTTTTAAGACGTGTCAGATGCTCCCCATGACCATAGCTCACAATCCGAAATCAAGAAATATAGGCCTGCATGCCAACCACACAGGAATAAATGAAGTTTCTTGAAAAAATCTGCTAGCGGATGAAGACCTTTTAGCGATAAAGACATGGGGTTAAAAAGAAGTCCAAAATAAATAGGCTTAGAGAACGCAGACGTTGAACATTTGCGTCCAACGCAGACCTTCGTCTGTGTTAAACGCAGATGTTTCGACGTCTGCGTTGAACGCAAATGAAGGTCTGCGTTGTCAGACGAACACGCTGAGCCTATATTTTTCAAGAGAAAAATGACCCATTTGTGAACATGCTGAGGCTACTGATAGTATTATGACTTTCATATTATTCAGTACATGGAGAGCTTCTGGAGTAGCCCATTGCCTACATAATTTGCAGTCTTTTTTTTTTTTAATCTTATGTTGCCTTCTTGAATTTTCTAATACTATAATTCCATCAAATCCGTAAGCGAAGATGCTAGTTCCTTAAAGTAATTATCTAGTTATTTTAAATACATTTAATGATTCAAAGTAGGCATGTAAAATTGTTTTTAAATACAGGTTGAAAGTAATACATGATGAGTAATTTGTACTTGAGATAGCAACTCCTTATTTCTTTACTTCTTTACGTGCAAAAACTTTTATAGTTGTTATTATGCTTTTAATGCTGAGTTCACAAAAGATTTAATGCTTATTATGCTTTTGTTTATGTTATTTTGGTAATGCTTTTATATTTTCTTATACTTGTTAAATTTATTATTATATGCAGTGGGGATTTTGTTGTTTATAGAAAATGTCAATTCAAAGTAAAGATATTTAAGGTGGGGATAAATTGAAAAAAATGGTTAAAGCGGAGTGGAATGATAGAACTCCTGAAATTTTAGTCAAATTTTTTGTGGAAGAAACATTGGCTGGAAATCGACTAAATGGTCACTTTAACAAGATTGGATGGAAAAATATAGTTTCAAAGTTTGCTGATGAAACTATGAAGAACTATGAATACAAACAATTTAAGAATAAATGAGATAAATTAAAAAAGGATTGACCACTTTGAACAAATTTAGTAGATAGGGAAACTGGATTAGGATGGGATCCTACTAATCAAACTATTGATGCAAGTGACAAATGGTAGGAAAAGAAATTAAAGGTAAGCATTTAAACTTTAGATTTATAATGTTCTAATGTTACTTGATAGTTTAATAACTTAAACAATATTATTGTAGGAAAATTTTGAGGCTGCCAAATTTTGCACTAAAAGTTTGAAACATATTGAACAACTAAATATTTTATTTAAAGATATTGCAGCTATAGGAGGAGCTTGGGCACCTTCTTCAGGTTTTGTACCAAATGATGCTTATGTGGCGTATAGAGAAAGTCTAGTTGATACCGATCTTGATGATAACCTTTTTGAAGAGTTTGCTATCAATCCAGAAATTGGAAATATTAATAATGAGACTTGTTCATCAACTCCAACTATAGGAACTTCTACAAAAAAGAAAGGGGAAAAAAAGAAAGAAACATGATACTAGAATAGGGGCAACAGAAAGATTATGTAAACATTTGAACCGTATATATGATGCAGTAAAGAGTAAAACTTCAACGAGCTCTATTAAAAGAGATGAACCTGGTTATAACATTTTTGAGGTAATGAATATCTTACGAAGTATAAATGAAATAGAAAGGGGAGGTGAGTTGTTTATGTTAGTTATCAAATTATTTTTGAAGAAGGAAAATAGAGAGATGCTTGTAGAGCTTAAGGATGTTAATTTTCAAATCGAATAGCTTAAGAAAATGAAATAATTGTGATTTTTGTAATAAATTAGACATGTCTTTGGTTACTAATATTGGATTACTTGTAATGTGTTGTATTGGATTTCGCTAGTTCTAATGTGTTATATTAGATTTCTGTTTAAGTTAATTCTGTTGTAAGGAATTAAATTATACTTTATTATTATTATGTTATGATTATTGGTATATTATCTTGTTATACAATAAACATATTATTTATCTTTTTATATATTTTGATACAGATGTCATCTTTTGATAATGATTCTAACAATGGGCATAAATATAATGAAGAGATTGAAGAAGAAATTTTGCATATGGTTCAAACTAGAGTTGCAATGACCATAGACCATTATATTAAATATTATATGAAAAAATCATGTAGAACATCCCCTCACACTCGATGGATGTTTGTATTGAAGTTGCTTAATGGCAATAAAGATAGATATCGTCAATAATTTAGAATGGAGAAAGATGGTTTTTATCAAATTATGTAATTGTTGAATGAGTCATATGGATTAAAGAAAGGTATAGAAGTTATAATAGAAGAGGCTGTAGCTATGTGTTTGATCATTTTAGGTCATGGACTTTGCAATAGAATGGTTCAAGAAAGATTTCAACATTCTAGTGAAACAATTTCTAGATGATTTGAAATAGTATTAGAGGTTGTTTCACGTATGTCGATTAATTTCATTAAACCAAAGATCCAACTTTTAGAGAAATTCCAAGCAAAATTAAAGATGATAGAATGTATTGGCCTTATTTTAAAGACTACATTGGAACAATTGATGGAACACATATATCAGTTATCGTTTCAAGGTCCAATCAAATAAAATATATTGGGAGAAAAGACATTCCTACGCAAAATCTAATGGTTGTATGTGATTTTGATATGTGCTTCACTTTTGCTTGAGCTGGTTGGGAAGGCACAACACATGATGCTCGAATTTTTATGGAGGTTTTGCGTAATGATAGATTACACTTCCCTCATTCACCTAAAGGTTTGTGATGGATAACTTAATACTTTTATTATTTATTCTTAATAATTCAGTTTTTTTATTTTTTAATTTGAAATGGAGGAAAATATTATTTGGTAGATGCATGATATCCTTACATGTAAGGTTATTTAGGACCATACAAAGGTGAGAGGTATTATCTTCCTAATTTTGGACGTGCTAGTATTTCAAGAAGAAAGAAAGAAATATTCAATCATGCACATTCTTCTTTAAGATGCACAATCAAAAGAACATTTGGCGTTTGAAAAAATAGGTGAAAAATTTTACGTCAAATGCCCAATTTTTCTTTTTCAAAGCAAGTTAAAATTGTAATTGCTTCAATGGTCATTCATAATTTTATAAGGTTAAATGCTCAAAAGGATGAAGAGTTTTCTCCCTATGATGAAGATGATG
>JANSVA010000004.1:1849829-1861105 GCA_025504915.1 Erythroxylum reticulatum
TTGGTCTATTCCCGTCATACAACATGTTGAAGTGTATTGGACAAATTAGCTTATGTTATACACAAACTAAAAATATGTTTCTCCACAGATTGATGTGATGACCTGAAGGATATAAAACACAGGCAAAGATCGGTTACCTCATCCTTATCCAAGTCCGGAATTGATAGTCTAATGGCGTCCCCGAACTGATGCAAAAGCAAATAGCAAACAAGAATGAAAGTCAACACTCGTAAACAAACACCAAACTATAAATATCGAAAGGGGGAGAGAACTTACTTCTTGTTCTGAAATTTGATACTGCTCCCGGGTACTGCATTTACGGAATGCTAGTTCACAGGCTTGTAAGAATAGCGGCAGGTTCATGACGTGAGCTGATCCATATAGGAACTGCAAGGAAGAAACAAGGTCTAAAGCTTGCCAATGTCCATGGTAAAAGGACACCAACAAAAATCTATACAAAGCATGAATTCCTTGTACGCGGTACCAAAAGCCTAACATACAGTTTGAGTAAGCACACATATGGAAGCAAGTCCACAGAAAATTTAAGCAGGCATGTGTGGATCTAGATTCAGAGGGTAGAAAGATGATTACTTGCTTGAATGTGATTGTTCCACTCCTCTCTACATCAATGAACCTGAAAACCTGAAAAACACAAAAAATGTAAAAGATTGAACTTGAACTGTTCTCCATCCTATTGCAAAGGAAGTAAAATGGGAGAGAGTAGATCCAAGCAGAAGATCAACACTTCCTGAAATAACTAACCTCCTCTGAAAGGCGGCAAGGCCTCAGTTTCAGAGCCCTTAAAAAGTTGCCATATCTAACTCGACCACTGTGTATAGAAGAAATGAGTCACAACCACTGCTTTTATAATTATTTTAAAACCACAAACTGAAAACAAGCAAATTAAGAACTTTACACCAAGAATTACAATTTCGTTATAGGATTTGCCACTAGCTCTTCACTAGAGGGATAAACATGATAAGCACAAATTGCTAAAAGCTCTCCAGATAAATGAAAAGCCAAAACTTCCTTTTATTCACGTACCTGTAATCTGGATTCATAGAGAGAAAACTGTCCAAGAAATCCACAGCTTCCAAGCTGTTGATGTGGAATAGCTGGCATGGAAAACCAACCTCATCATTGTTGTATATAAAACACAGTAACATCTAGTCATATGTCACTATCACAAAGCACTCTCTCTCTTGCCACACACAGACACAGAGACAGAAACACACAGCCAGGTGTACAAACACACGCAAAGCATTTCAATTTAGAAACATACCTCTTCCACCTTAGCCATTTCAACCATAAAACTTGAGGGATTCTCCTGCAAAGTTATTTTCATTAAGGAGAATGAGATATTACTGCCAAATGAATGTGATTTACTGCTCTAACAACCATGTGAATTCCAATTTCACTCGAGTGAGCAAAGAACCTACAATATATTAAACATGTATGCCCAGAGATTTCAATAGAACCACTACAGCCAATCCCATATTTCATTCATCACAGACCTAATTGCAACCATCCCCGCGGAGTGTTTGAAATTATTTGCTTACAATGCATCTATAAAGTTCAAAGTAACTGGAAGTCAGGGTAACAACGTATGGCTAAGACAAAGACAAGTTGAGCTAATCCACATAGCTATGTATCAATATCAAAATAAAGTTGACAAAGATAACTATTTTCCTAAAGATGCTCATCTCTCAGAGTGCGGTTTTGCAGTTCAATACACTTCCACGAGAAGTCAGCAATCAAGAATTTATAAATTGAAAACACACTTTAACACCAACGCACATGTCAGCTATGATTTTTCCACAAAGACTAGTTTAAAAATCAGGATAGCTCGAAAAGAGTAAGATTTGGATGAAGCAGTCTTACCTTTCTACAGTCTAATGCTTTCATAAGCAGCAAAACGTCTCCATAGGAATGCGAAGTTTGAACAACATTAAGTGCACCAGCAATAGCATGACCAGTCTGCATAGAGTCATATTATAACACTCTATGACACTCACATATGGAATAAAGAAATGTGCTGAGGAAAACTCATCATAGCCAACATGTGAAATAGTGACCAAGATGGAAGTCGTGGAGGTTGAACTTGAAAGTCAAGAAAATGCAGTGAAGAAATGAAATTTTCAACTTAATAAATAAACTCAAATTAATTACTCACCCTTTGAGCAAAAACGGCAGGATGATCTTTGCAGTTATCAAGAGGGGAGACTATGGGTAGATACTCCACCTGATGAAAGCGTAATAAATTTCAAATGATTAATGATTAGATCGAATAGAAGAGATATCAAATTAGTAGCTAAAACTCACAGAAACTAGGAATCTGGGCTTTTGGGTGTTGTTAGGCTGCTGAAAATTCAAATTTCAGGTCTGAAATTTTAGCAACAGCAGTCGAACTTCAGAATTGGATTGATGGAAAGTTAGGCTCGAAAATAGTTGGAATTTCATTCAAGGAAACAAACATTGGGTAGTTCTAAGAATCACTCCAAGGGTAGGAAATCAAGAACTGCTCATAGGGTCTAAAGATCACTCTCAGAAGAAAGAACCACACCTAGTTAAAAACTAAAAGCTTGTAGGGAAATTTCAAAACTTGCTTTATTGAAAGGTTCTTATTTAACAAGGATTTTTATTATTGTTTCCTAGACTTAAAACCTTAGCTAAAAAGGAAAAAATAAAGAAGAAATACTTTTGTTGTCTAAAAGAAAAAATAAACTATTAACACATTGCTAACATTCTTCATCAACTAAGCTTTGCATTATCTGTTTGTATGGCAACAAAAGATCTAAGTTATTGATCATGGTAACATACCTCCATAAAATTGTGGAACTGTGTGAACATTCTAAACATGAGCTTTCCCAGAGAAATATTGCCCCTGACAAAATGGCAAGTGAAAGTAAATATCACCGAGTAAAAAAGTAAAGAAAACAACCTAAATGAAAATTCATATGACAAGCAAAACTTTACCATGATTGATCAAAGTGAATATGCGGATAACGAATGACAACTGGTTGGATTGGATAGCCTGGGATGAATGCACCAAGTTGGAATGACGTAAGCACCCTTCCGTTTGTTGTTGTTCCCTCAGGAAAGAGTAGTAAACGTGGAAATCTGTCGCAAGAAGCCTTTCTCTGTATTCAGATCCTCGAAAGCACATTTCTGTATCAAATAGCTTATAAATTTATATAAAAATCATCTAAATTTCTCTTGCTATGTAACAGAACAGGGTTGTGGAGGAGCATTTGATATAGAGAAAATTCAAGTAATAAAAACCAGTTGGGAATGAGTGAAACTGCACAATGTAGGTACATACAACACTTTCAGATAGCAGGTACCACAACATACGACACGATTACAACAAATATACAATAGTGTAGCTTAAGCGAAAACAATATATATCATCACTAGTAAAGTAGAAAAGCATAAAGGTAAAAATTACAGAAAGTTCCTACCTTTATTTCGTTTACAGCATTCTTCCTTGATGAAGGTGAAAACCGATCAACATAGATAACCTGCCACGCATGGGAAAAAAAACAAAGCCATTTTTATCACCAAAAACTCGTGAAGAGAAACACCAAAAGACTCTTGTTAACAAAAATACCTGCATTGCTCTTATAATAGTTCCAACAAAAGGGATTGAATCATGCGACTCGGCTGCAACAATAGTAGGGAATAATTCGTAAAAGTAGAATATAGGATCGATATAAGATATGTGATTTGATACAACAATTGGAGCAATCTCCCGAGGAGCAGGCTTCCCTTTTCTTTTTATCCATTGGTAACTGCAACCATATAAAAGGAAAGACGACCAAAGAACCATGAAATTTTTGCTAACTTTCTCCAACTTCAATACAAATTCAATTGCAAAATCAAGCATAGCAGTGAAAGGGAAGAAGCTTTACCCAAAAGAGAAGAGAATAAAACGAGCACAAAACCTAGTGATCCACATAAGCCTCGAACGCCATCTGGGCATTGGATTATGCTTATCCTTCCAACCCTGAAGAGCAAATTTGGTTGCAACAAACCCCACCACCAAACAAAGTCCAAAGAGGACCAGCCTCGCAACCGCAACCGGTAAACACACCACAATCTTAATCACCTCATAAAACCCATTAACATACGGCGTCCCATTGCGAAACGGATCCACCGTGCACGATGGAGGCACGGAAAGCCCTTCCGACCCAATAAACTCAAAAGGGTTCTTTGAGTCAACGCTATATTTATCTTGACAATTATGATTGTTGAGGCGGGCACCGTTGGATAGGGTTGAAGACGATCGTCGAGCAGAGTCCTCGTCCTCGTCGTCCTCGTCCTCGTCGTGAACGTTGAGGACAATCTGGGGTTCATCCGAGATGAGAAGGGGAGAGGAGAGATCGTCTGCCGCCATTACAAAGGTCGAAATAGTAGGCACAGAGAAAGGCTTTACGGAAGAGCATGTAAGAAATAAAGCAGACTGTGGTTTGGCGATCTCTGAACGAGGAAAGTGCACATGTTTTTCTTTTATTCTTTTGCATTTCTTTGTAAGAAAACAAATAGAAATTGGTATGTGCACGTTCATGCTTTATCCACGTGATCTGTCATCTTTCCACCCTTAAATTTTCATTTTGTATATAATTTAAATTATTTATTTTTTTGTCCAAGATTCGATTTAGATGTCTGGACAAGGACAAGGACAATTAACTACAGCTAGCTTCTTGGGATCTTACGAGGAGACTGTTACACTTTTGTTGTTCTAACGCTTTAATAAAACAATGTTGAAATAGCAAAGATAGAAAGATAGAACGGATGATCTAATCCTATCTTTTAGAGGTAATAAGATAAGATACTAAAAATGTTTAAGATAATTTAATTACAATTTAAAATAAATTATTTATTTTCTTAAATCTTGGATATTATTTATTTTAGATAAATCTGAATTTAATTAATTGCTTTGAAAGGTTGGGATACAAGTGTTCGACCCATATCCATGCCACTCTTGAGTCTTTAGGAAGGAACAAACGCAAGCCACCCACGTTTCGTGGGAGAAGTCAGTTGTCTTGTCTTTTGCTGGCACTGAATCTGACCGTCCATTAACTATTCAACCAAGTGATACAAAATTGAATGGACAGGATCGCTTTTGTTGAACAGACCTGTCCAGCTGTCCTTCTCAAGTACACTGTAGGACAAAATACTCAGAAGGCCTCATACGTGATCTTAGCTAGGGATGGCATTTGATTGGGCTGAGCACAACATAGGACTCGACGGATTTCAAGATTTCGGGCTTGGCCTGACTTTGATAATATTGAGAATGGCCGACCCAGTCCGATCAATAAGCTCAACTTAAGTCAAACGAGTTTTAGTGCCTTTTTTATTCAATTTTTAGAGAGTAAATAAACCCTTTTTTTATCATAAAAATTGTTTTTAAAAAAATTAAGCATTTGACTATAAAATTTAAAAGTACTTTTATCATAAAAATAATTTTTATGGAAGCCAAAATATAGTTTTTTTGAGAAGCTCAAATTTAGAGCTTTTTAAAAAAATACATTTTTAGGTAGATTTTTCAGATTAATTATTGAACCTATTTTTTAATTCTTTTACCTTTATTTTTTATACATAATCCTCACAATATTCACAAACACATTTTTATGTTTATTTTGAGATTTATATAATATTATTTGACTTTTTTGTATATGTTTTAATATTTATTTTTATATTAATTTTACTTATATTATAATCCATATAAAAGATTTGATCATATATATTTTTATTTATGTTTTATATGGTTTAAAATTATATAATAATTAATATATTGTGCTTTGCATATTGTTTAATATATTTTAAATAATATTTATATGAATAAATAATTTTTATTACAAAATAAAATATAGTTAAAATTAAAAGTATTTTTTATTTTTATGTTGCCAAACAGTCTATTGTATGAAACTTTTTTAAAAAAGCTCTTTTTAAAATTACAGCCAAATAATCAACTGATTTATTAGAAAAACTCTTTTTAGAAAAGCTCTACTGATAAAAGCTCTACTGATATAAGCACATCTAAACAGACACTAAGTTAAAATATGACTTTAAAAAGAGATAGACTTTAAATTGTGTTTAAGTTTGAGTTTAGATGCCCCGACCCAAAGTCCTTATTTATTGAATAAAATAGTACCGTTTTGAAAATTTAAATTAAAAATATTGACATAAACATGTTCAAACTTAGGGTCTAAGTCCAAGTTTAAGCATAATTTTTCGGTCCAATCATGGTCGAGTCATATTTAAAAATTCAAATATAACTATTTTAAAATGAATTGTTCTAGTTTATAAATTTTAAATAATTAAAATTAAAATAATATTATTTTTAATAATAACACGCGGAATTTAAAGAGATCTAATAATGCACAATCTTACTATTAACTAATAGAGAAATTATTTACAATAAAATAATATCATTTTAAGAAATTAAATTAAGATAACATCGTCTTAAAATGACTCTAAGCGAGCTCGACCAGCTACTTTAGTTGGGTGCAACCTAATCCTAATCTAAGCCATACCTAATCTTTAACTTACCTTCTTCTTTGATTACCATATCCATTAACTAACTTAATAGGATTCAAAAGATCCATAGACCCTAAATCCTAACTCCAAAACTATGCTTGGATTTCAATCATGCCAAGTTTAGGATTAAAGACTAAGCCTTGGGTCTAAAAAGGGTACAAGGACGGTGTTATTTTCCTACAAAAGGGTACGAAGGGCCTTCTGTAATCGAACCCAAGCCATTAAACTACTACTTTTGGAAACTTTTAAGTTACTTCCAAAACCATTCTTAGCCATTGAATACTGCTGACTTACTTGAATTGGAATTCAAGTAAAATACAGGGTTTCTTGATGTTACTGTTTCTTGGTTTCCAAACAAACTATTGAGAACGGTCGTTTTGATCTTGTCCAAGAAGGTGTTGTCTTTTTATGCTGTATCAATTTCCACTAAGTCACATTATCTCCATTACAGTCTATGACTTTGGTAATTGTTGCGTAGATAATCGATTACCACTTTGAAATATGTTCTCATGCACAAAAGTTAGTGACTATAGGCTTGAAATCTTAAAGTGGTATATATATAAAAATAAAGAATTAAAATTTCTTAATCTCTAATTTTGGAAAATGAACTGTTATATATAAAATTGATCCTGAAATAGTTCTGAAAGATCAACATATATTAGAAACAATCTTAACAAAATATCCCTAGGAAGCAATCATGAGCTCTGAACATTGATTAACCAGTGAATGTGACCAGAACTTGGTTATCTTTCTTTAAGCTTCTCCAACCAATTGCACTGAAGAAAAGTTAAGTAAACGTTTCTTGTTCTTATCCCTTCCAAAGATTGTGATCTGATTGTTATTAATACACATATACAAGACCTGAAGAACAATCTCCGTTTTTATCTCGATCCAAAGCTAAGATCATGACGAGGGGTGGATTTCTCAGTTCTTTCTCTATTCTGCTTATTCTGTCAATTTTCCTGATGATCTGTCTTCTTGCTACAAGTGAAGACGAACAGAAGAAGGTGGAATTACTTTTACTCAGGACTTGTAGATCCTGATTATCTAAGAATTAGACATTTTCCAGGCAATAATCCTGAAGAGTTTTCCAATGAAACAGGATTTCTACATTGTATATCTTGGAGATCACACAGGGAATGACGCTTCTGCAGTAGAAACACACATTAACATCCTCTCCTCAGTAAAATCTAGGTAGGTACTATGTTTATTCAACTATCTTCTCTTCATCTGTTATATGTTGCTGCCAATGAAGGTCCTGGAATGAATGAATTCACCCCGTATGATTGACTGGTGATTACTAGCGATCCCAGTTTCGTGCAGGCGAGTTGCAGCTTGCGATCCGAATTGCAAACGGGTTTTTGGAGTCAACTCGTCGTCAATGTTAAATTTTCATTTATCTCATCACTTGTAATGTGATTATGCAGCGATCAGGATGCTGAAGAGTCCATAGTATACAGCTACACAAAGAGCTTTAATGCCTTTGCTGCGCAACTATCAAAAGCTGAAGCTGATCAGTTATCAGGTATCTGCACGCATTTGCTTACGTGCTATGGATTCCAAATTTGGGAAGACAGTAACGAGGTTGTTGTCTGAATGTTCAGGCTTGGACAGTGTTCTTTCTGTGTTTCCAAATCGATACCACAAGCTTCATACAACTAAATCATGGGATTTTGTCGGGCTTCCCAACAATACAAGGAGGAACCTGAAGGTGGAGAGAAACATTGTCGTTGGTCTACTCGACACAGGTTCTACAAATTTCCATCGATCAGCTGAGCTTTTCACAAGAACAAAAGTTATGTAATCTGTTACTGATTATTAATTTGTCAGGAGTCACTCCACAATCTGAGAGTTTCGGGGACACTGGCCTCGGTCCTCCACCCAAAAAATGGAAAGGCACTTGTGGTCCATTCGCTAATTTCTCAGGATGCAACAAGTACGTGATCTGATCTTCTCCTTTGACCATGAATCAGACAAGAGTTGATTGAACAAAAACATGGGTTTAATCCACTCTACTGCGTTCTTTCTTTCTTTCTTTTTTTTTTCCAACTCCTATCTGGGTTAAAGCAAGCTCATCGGAGCTAGATACTTCAAGCTGGACGGAACTAAACCTGACCCTGATGACGTATTGTCTCCGGCCGACGTAGAAGGCCATGGGACGCACACATCTTCGACGGTGGCTGGGAATTTAGTTTCAGATGCGAGCCTGTTCGGTCTGGCCAAAGGTGATGCTCGTGGTGCAGTACCATCGGCTCGATTAGCTGCGTACAAGGTGTGCTGGGTTAACTCAGGCTGCTCAGATATGGACATACTCGCTGCATTTGAAGCCGCCATACATGACGGTGTGGATGTGATATCCATATCTATCGGCGGTGCAAGTGGCAATTATGTGTCGGATTCATTAGCAATAGGGGCATTTCACGCCACCAAGAATGGCATTCTCACTGTGGCGTCCGCCGGGAACGACGGGCCTAGTTTCGCTAGCCTGTCGAATCATGCACCTTGGCTCTTGACGGTGGCCGCTAGTGGCATCGACAGGGCTTTCAGGAGCAAGATTGAGTTGGGTAATGGAAAGACTGCTTGGGTAAGCAATCACTTGTACTGTCCACGAACGTTTTTGTACTCAGTGAAGCTAACCGATTAGGTAAGTAACTACAGTTTGAATGTGATGAGCACAGGGGAGTGGAGTGAGCATCTTTGAAACAAAGAAACTGTACCCAATCGTTAACGGAGGTGATGCAGCTCGGAACAAGGAGAGTAAAGAGTCTGCGAGGTAAGAAACGCACATTGTGGAATGAACCAGGCAGTGTTCACAAGGTGTTTGATGATATGTGTCATTGCAGCTATTGTTTTGATGATGGGTCATTGGACCCCAAGAAGGTGAAGGGAAAGCTTGTTCAATGCAAACTAGGAACGTGGGGTGCTGATTCTGTGGTTAAAGGAATTGGAGGAGTAGGAGCCATTGTTGAGAGTGGAAGGTTTCTTGATGCTGCTCAAATTTTCATGGCACCAGGAACCATGGTTAACATCACCATTGGTGAAACCATCAACGATTACATACACTCCACAGGGTAATGATTGTTCTGTTATATTCAGTGTATGCTCTTCGCAATCTATGTAAAACGAAACATCGAATCTTCATATGTTCTTGCAGATCACCAGCAGCTGCAGTGTACAGATCCCAAGAAGTTAAGGTCCCCGCTCCATTCATCGCTTCATTTTCATCTCGAGGTCCAAATCCAGGAACAGAACGCATTCTTAAGGTACCGTTGAGCAGACCTTTTCACTTTCCAGCTAAACCAAACCTGTTCTCTGATCAAAAATGTCACAGCCTGATATTGCAGCACCGGGCATTGACATTTTGGCGTCTTATACTCCTCTTAGATCACTCACTGGACGAAAAGGAGACACGCAGTACTCGAAATTCTCACTCATGTCAGGTACTTCCATGGCTTGTCCACATGTTGCAGGAGCAGCTGCCTATGTAAAGTCATTCCATCCAAACTGGACACCAGCAGCAATCAAATCGGCGATCCTCACAACAGGTTCATAAACATATCAAGTTGCACGAACATATCAAGTTGTTACCCTAGCACATCCTATGCAATCTTACACTTGTCTACCTCAATCTGTTTGAAGCAAAACGTTTGAGTAGGAGATCGATCACGGAAGCAGAGTTTGCCTATGGAGCTGGTCAGCTAAATCCGACAAAAGCAAGAAACCCCGGATTAGTCTACGACATGGACGCAATGTCCTACATTCAGTTTCTATGTCATGAAGGCTATCCCAGCTCGTCTCTGTCCGTCTTGGTGGGTTCAAAATCTGTAAACTGTTCTTCATTCCCCGCTGTTCATGGAGTCGATGCTCTGAACTACCCCACCATGCAACTTAGCATCAAAAAGGACCAGAACCCCACCGTAGGTGTATTCACAAGAACAGTGACTAACGTGGGCAGTTCTTCTTCTGTCTACAATGCCACCATTAAGGCTCCAAAGGGAGTGGAAATAACAGTGACACCCATGACTCTGTCCTTCTCTCGCGCTTATCAGAAGCAAAGTTTTAAGGTTAACGTGAAGATAGGATCCATGTCTAGTACCCCGCAGATATTGTCGGGTTCGCTCACTTGGCAAAGCTCTCGTTACACAGTAAGAAGCCCAATCGTTGTGTACAGACCAAAGGATTGGAGTTCGTCATAGTTATACATGAAGCAGAGTGACGATGGAGAACGTAACCTGGTGGGCGTATGTTATAATTGACTGTTATTTCCTCCGTTGTTAAAAAGATAATTAAAAAATAAACTTATAATAAAATAAAATTTTTAATAATTAAAAAATTATCAGTTCAATTCGTAAAAACTTGAAAGAATTCAACTTTTTTTAATTCGGTTTTTAAAATTTCAATTTAATTTAATTTATTAATTTTTATTGTTAAAAATAATTAATTAATTCTTATAAATTAAAATAAATCAATTAATTTTTATTTAGTAAATTTTAATTAAACTTTAAATTTTTCAATAGGTAAAGATAATCTATTTCAATCATATTTTAAATTCTTTAATTTTATTTAATCTTTTATTGGTTTTATAACAATTAAATACTTTTATCATCATCATCATCATTATCACACCCTGTCCAAAATTCTGTAGTGAAGCAAGACCTAAGGGTCTGTTAGATAATTTTTGGATAGAAGGTGTTATTACAACAATTTATCTTCTCAACATTTCACCTACAAAA
>JANSVA010000004.1:1867875-1883324 GCA_025504915.1 Erythroxylum reticulatum
ACTCTATTCTTCGCTTGCTTTGTTGTTTACAAGGATTTGCCTTATTGTGTGTTTCTGAGTTGACCTCATGCACCTTAACATGTAGGGCCATTGAAGTTAAGAATTTGTTTCTTATGAATTGTGTTACATTGAGTGTGACCCTGTACAAGGTATTGTGTCCTAAAGCATCATACTGTGGTCCTTGCATAATATTGTGAGTTGAGGATTGAAGTCGGCTTATAGGTCACATTCTATTGATGGAAAACTGAGTGCGATTTGAATGACATGCTGCACAAGTCAAGGGATTGTCTCTCTTTTTCATGGAGATTGTAGTCATTCTATTACTTACAACCTCAAAACTAGAGCTTTTGAATGAAAGGAAAAAAAAGGCTACAAGGGAAGGGCCCTCCCCTCCTGCTCTCATCTTCTGCTATAATTTCATATTCATACATAAATTTCTTCTTTATTCCTCATAGTTTGTTGTTTGTACCATTTGCATACGAGTTGTTTCCTTTCTTTGCTCGTTTTACCAATGCGCGAGCTATTATTGTTAAGGCAAAAATTAGATAATGCAACTTTCTAAGATTGTTGAATTGATTGCACACTGATTTTGTAACAGAGGATTACAGTGATATGCTCTTATATGCAATTGATGCCCCTTTAATTCAAATTCATCTATGGTAGTTAATGTGTTATTAATAGGATGTTGTAGGAGTTTTGTCCACAAACTCATAATTGTGGGTAAATTACGACAAAAACAAAAGCTGATTGCTATTTCTTACCTCACACAGTTTTTCTTGATGGGTTCCCACTCTCTTCCATTTGATCTCAAGATCAAACAATGAGAAGATACAACTTTCTTCATGTTCTGATTCTTGTGGCCATAGTATTGTAGACATTCCTGTTTAATATTGTGTGTTTTGCAATATAATAATTAACTTTCTTTGGCCTTCTAACAAGGTAGGCAAGAAGACTAGCTTGTATAGAGTGTTTTTTGGTATATTTGAATGATACTATTATGGACTGGGGATTGTGGTGTATCATAAATGTTAACTTTCTTCCAGGATAGATATTACTACATAGTTTCTTCTCAGTTGTACATGAATTTGGAAGATGTTTGCATTGACTTGGATCAATGCATTTTAGAATTAACCTTTAGTTCATCTACATACATTAGGTATATGAGCTTGACATATTGAAAAATACTTTTAAGGATGGACATTCTACATCATCTTTGGGTGTTTGATAAAGAAGATCAAAAGATATTTCACCAACTTAATCATGCCTGACAACATCTCTATATGGGTTCCAATGATCAAACGCATTATGAATTGGTTAGAGAACTTTCAAATCTACATTACAAAGAAGAGAAGTTGTTATCTGAGGTTCTTACATGAATTTGTTTCCTTTCACTTATATATAGTTTTATATTGTTGTACTAAATACCCGATGGTTGCTAGAAGAATTGCAGGAAACCTAATTACCTACATGATTTTGATCAAAGTTCTTCAGTCTGAAATTTAGTTATGGTCCTTGATCCTTAATCAAAATTTGATGCCAGAATTGCATTTTTTTTCTAATTGCATTATTCAGGATGGGAAATTTGATGGAAACGTAAAACTGTTACTTAAGCTTTATGCCTCAATCAAGATTCAAAAATTGTTAATATTTCATCAATGGAGTCACAAAATATAGCAAAATGCTTCTTGTATTCTGAGTGCTCTATGGATCAGTACCAAACATCAAGCTAAATGCTCTTGATTAATTATTACATTGTGAAACCATATAAATATCAATGAGGTCAGAATTAATGCTTACTGCCTATTAATGCCTAATATAGAAGAAACATCTAAAAATACTAAATGCCACATGTTAATTACTGAGGGGGCCAAATAACAGCAGGATGTTGTTCTTTTTGTGGATTGGAGAATAATTTTTGAATTTCAATATGAGGTGATCAAACTTAAAGATGCACATAACGAGAGGTAGTTGATTACTGGTTGTGAGAAGTCATACTATTTATACTTGGATGTGGTAATCATAATATATACATAAGTTTGACTATTGAACGAAGAGTTCTTTGCTAGGAAACTAATCTTGGCTTAGAGAATTCCCAACTTCAATTAGCTCCCAAAGCTAAGTCTTCCAATGATGCATTTTCCAAAACTAAAAAGCCTTCTCCTATATGGAACCTAATTAGTTGTCCCATTTATTAGTTCGAGTTGCTGTTGAAAGCTTTTCCTTAATTCTTCTTGCAAAGCCTTTATTCATCCTTACTATTTTTTGCTCCTACTGTAGTTTTTGAAGATGAAATACAGATTGTTTTTCATGATTCATGATAATTATAGAGTTGGTAACTAACAAGTTAACCGAATGTTTTTTTAAAATGCAACAACGATCATTTTTTTGAAACTTCAGATAGGGTTAACACCTAAGGTCTCCCAAGTTTAAGTATGCCCTCTCTTTTGGTTTAGAGCTCTTGTATATGTAAATGGTCTATGCATGTATTTTTGTGTACATTTGGAAGTGTATATGGAAGAATTGGAATGACTTGTATATGGTTTAGGTGTTCTCCTGTTTCCTAGCAACAAGGGCAGGTCCCTGTTTGTAGCATGCCAGAGACAATGCCATTGGATATTGTTAACAAGACATGTATTCCGTAAAAGTAGACATCTTAAGGAAAAAATTTCATATTTTTGAGCAATTTTCTAGTTTTTCTAAAAGAAGATGTGCCTGTGCAAACTTAGGTATTGAATCTGGAATGTTAGGTCTGATAGAGTAGCTGTGGGAGAAAAACGTTTTGGGTGCCTTATTGTTGTCTAAATTTAGCAAGGAAATTTTTTTTTGAAAGCTAAGACATAGATGAAGAGAATGGTACCTTTCTTGCCTTAGAATTTGTTGCCAGTTAGTATAGCTTATTCTCCAAAGTTGGTCCACTTTTTAGGTCCCTTTTTACATGCCATAACTTTTAGCACAGATCTCTTCTTCCTATCATATTTGGTGAGCATTTAGAGCTTATTAAGAGGAAGAGATAGCAATTTCAATCACTAAATTCTGAGGTCTGTAGTTCAAGTTATGATTTTTCAAAGTTAGTTAGTTACTATTCATTTGGTCTACCTGAATTTTAGCTTAAGTTCATTTTTTGTTCAATGCTTATGAATTTTTCAAATGTGGTTTATCCTTGATTGATTATGCTTGTTTATGAGTCCTAACTCATGTTTCAAAAAATTATGACATCATCTTCATGATTGATTATCTTTTGTAGTAAATCATCACTGTTATTAGTATCAACATCTAGGCTAATACATTTTATGTTTTTTATATATGTAAACAAATATTTAAGGCATGTGATCACTTTTTTTCTTTCATCCCTTTTACAGAGAAGAAGACTTCTAGTGCTAAAGAAAAGAAGACAAATTTGAGTAGCATTGAAATTGATGGTCGAAGAAAAGGGTAATTGCTTTATGAACATGGCATGGTTGCTTTATAATGTCAGGTTATTATTGACGTATTTTTCTTCTGAACCTCATTTTGTTTCGTCAGACAATACAAATTGCAGAGCCTTTATGCATGCAAATGGAAGTTCAGAAACAACTATATGAATAGCTTGAGGTGGGCTATGGACTACTGAATTATTATTAAAAGGCCATTAATGCATATGCTCTGCATGATTTTTTAATGTCAAGTTGGTTTGTCTAGATTCTGATTGTACACTTCAGCATTGGCAATATTGAGGTTTAGAATTCAATATATAAATCATGTCAATTATAAGCGCAGGTTACGAGTGCAAATCAAAGGAGATTACTCCTAGTTTTTATTCCAGGCATAAGGTCAAGTTGGAGTTTGTCAAAAAGTTGCAACTCATTTAAGGCTTTTACTTAGAATTTTGAGCATTTCAAAATTACCAGTTTAATTTTATGCCTTTTTGTAACTAGTAGGGATATTTAGCTCATATATATATATTAATCACCATTTTGTTAATCAATGTTGGCTATTCTTTTTTTATTTTCCACGTCAATTTGTTTGGGATCCTTTTAAATGATTGCTAAAGGAGCAAAAAAAGAAAACCACATAAAAAAAATACTTTATGCTTCATGTTAAATGGTTCAAGATAACATTAATTTGATTTTTCTTTTCCAGTGCCCAGCAAGGAGACAAATTCTAAATTGTTGCCATCTTTATGAAATTTTTGTTTCCATTCAAAGAGACTTTCATAACAATTATGTGATATTTATCTTGCATATGTTTTTATCAATGGTTGGTCTTCAATCTTGAGGTTGCATGCGAACACACACACAAATAAGGTTAAGAATCAACTTGACATGATAATGACAAAAGATGCTGCCAAATTTTGTTCCTCAAATAATTTGAGCCTTCTTTCAACTTTGAATGCTAGACTAGGTCGGGTCTAAGTCCATAATTTTCAGCTGGCAATGAAGATGTAATTGGTTAAACTTGCTTCTGTTTGCTATCTTTGGCGAATATTGAAGGAAGTTGAAGTTAAAGTCAATGCTTGTATTAGAATTGTTTAGCTCATGAATTCAAAGATCCTTTGTTGTGATTATATTTGTAAATTGTGATTTATTCTCAAAACTGGCTAATGTTGATTCGTTTTTAAGAATGCTACTTTCAAAATTGTAACCTATGAAGACACATTTATATACAACCTGATTTTTTTTCCATTTCACCATGAGCTTCCCATAACTTCATTTACATTACGACTTCATTTACAATTTTGCTTTTGCTAAATTTTCCCCCCATAATGTCATCCCCCCAAAAAATAGAAGTTCAATGTTCATTCTATTTTTTTTGTCCATACCATTGTTAGAAGTTTAATGACAATCTTAAGAATTAAACATTTCACATTTTGGCACAAATATTTTTTAACACAACGATTAATCATTTATAGTCGATACATAATAATGAAAATATAAAAAACTACATAATAATGAGAATATAAGAAGGAAATTGCCAATTTTTAGTATGAAACAAAATATGGACCTGGTCGATAAAGATGTATAAATTAACTTAAGCACTCTACTTTCTTTTCCATTCAACAGATCATAACAACTTTGAATAAATTTCTGTACCACAGCAGTAACTTCAGAAATTTTCCACTGGAAAGCACGAACCACGTAACCTGTGGCTGTTTTCTCACCGGTAACAGATCTGAAGTTGCCTTGGATACATTAGAAAGCAAGCATTCTTGACAGAATAACCACACTTTGTCCTAATAAAGAGTTTCATTATTCCATTATACCAATCATGCGTACCAGTAATTTGTATTAATGAAAAGACTTCCCCATGTAATTCAATCTTTTATCGACAGGTTTCGACATTTCTCGTTGCTACTCAAGAGTCTCGCCTAAAAAACCATATTCAGAATTCCCCACTGAAAAGAGTGAAGAAGTTGCAGTCTTTAAGAATTTAGTAGTTTAATTACACTTCCCTGAATTACATTCTGGAGTCTAACCTCTTTTCTATCAATACGTACGTTCTAATTAGTCCTTCAACAATGAAATAAAACAGGATGGAGAAAAAAAATTGATGACAATTTTGATTGAGGTGAACTCATCACTGTCATGAAGAGAGATGCATAAATACCTAAGATCGTTTACTTGGTATGCATTGGCTTCATGGTATAAATTCAATGACAATTGCGTTGTCGACCATTGATTCATTTACAAGTAAAATTCCAGAAATATCAACAGGAAGAGGACAGACATTAAAATTCCATTTCAAATGTGGGTCTCCATTTGTAATTTTTTGAGGAAACAATAAACGTGGGGATCCAGTTACCATTTTAGAATCTGATATAACGTGAAAATCCAGTTAGAGATGTGGGATATGCAAATCAAGTTACAACCAGGAATCACGCAGTGACAAAGTAAAAAAATTCGTTTAACCATCGTAATTAGAAACAATCTGAAATAGTTACTCCCACATTACAACGAGCGGCTAAAATGATGAGCAAGAAAGCAAGTAGAAGAACAAAATTACAAGAAATTATAAAAAAGAATTCCCAAGTAGTTTAGAGTACCTCATCTTCATTGCCCCTCTATCTTCAATTGACTACCCACCCTCAAAGAAACATCCACGGGCCTTTCCTCGTCCTCGAACATATCCAAAATGTTCAACTCTGTAATGCCAAAAAGAACAGCTTCATTCAATACAAAATCTCTTCCAAGTTCCGTTTTTTGTTGTGAGAAGGAAAAGTGGGTATTGACTATAGAATTGAAAAAATTAAAAAAACAATAAAATCAGACCTTGCGTGTAACTTTCTTCTTCTGTACAGGAAGAATAGCGGGATAAACACACCCTTTTTATGCTAAATCTATGCCTGTTCAATTGCCAAAAGAGGAATCAGAGCATGTAAAAGTAGTATGTATGTTATCTGTATCGGTACAAGGAATAATAAACTCAGCGACTATAATTGATCGACGAGTCCATAGAAAATAGAGAAAGAGAGAGATGCACAAGCAACCAACGCATGAAGGAGACGTTCCCTGAATTAAGACAAAAGCAGGTTGGAAAGAGTTGAGATCATCGTCCAAAAAGTAAAGCGGGAAGTAAAATAAAAAAAAGAGGGGACATTGGCTTGGCTTAGGTGAGAAGCCGAGACGAGCGAAGTTGGTTTTAATTAAAACAGAGTTAAAACGTCAAGTTTTAATAGGTACAGGCTAAGGGAAAAGACTCCCTGATGCCTAGGAGCACAGCAATTGGTGTGCTCTCATGCGCTACTCTCTCGCCGCAAACAAAACATCTCATCTCGCCCTTTTCAATAAACTCGATGCACAAACCAAGAGAGGTTTGAGTTTCACTTATTTATTGTACTCTCTTTCTCCATCTCTATTTGTCCGCAATGACAGTATCAACGAAGAAGTACATGTCACAGAACGATCTTCAGAAACACAACAAACCTGGAGATCTATGGATCTCTATACAGGGCAAGGTCTATAATGTCTCTGACTGGACCAAAGACCACCCTGGGGGTGGCCTCCCTCTGCTAAATCTTGCTGGTCAAGATGTTACTGATGCTTTCGTCGCTTACCATCCAGCCACTGCATGGCGTTATCTCGACAATTTCTTTACTGGGTATTATCTCAGTGACTACTCTGTGTCTGAGATCTCCAAGGACTATAGAAAGCTCGTCGCGGAATTTACGAAGATGGGCATGTTTGAAAAGAAAGGACATGGGGTTTTAATTTCGATATGCTTCATGTTAGTTCTGTTTTGTCTGAGTGTGTATGGGGTTTTATGCTCTGACAGCATTTTGGTACATTTGGTATCTGGTGGGTTAATTGGCTTTCTATGGATTCAAAGTGGGTGGCTTGGACATGATTCAGGACATTATAATATCATGACAAGCCCTGGATTCAATCGATTTGTTCAGGTTTTAACTGGGAATTGTCTTACAGGGATAAGTATTGGTTGGTGGAAATGGAACCATAATGCTCATCACATTGCGTGTAATAGTCTCGATTTCGATCCAGATCTGCAGCACATGCCTTTGTTCGCGGTATCGTCGAAATTTTTCAGTTCTCTGGAGTCTTTCTATTATGATAGGAAGATGAATTTCGATTCTTTTGCGAGGTTCTTGGTTAGTTATCAGCATTTGACATTTTATCCCGTCATGTGTTTTGCTAGGATTAATTTGTTTGCACAATCATTCTTGCTGTTGTCTTCCAAAAAAAGGGTGCCCAATAGGGATCAAGAGATTTTGGGATTGATTGTGTTCTGGATTTGGTATCCATTGCTTGTTTCCTGCCTACCCAATTGGGGTGAGAGAGTAATGTTTGTGGTTGCAAGTTTTGCCTTGACCGGAATTCAACATGTTCAGTTCTGTTTAAATCATTTTTCAACTAATGTTTACGTTGGACCTCCTAAGGGTAATGATTGGTTTGAGAAGCAAACAAAAGGGACACTGGATATAATGTGCTCTTCTTGGATGGATTGGTTTCATGGCGGATTGCAGTTTCAGGTCGAACACCATCTGTTCCCTCGATTACCAAGATGCCATCTGAGGACAATTTCACCATTTGTTAGAGAGCTATGCAAGAAACATAATTTGCCTTACAATATTGCGTCATTTTGGAAAGCCAATGTAATGACATATCAAACTCTTCGAGATGCTGCCTTGCAGGCTAGGGATCTTGCCAGTTCAGTTCCTAAAAACTTAGTATGGGAAGCTTTGAACACTCATGGTTGAGATTGAGATTTTGGGGGTGTTATCAGGCCTTGTGAGTATGTTAATCAATAATGATGTTGCAGTTATTTATGCCGAATTAACGTCTTGATATGGTTTGGGTATCAGTTATTTCATTCATTGATGTCTAGGGTGTTTAGCTGTCTGGAATCTTGAAGAAATAATCATCTTTGTTAATTCGTGAAGCTTCAACCATTTTGCATTTGACATTGTGTTGCATATTTGTTAACATTGTTTCTTATAATTATTGGTTTAGGTACTCGTCATGTTGATCACTAGCGAGTTGATGTAGTTCTTTCTTCTCTGTTTCTGGTCGACATAAAATGGAGAAGGGATTTTGGTGGAATATCAAAGTACCATCATTCCATCTATCGCTTGCTGTTGATTGCTTAGTATGCTATGACAAGGCGTTGGGTTTCTCTATATTTATCTTATTATGCAAATTTCAATTTCTGTTCGCAAACTTGTTTAAGGGTTGATTGCTTAGTATGCTATGACAAGGCGTTGTGTTTCTCTATATTTATCTTATTATGCAAATTTCAATTGCTGTTCCCAAACTTGTTTAAGTGATGCATTGAGTAATTTCAACTTGAATATGAACTTTAATTTCAATTGTTGTCCCTTTCGTTACTCAGTTCCTATTTTTGTGCTTTAGATTAAAAACAAACTAGACTGAGGTCTTCTGGCTTCCATTCCGACAAGAATTCATGAATATTAGCAAGGATGTTCCTTTACATAACAGGTAAAACTATATTAATTTATTCCTAATTCTACGAAACCTAGTAAAGTGCTGATAACAACACTTTACAGAGAAAACCTGAATACCAAAAAATGTAAGACTTGGATCCAGAAAAGGTTAGACTAGGATCCCCTATGCTTGATTAATAGAAACTCAGAAAATGAACACTACTCAAGAAGCACAGTTTTTAAGAATTGACATTGTAGATGATACGTCGGATCACCGCCCGTCACTTGTCAAAGCAAAGAGAGGGATATGAAATTTACCATTAATGATTCCAGTTAGCCGCTCCATTAGGACAAACAGTCGGTTAGGCCCTTTGCCAGAAGCACCTCTCTTGTCCAGTTTTCGATCCACGAAATAATCTCTGAACAAAACCCTCGGCTATTTCTGTTAGACCGTAGACAGTAAACAGTGCTACGTAAGGTGGGCTTGATGAGAGCTTTGTCCTCTGATTTGCTTTTATTGTTTGCCAATGTCCACTCTATTGTTTTATCCAGGCCATTCCAACTTAGATTGTATAGTCCCACCTGATAAAACTCTTTTTGCAGATTAGATTCTCCTTCAAGATTGTGGACTAAGTGAATATTCCAGACCAGAGAATCAAATGGTAGTTAACAGTTGTTTCGACTTCTTAAAGGTTGTTATGGCAATGCCTGCCAGCAACCAATTTACATTCTCTTTGGTTGTTAATATCTTTTTCCCTAAGTCATTTTTCCTAGTTTGTGCTCTTATAATCAATTAGTCTAGTTGCAATTTATATATGAATTTCTTAGTGTTTTTCTTATTTTATATTCGGAACTGCCTCTTCTTTAGTGTCCACTAAAACTCTAAAATGCCTTCTTTGTTTTGCCTTCAAAATTTCCTTTTATAATAAAAACTAAAATTTTTGGGATATGCACGGTCACTTATATGACTGTGTAGGTGATCATATATTGCAAAATTCTCTCTCAATCGGGACTTTACACAGTTGTAGAACCTTACACAGGCAAAATACACGTCCCTATATGTCAACATACATGGGTGTTGGGTGTGTATCTCTTCATAGATAGGAACAGTGTCTTCAAAGTTCCACATGTTTATAGTGACTTATATAGTCACTATATAAGATCGTGTATTTATAAAGTTGTTTCAAATCTTTGTTTTATGTCATTATTTCACTTGAATTCTTCTCCTTTTAATCTATGAAGGCAATTATCACGTGTAAATACATTTAAAGAAAAATAAATACCAAAAATACTATTAGATTATTAAATAATAAGCAAAATACCCTAAATATAGTTATATAAATATAGTCAATTAATTGTTTATTAGTTACCGCCTAAGAAGCAGTTGCTTAGCGTCGTTAGTTTGATGTTTGCATTTTATCTTAGTCTGAATCTATAATTAGTAGCTTACTTTCACCTATCTTCTCGAATAACGGATTATTAACTCACAAATAGGCCATATACCACAAAGTAATAGGTAAATTATGGTTTCAAATTAGTAAGAGTAATAAAATGTCAATAAACAAGGAATGACAAAATTCCTTAGATTTTTGATTGATTTCGATAGGTTATTATGTGGGAAGTAGGAGCCCTCTGTATTTAAGATTACTATTAATGATTCCTTAATAACCTCTTTATTTGGCTCCTTTTCATCATCTTCTTTCTCATCTTCATTTTATTCTTGAACAATATCTTCCTCTTCTTCTTAAACCTCTAGCTCCTTTCCACTTCTTAAAGTTATCATATTCATATGTTTCATCAAATCTAGCTTAGTGTATCGGGATAAAATACCTAGTTATTTAGTTTTATAAAGAGTGTGTTATTTGAAGTAAATTTTACAACTACATGCTTAAGATGTTAATACTAATCTTCTTGTTGTTGTTGTGGACATCTAAACGAAGTGTGATCATTAGTTATAATAACTACTCTAATTTAGGTTATAAGTATACCTATATCAGATATCTTGAAGCTAGTTCTCCAAATAAATTGGACGACCCCACATATAGTTTGGTGCATGAAATTCATGCACAAATGTCATAACATATTGTAGATATCGAACAAGCTTTCAAATCCATCTCTACATGTCTCTTGTTCTCATCTTCTAATACTACCATAAATGTTGATATGCTATAATTCTCCTGAGAATAGTGTCTTCTTCTTCCGTCCATTATGTTTGGTAGTTATGATAATGAGTACCCAAAATCCTGAAAAGAAAATGCACATGAAGAAGAAGAAAAGGCTATATTAGGTAATAATTGCTGACTCCATTGACTCCATAAAGCTATTTTTTTTAGATTGCTTGAGATATGCTTAAGAAAGACTTGATATAAAGTCTAGTTCCTCATAAATAAGTGGAGCATCATCATCAATCATGCAAAACATCATCTAGACGTGTTATGCTAGCTTACAATCCTAATGTGGTGAAGGTATTATGGAGCTTGAGTAGTTAGGGGTTAACTGTATCATTTTCTTTTATGCATCCAACTTCTCCTTTCAAAGAGTCTAATTTTAAAAGGAGCTTATGCACCTTAAATCATCTTGAAACGGCTTCAAGTTACTGTTGGAGGACTTCAATCATACCCGTTATACTTCTAATTCAAAAGAGGTAGTGTAATTTGAAACCATGTAAAGAGTTTTCTTTATGCATAATTGATATTGAACCTATATATATATATATATATATAATTTTGGTAATTATTTTATATGATACAACAAGCAAGAGGGGCATTGTTCCATAAGGAAGAACCTTGATAGGCCTATGGAGAACTATAATCGGCTTATGACATTTCCAAATAGCTTTGCATATTTTAAAGATAACCTATTTAAACTGTAGCTTAATTCCAGTCTCTAGATTAAGAGAGATTTATATTAGAATCTCGCCATTTAGGTTCATCAATTACCTGATACTCAAGAGGGATTTGAGAAGGTAGTTTATAGATGCTTAGAGACTAGGGTTCAAGGATTTGAATCATTCAAATTTCTAAGGAAGTTATAAGCTATCAAGCAAAAACTTCAAAAACTTCACCACTCATTGATTATTGAAACTATATTATCTATTAACAAGGGTAAGTTGGAACTGCAAGATAGAAAAAGAGAGATGTACCTACAACCTAGGGATCCATCAAGGAAATAGTAGGAGAGTATAGTAATGGACTCCTATATAAAGGCTTTATAGAATAGTAACTCCATTATTTCGCATAAATATGGAATGAATTGGTTAAATGAGGGGAATTTAAACACCATATTCTTTCATAAAAAAACTCTTTGACAAGAAGCAAATGGAACTGTATCAACACTTTCAAAACCGAGGAGAGGATAATGACTAATCAGAAGGACCTTCTTTCTCATGCTAAGGATTACTTCTAGAAAATCCTGGGAATAAAACAATGTGTTGAAATGCGTTAATATGAACTGAATGATATTATTCCTACTTTAATCGCTAACTCTCATAATGTTATTTCTTTGATGGCCCATTAAGGAAGATGTGAGTAATGTTATTATGGAACGTTTTAACAAAAATAAAATGTTGAAAGCCTAGAATGAAACATTTCATTTCTTGGTCCTTAAGTTCTCTAGTACTTCATTACTCAAGGATTATAAGCCTATCTCTTGTTGCAACACTTTCTATAAATTTATTTTGAAGATACTTGAAAACAAAAACAAGTATTTCCTGATTTGATCAATGCTTCCTAAGCTACTTTCATAAGGCAGATATATAAGTGACGACATCTTCATAACTCAGAACCTATTTAAGGACTACAACTTCAAGGGCTAAGGAAAAAATTATTCCCTTAAAGTGGATATATATAAAGCATTTAACACTCTAGACTAGGCATTAATTTTACAAACTCTGAAGGTTATAAGGTTTCCATTGATTTTCATTTTATAGATAAAAGGGAATTACCACTACATCTTATAGTGTAGTAGTAAATGGAGAATTAAAGGACCCCTTATCCCTTTACCTTTTTACCACTATTAGGGAAGTTTTCTGTAGGATCCTACAAAACAATATTAGCAGAGATAATGGTTTTAGATTTCATAATAAATGCCTCATATTGTAGGTCTTTTAACTTTCTTTTATAGATCTCATTCTTCTCTTTTGGGGTACTAATAAGTCCTTCTTTTAATGCATGATGAACTCCTCGGATGAATTTAGTAAGCTTTTAGGTTTATGTGTTAATAAGGAAAAGACCTTCCTCTTTGTCTCTAAGGACAATGAAACTATAGTGAGATAATTTGAAGGACTAACTGGAATGGCCTTAATTTCTCTTCCTTTTAAATACCTTGGGATCTCAATCTCATTAAGGAGACTTACTTATCAGGACTATCAAAGCTTTTTGGATTCAATCAAGAGAAGCATAGGTAGTTAATCTAATAAGGGGCTAAAATTTCCAAGGAGATTACAATTAGTTACATTTTTGTTGATCATATGGGGCACCTACTGGGTTTCTCTCTTTATGCTTTCTAGGGACATAATAAAGAAAATTAAGAAACTTATCATTTTAATTTAAAACCTTTTACAAATTTTAGTTAGGCAATTGTTAAATTTTTTAAAGAGGGAGGCTTAGGTGTAATCTCTTTATAACTAATGAATAAAGCAATGGAAAAGAGAATATGGAGAATAATGAGTGATAAACACTCACTTTGGGTTAAATGATTCATGGTTACTATTTGAGAGGAAGGAACCTATATGAATGTAGTCCTTGAGCCAATTCTTCCTAAAGCATGTCATAGATCTTTATAAAAGGGAAGTTTTTTAACACTACGATCAATTGCATATTAGGATTACATTTTCCACCTCCCTTTAGTTTGATAATTGGAGCACCTATGGCCCCTTATACCTTTTGCATAATTTATATTCGCTAAGGGTGTTTTGTCTTTGATGCCCATCGAACACATCAAAAATAAAACCCAATTCTGCATAACTAATTTTTGTAAGAGTGATGAGCTAGGATCGTAAACACTGAGAGTGTGTTTTTAGCTTTTGTAATGAATTAATAAGTGTTTAAGATTTAGGGGGTGATGTGTGCTTGATTGTTTATACATTCACTCCTTAACACTTAGTGATTAAAGCAACAAAATGCTTAAGATAATCATTTTCGATTATAATTGGTTTTGGTACAAGTTAGAAGCACAAGAGCTAAAATGAGTTAAAAACACATTTCTTGAGCCATCCTATTGATGTTAAAACTTATTTGTTTTTGTGGAACAAAAATGATATGTATTAGGTTGACTAAGGGATAAGAAAATGAAAGAAAATGAAGAATTCAACATGACCTGCAAGATACAAGGCCAAGTATCCACTTACTTAACAATGTATTGTAGCACCCTACCCTTGCAAGACACGTGCTCGACATCCTGACTGATGTTCGAGTGTGAATCCCTCAAAGATGGCATGCTAGAACAGTCAAAACTCATTGAAACTTGGTACTTTTTTTTCACATTTACCATATGCATATGCAGAAAGTAGTAATCAAATCGGACTCATACTTTTATTTGATAAAAGTCGAAATCACAATTGTCATTACACTTTGATCAATCTCTTTTGCAAAACATTTCCAATTTTCACCAATTATTACACAAAAATATTTTAATACACATCATACAGAAATCGCGAAATATACAAATTTACACAAAAATAAGAAAATATAAATGCATATGCAAACTGATCTCAACCTCTACCTCTTACTTGAATGCAATGGCTATACTTCCGTTTGCCCAACTGGGTAACTCTTCTGAGCCTGAAAAATATTGCAAATTTTGGGTGAGATTTTCAGTGAGTGACCATCCTCAATGTCTCACTCCATCACATAACACATATAGTTTACATATTCACATAATTTGCATTATTTCATTATTATTCATATTGAGTCACATATATCTCGTATTTGCTTGAAACATATCTCACATTCAGGAAATCAGTCTAACTGCTTAAATCATACACATCAAATGCATATTTAATGCTTATGAGACTCACTTTCAATTTGTTATTGTTGTGACCGAGAGCCTATAACTTTCCCGTATCTATTATGGATACCGGGCTCATTAATAACTATCTCGTATCCATTGAAGATATCGGGCTCATTTTACATAATGAGCCTTTGGCTTTTGTACAATTTCTGAGGTTTAAGCTCTTTTTCACAATCTGAGCTTTAAGCTCTTTTTCGGTGGCTACTGTGGTCATAATAGCCTTTATCTTTCATGCATTTATGAAATGAAAAGCATCACATTCACATCTTTTCAATCAGTTAACTTTACACATGTCATCAGACCTTAGTCCGACATTCAAAAATAAAGTTGAGAATCACTTTTTTTTTCATTTATATGTATATTCATATTTCTCTTCGGAACTCAGTCTGGCACTTAACAATCAAGTTAAGGAATCACATATTTCTTCCAATTCATATTCAAGTATCACTTCAATATCACATTCACATTCAAGTATCAAAAGTCTTGGACCTTCAATGTCTGGAAATCAGTACAATCACAATCACATTCATTAGTAATTCAATACAAAATTTAAACAGAACAAACAGTA
>JANSVA010000004.1:1891701-1917888 GCA_025504915.1 Erythroxylum reticulatum
TTGATATTTCTCTCGATGGTGTCCTAATGCCTTTAAACATCTATTGCTGAAATATGTATTATTTGCTTGGATGTGGTAATCATAATATGTACATAAGTTTGACTATTGAACGGAGATTTCTTTACCAGGCAACTAATCTTGGCTTAGAAAATTGTCAATTTCAATCAGCTTAGCAAGCTAAGCCTTCCAATGTTGCATTTTCCAGGATTGATGAAAGTCTGAAATCTGTAGGGAAAATCTGTTAATAACCTATCTTCCAAAACTAAAAAGCCTTCTTCTACATGGAACCTAATTAGTTGTCCCATTTACTAGTTCGAGTTGTTGTTGAAAGCTTTTCCTTAGTTCTTCTTGGAAAGCCTTTATTCGTCCTTGCTATTTGTTGCTCCTACTGTAGTTTTTGAAGATGAAATACGAATTATTTTTCATGATTCATGATAAATATGGAGTTAGTAACTAACAAGTTAACCGAATGTTTTGTTTTAATGCAGCGGCGGTCATTTTTGTGAAACTTTGGAGAGGGTTAACACCTACGGCCTCCCAAGTTTAAGTATGTACTCTCTTTTAGTTTAGGGCTCTTGTATATGTAAATGGTCCATGCGTGTATTTTTGTGTACATTTGGAAGTGTATATGGAAGATTTGGAATGACTTGTATATGGTTTAGGTGTTGTCCTGTTTCCTGGCAGCAAAGGCAGGTCCCTATTTGTGGCGTACAATGCCATTGGATATTGTTAACAAGACATGTATGCCCTAAAAGTAGACATCTTAAGGAAAAATTTTCATATTTTTGAGCATCTTTTCTAATTTTTCTACATGAAGTTATGCCTGTGTAAACTTAGGTGTTGAATCTAAAATGTTATGTCTCATAGAGTAGCTACGGGAGAAAAATGTTTTGGGTGCCTTACTGCTAGCCAACACCTTAGGTTATGAACCATGAATCTGTGATTTCGACTGGCGATAAAGGAAAAGCCATTAGTGGGTCCAAGCCCCTCGAAATCGGGGAAACCTCCCACCCAAATCTGCGTGACGCCATAATGATTCTCTTCCTCGCAAACTTGGGTTACCCATATTCAACGGACAGGATCCCGATGCATGGCTCCTACGAGCAGAAAGATACTTTAAGCTGAATGGGTTTGGACCTGACGAGAAGCTTCGAGCAATAGTTGTTTGTTTAGAGGGTGATGCTCTCGCCTGGTTTTATTATGAAGAGAGTCGAAAATCGTTCCATGGATGGCAGTAATTTAAGAAGCTAGTGTTGGAACGTTTCCGCTCTATTAAGGTTGGCACTTTGATGGAACAGTTGTTTGCCCTACGCCAGACAACAACAGTGGCAGAATACTGCCGCAACTTTGAAGTGCTGTCCTCTCCCTTCCCTGATCTTCCAGAAACGGTGATTGAAAACACCTTCATCAATGTGCTGCAAGACCATATCAAGGCTGAGTTGAGATTATGGGAACCCATAGGTATGGGTCGGATCATGAAGGTCACAAAATGACTTTACTAAAAACCACCGTATGGGAAATACGTCAGCCAACCTTTTTGACAAACCTCGAGGAATTTCTCCTTCATCAGGTACGATGACTCTCCCAAGACCACTCTCTTCATCCCTATTCTCTAAATCAACCCATTCTGCTCCTGCTATTGCTTCTCCCACTTCGAAAAAGCAAACCTTCTCCACCAACCCAGCCACCTCAAACACCATCAACCCACCCAGGTTCTACCAGCTCACTAAAGCCGAGATGAAGGCCAAGAGGGAGAAGGGCCTTTGCTTTAAATGTGATTAGCGATATGGGCCAGGTCACTGTTGCAAGAATAAGGAGCTCCAAGTCTTGTGTATGGAGGATGATGAGCCGGAGGTATTGGAGGAAGAACCTCAACAGGTTTCAGCCGATTCCAGCCCTTTAAATGAAGCAGAAAATATGGCATTGTCCCTTTCTTCCTTGGTTGGGCTTACGGTTCCTCACTCTTTAAAACTTTGAGGATTTGTGAATCAGAAGGGGGTAGTGGTTATAATCAATTGTGGAGCTTCCCACAACTTCATCCCCTTCACTCTCATTGCTGATCTGAATTTGCCAGTTACTCCTACCACCAACTTTGGAGTCACCCTTGGCACTGGAGAACAGATCCACTCTACAGGTATATGCTGCCAACTTTGCCTTCATCTACCAGAGGTTGATGTCATTACCGACTTCTTCCCTCTCCCTCTTGGGAGTACACATTTAATTTTGGGATACCAATGGCTCCTCTCCTTAGGAGCATCATACATGAATTGGGCTAACCTGTCCATGGAGTTTATGGTCGATGATCGTATGGTACAGCTGCAAGGGGATCCTGCTCTATGCAAATCTCAGGTCTCTCTCCCTGCCATGCACCGCATAATAAAAAAAGAAACGACATGGGTACTTATTGGAATTCCAGCAACTGAGCTTAGTTGAACCTGAGCCTCTGCAAGACACTATCCACTAATCGTCCCACAGCCCTTCGGCTCTACTCCAGGAATTCAAGGATATTGTTCATTTGCCTCCTGGACTGCCACCAACAAGGAGTAAGGATCACATTATAATTTTGAAAGAGGGAACTTCTCCGATATCGCTTGTCACTGAGATGTTAGCAGCCGACATTATTCAGCCCAGTAATATCCCCTTTTTCAGTCTAATTTTGTTGGTAAAAAAGAAAGATGGCAGTTGGCATTTCTGCGTGGATTACAGAGCTTTAAATCGAGCTACTATTCCGGACAAATTTCCTATTCCTGTCATTGAAGAATTGCTCGATGAACTCCATGGTGCAGTCACCTTTACAAAAATTGACTTAAAGTCTAGGTACTTTTAGATTCGAATTCGTCATAAAGATATTCCTAAAACTGCCTTCCGCACTCACAACGGGTATTATGAGTTCCTCATCATGCCCTTTGACTCCAAAATAGATTTAATTTTAGAATTTAATTCATAATTTTTAATTTTTAAAAATATTAAAATTTAAAAATTATGAATTAAATTCTAAAATTAAATCTATTTTGTGATTGTTGTTTTACTTTAAATTATACATTTAAAAAATAACTTATCACAAAATTATTTTATCATAAAATATTTAAATATATAGAGTGATTTTTTATTTTTAATATAAAATTTTATAATGTTCTTATTTACTAATAATATTATAATTATGATGTCATGTTAATTTTTATCTATTTTGAGTAAAAGTACGTAACAAAAAAATAAATTCTAATACGATATAATTTTAGAGTTACGGATAAATAAAATATATAATAATTAAAAATATTAAAAATCTTTTAAAATGTAATAAAAATAAAAATTTAATGTAATTAACCTTAAGAAAGAGTCGAGCATTAAATTAAAATGGGCTCTGTTAGTTATCAACTTTTTGAGGTTCTGAGTACGGAGTAACCTATTTAGGCCCATGTTGAGATGACAACGGCCCAAGATCTAAAAGAAGTAAGTATGGGCTGAGTCCACTTCACATTTTTTTAATAATTAAACATCAAAAGGAATTAAAATTTAAAAGTCTGGAAACTTAATTTTAATTTAACAAAAAAATATTTTATCTTCTCGCACGCATCATGATCATTACACAACACACATGCTTCTACTTCTTTCCTCAGTGGACGCAGCCACTATGTCATTGTAACAAGTAGAATAAAGTAAGTTGGGTTTTTTAATTTTTGAGTTCAAATTCAACATGATGGAACACAAATTAGCAATCCTCTTTCTCTTAATCTACTTTTTAACTTAAAGCTTGAGAGTTTATACATCAAGTTAGGGATGTCAATTTGGGTTGAGTTGATAGGGTCACTAACAAGATACGAGCTAAAAGTAATTAGCCCAGCCCGACTCGAGGCTTAATTATTGTTTTAAAAATGACATCATTTGTTGTTTTATACAAAATAATATTATTTTTGACATCTTTTTTATATATAAAATAAGCTGGATTATCAGGCCTATTTTAACTTGTCGAGTTACGGATCATCTTAACTCTAGGCGGTTCTATCTGGCCTATTGATATTCCTATATCCAATCAAATCATTAATATTTATTCTGAATTATCATAAAAAAGTTAAAAATATAATCATGATATCATAAATAAGACGACAACTTTATTTCTGGAAGTTAGCTTCACCTACTATTCTCAGAGTACGCACTCACTATTGTCACGTCCTATGACCATGGTCCCAACCATAATGTCGCCTTTTATTTCTGGACCTTGACAGCCGTTTTCCTTGAGGATGAAGCAAACAAGTCAATAGGACAGGTATGGAAATCCTATAAAAGATATCAATGTTTAAAATGGTGATGTTAAATTAATAAGAGAAGATATTAAAAATATAAAATGTCTAATATTATTATTAGATTGTTAAAAAATTTATTAAAGATTAAATAATTTAAAATATGATTGAAAGATATTGTCCTAATTCAAATTTAATTAAAAAAAGATATTGTTAAATAAAAATTAATTGATTTATTTTAGTTTATAAGAACTTATTAATTTACAAAAATTGACAGATTAATTAATTAACTGATCAGTTTTTAACAACAAGAGTTATTAAAATAAATCGAACTGAAAAGTTAAAAACTGAACGATTTAAAATTTTTAATATTAAATCAGTAAGATTTTTTAATCATCGATAGATCGATATACACAAGATTTCTTTTCGCTGTCTAATTTAATTTAATCGGAGCAAAATTAGTATTGGCAATTAGTTGCTTTTGTTCAGCATAAGTCTAAAAATTTATGCTCGTGTTCGGACTCGATCTAAAATTTGTTCAAATATGAATTAAATCCAATTATTTATATTTTTAATTAAAAAATTTGAAACAACATAATTTTAGCTTTGACTCGAAATCTGATTGACTAAAGCTGAGTCAATTAATTTTAGATTAGGTTCGAGCCAAAATGTCGCATGATTTTCTATTAATTTTTATTAGAAGTGTTTAATATGAATAATTAAGTAATTATCTATCACACACTTATCAATTTTTATTATATGATAATCCATATCAAAATATTTTGACAGATATAACCTCGAAATTTTATAATTTTAATCAAAGTAGAGATGTAGATTTTTTAATTATTTAATTTATTCAAAAATACATAATTTAAATAATATTTAATGAACATTTTTAAATAAAAATAAAATTGGAGTAAGTGAAATAAATTATTTTTTATTCATTTATTCATTTTTTGTGAGTATATTAATAAAATTTTGATTTTTTTAGTATCTTTCTTTTTCTTTATCTTTATTTGACTGAGTTTTGTTAAAGATTATGTGTTAAACGTGTAGCTTGGGATAGGATTGTAATGAGTCAAGCAATGACTCGGCCTCGATTGAATCCGACTTGGTCAGGACGACCTATTTCGGTCTTCCGGCTTGGACCAGGCCCAGCTAGGGTCCGAATGCCATCTCTACTCGTGGAGTTCTGTACATAACTTTGTTATGATCAAAGGCGTGCTCTTGGATCCTAAAAAATGAGAAAAGTAGATGATCTTTTTCATGATGATGAATGGGCACATTGAGTTCACTCCAGATCAGCCTTTCATGTCTTTTGGCCTATATATATCTTACTTATTTAGATCCAACGATAGTTCTATGAGAAGCTTTTTGCTCTTTCTTTGTCTCCACGCACTGTACTGATCACGTTGGCCTGGCCATTTTCATGTTTTTGGTTGGTTATAGCATCACATCATAGGTTTCAGAACCGAAAGGAATTTTTTCTTTCTGGTGTTTTAACTCTTTTTTGTCTCTGATTATGACAGCTGCAATGAGGTTAAGCTTGTTCTTGATGTTGTTGATGATGTTCATGGCTATGGATTTAACTGTCGCAAAGAACGAAAAGACGTATGTAATTCATATGGATAAGTCCAAGATTCCTGATACCATTCAATCTGCAGGAAGCTTCAAGCAATGGTATGAATCAGTCATTGCCTCTTCTATCTCAGGATTGTCGTCCCATGAAGATGATGACGAAGAAGAAGAAACAGAAACAGAAACAAACCCTCCTCAGCTTCTCTATGTTTACAAAACTGTTATTTCAGGCTTTGCTGCAAAACTATCAGATAAACAAGTTAATGCCTTGAGCAAAGTTGATGGCTTTCACGCTGCAATTCCTGACGAGATTCTAACTCTCCACACCACCCACTCCCCGCAATTTCTTGGCCTACAATATGGAAAGGGACTTTGGACCTCTCAAAACATGCACTCGGATGTGATAATTGGCGTTCTCGACACTGGAATCTGGCCGGAACATGTCAGTTTCGATGATTCAGGTATCGGACCAGTGCCCTCCGGATGGAAAGGAACCTGCGAAAATGGTACCGGTTTTACTCCAGCAAATTGTAACAGGAAGCTCATCGGTGCAAGAACATTCTATAAAGGGTATGAAGCCATTTTTGGGAAGATCAATGAAACTGTTGATTATAAATCTCCTAGAGACGCACAAGGCCATGGAACACACACAGCTTCAACAGCAGGAGGCAACCTTATAAAGAAAGCAAGCTTTTTCAGAGTGGCAAATGGCTCAGCTTCAGGAATGAGGTACACAGCTAGAATTGCAGCTTATAAAGTTTGCTGGTCCTCTGGTTGCATCAACACCGATCTGTTGGCTGCAATAGACAAAGCTGTTTCTGATGGGGTCGATGTGTTGTCCCTGTCTCTGGGAGGTACTCCTAAGCCATACTATAGTGACGGTATCGCTATAGCTTCATTTGGGGCAATCAGCAGAGGAGTGTTTGTATCTTGCTCCGCTGGGAATTCAGGTCCATTTGGCTCCACCGTAGGTAACACTGCACCGTGGATCATGACGGTGGCCGCGAGCTATACTGATCGAAGCTTTCCAGCAACTGTCAAGCTTGGCAATGGAGCAAAGTTTACAGGATCATCTCTAAATTACGGCAAGACAACCAAGCAATTGCCTCTCGTGTATGCAGAAACTGCTGGCATTCAAAGAGCTGAGTATTGTGTGACTGGTTCGCTTGACAGAAAGCTTGTCAAAGGTAAAATTGTTGTTTGTGACAGAGGATTAAACAGCCGAACACAGAAAGGAGAAGTTGTGAAATTGGCAGAAGGAGCAGGAATGATTCTGGTTAACTCTGAACGTGAAGGTGAAGAACTTATTGCAGACCCCCATGTTTTGGCAGCTACCACTGTAGGATATTCAGCAGGAAAAACTATCAAATTGTATCTCAACTCAACCAGAAGTGCAACAGTCTCAATTGCCTTCGGAGGGACAGTTTATGGTGATCCTGCACCAAAATTGGCAGCTTTCTCTTCCAGAGGACCCAGTTTGCCAGGTCCTGAAGTGATCAAACCAGATGTTACTGCACCAGGGGTCAACATCCTAGCCGCCTGGCCACCTGCTACTAGCCCATCAAGGCTCAAGAGTGACAGAAGAAGTGTGCTCTTCAATATAGCTTCAGGAACTTCCATGGCTTGCCCTCATGTTAGTGGTTTAGCTTCACTACTCAAGTCTGCACACAGAGATTGGTCACCAGCAGCAATAAAATCAGCATTGATGACCACAAGTTACACCCTAGACAACAGAAATGTTCCAATTTCAGATGTTGGATCTAACAGTTCTGCTTCTGCGACACCTTTTGGTGTTGGTTCAGGCCACGTTGATCCAGAGAGTGCATCAGATCCAGGTCTAATATACGACATTACCACAGAGGACTACCTCAGCTATTTGTGTAGCCTGAACTATACATCTTCCCAATTAGCTCTGGTGTCCAGAAAAAGTTTCAACTGTCCAAAACGTCACCAACCTGGTGACTTGAATTACCCTTCTTTTGCTGTGATTCTTCCAGGTAATGCTAAAAAACCAACCATCAAGTACAAGAGAACCGTGACAAACGTTGGGATGCCTACAAGTACTTACGTGGTACAAGTTGATGAGCCTGATGGCGTATCTGTCACTCCAGAGCCTAAGACTTTGAGGTTTAGTAAACTGGGACAGAAACTGAGTTACAGTGTGAACTTTGTCGGATTGGTGGAAAAAGATACAAGAGGGGTCTCCTCTTTTGGGTCCATTGTTTGGGTGTCAGGAAAGTATAAAGTGAGAAGTCCAATAGCTGTAACTTGGGAATAATTTTGCGATAAGAGCAATTTAAGATGGAAAGCTTTGAACTTTGATGGGAAAAAAAAAAAAAACCAAAACCAACTTATTGATTGTTCCAGGCACAAACCAGAGGAGAGAACATGTTGCTTTAGATGTTTCCTCAGTGTTAAGTTCTACGTGTAATGATTGCTTTAGATGTTTCCTCAGTGTTAAGTTCTACGTGTAATGATTTAAAACCGCTTGAAGCTTAAACTTTCATTGTTAGAACTAAAAGGGTACGTCTCCCTCAACTTGCCATCTGGCTCATGCAACGTAATTCCTAATTTCATATTTAATATCAGAAATACGAATTAAATTGGATTGAAATTCGTTCTCAGGTGATTCAAATGCGTTACCGCACATGTTTTTTTGGAAAAATTAAGGATTAAACCGTGATATCCGGGTACAAGGAAGGTGATGAAGTCCTGAAAATTTCTCGCTCTTGTTCTTCATTGTTAAGTTTTAACAGAATCCATTCCGCATTCAGGAAATTGCTAAAGGTAACAGATTTTTTGTTGTTCCTCTGCAAAGCTTTCGTGAAATTTGTTTCATATCTTGTTCTAATCTCTAAGATGTCTTGATGTTTCCCAGAAAGTCCGGTGCTTTTTGGTTTACTGTTCTTCCGTTCCTTGAAAGATGGGAACTTTTGATAGCAAGAACCAGTCTTTGTTGTCTTTGCTGCATGTTCTGTCTCATTGATGAGTCCAAATCTTTCATTCAATTACCATTATAAGAACTATCAAAAGGATTTACTGTTTGATCGTTAGATGGATGATCGCGGTTCATCATCTTCATTCCCTTACAACAATCCATATCCATACCCTTACTATTATAATCCTCCACCTACACAGAATCATTCATATCCACCTTCCTATTCAAATCCAAATTATGCATATGGTTATCCCCAAACGTACCCTTCACCTTATACGTATCCACATGCATATGTTTATCCCCAAATGTACCCTTCTCCTTATATATACCCGCCACGTGGATATACGGCGGTGCCACCGCCATTGATTCCGATGACAAACCCTCCAGACCCTTTACACTCTCAAGGCAATCCTTCACCTTCACATTCCACATCCCAGTACCCTTATGAGCATCAACCACGAGAATACCCATCTAATGGCAGTAACATGGCACAAGTGCCCTCCAGGTGTAATGGTTTTGCCAGTCATCATAGAAAAGATATTCCTTATGTTGACTCCGAGTCAGAAACGTATTTGCACTCATCTTTAGATGATCACTCAAGTAATTTGCAATCGGATGATCATGACGAACCTTCTGCGCCTGCATCTCCAACAGCTCCTTCGGTTCTGTCAATGCCTGATTCTCCTTCCAGCTATCAGAATGAAAGTCCAGTGTTTTATGGTTGTCCTAATAACTCCTTTCCGAGCAATTGGAAAGAGCCATGTTTGGACCGCATTGATTCATCTGGACATTATATTTCTTCTGCTCATTCCCATTCGGTTTCGTTTGATGGCTACCAGAATTATCAGAATAGGCAGCTTGTACTGTTTCAGAATAATAAAGTGTCTTTGAAGGTTTTGCTCTTACATGGGGTCTTGGATATCTGGGTCTATGATGCCATGAACCTTCCCAACATGGACATGTTCCACAAGACCTTGGGTGATATGTTTATCAGTTTCCCTGCAAAAGTTGATGGGAAAATAATCCATAAGATCACCAGTGATCCTTATGTTACAATTTCTGTTGGGGGTTCTGTAACTGGGAGAACATTTGTGATCAGCAATAGTGAAAATCCTATTTGGATGCAACATTTTAATGTTCTTGTTGCTCATCATGCTGCTGAAGTGCGCTTTGATGTCAAGGACAGCGATGTTGTGGGATCACAATTGATAGGCTTTGTGGCAATTCCTGTCGAACAGATACAGTCCGGTGCTAGAGTAGAAGGATTCTACCCTATCTTAAACACCAGTGGAAAACCATGTAAGCCTGGAGCTCTGTTGAGAATTTCAATTCAGTACATTGCAATGGAGAGCTTGAGAAGTTACCATCTAGGTGTAGATGCTGATCCTGACTCTCCTGGTGTGCCAAACACATATTTTCCCCTTAGGAAGGGTGGAAAAGTGACTCTTTATCAAGATGCACATGTTCCAGATGGGTGCCTTCCAACTTTGAAACTTGACAATGGGATGTCTCATGTTCATGAAAAATGCTGGTACGACATCTTTGACACCATAAGTCATGCTAAACGTCTGGTTTACATTACTGGTTGGTCAGTGTGGCACCAGGTTAGACTGGTCAGGGATGCTGGTCATCCATCAGGTGTCACCCTTGGTGATCTTCTAAGGTCCAAGTCCCAGGAGGGAGTAAGAGTGCTGCTTCTTGTTTGGGACGATCCTACTTCTAGGAGCATTTTGGGATATAAAACAGTAAGAAGCATACTTGTTTCCATATTTAATTACAGTGGATTGATAGTGGGTTACTTTGATGTCTTGTATCTAGAAAACTGGCTTTGATTTACTGATTCAGACATATCACTCAGAGGTCTCTTTGCAATCACTAATGCAGGATGGATTCATGGCAACACACGACGAAGAAACACGCCGGTTCTTTAAGGGTTCATCCGTGAAAGTGCTTCTTTGTCCTCGCATTGCTGGAAAAAGACATAGCTGGGCCAAGCAAACGGTGTGGTAATCTGTTTAGAATAGAAAATTTGTTCTATGTTTACAAATTGTTTCCTCCATAAACCAATTTCATGAATAAGACCTCACAAGATGTAATGAAAGCAGTAATGCTATAAGATATAAAGATCCATGGCTGAATTATCTATGTTTTTTCGCTCAGGTTATCAATTGAGTGCTAAAAGCTACACATTATTCACCTTACACTATATTCTTTTTTAGTAGAAACACAAGTGTGTGGGATGGGCTTATTACTGCTTTGACTACTGTTGTTCTTTCCTTTCTGCCAAAACTCCAATATCATTGATTTCTGCTTGAACTTTATCAGCAAATGCTTACCAGTTGCTACCTCTTGAGTGATCAAGATACTTCTGTTTACTACTTTCTGTTTCCTGTCATGTTAAAAAGAACAATATATGTAGTTTGTGTAAGGGTAACTATTTTCTCTACTTCTTACAGAAAGTGACATTTCTTTGGAAGCACTATCCTGTTCTTGTAAATCATGTTTCAGTTAATAGTTTCTGTATGACCTGTATTATCAATATTTACTACCACACATGTCAGGAAGATAGTTCGTTCTCTCCAACTTGCTGTTTCCTGTGCTGATAAAAAGCAGAAAATTCTTTGAAACTATTAATGAAAACAATGCAGCTTATTATCCACCAAAAGCTTTCCTTCCAATTTTGTTGAGTATGAACTATAAGCTTCCTTGTTCTTATTCACCAGGAAGTTGGAACTATCTACACACATCACCAAAAAACTGTTATTGTAGATGCTGATGCTGGGAACAAGAGAAGAAAAATCATTGCTTTTGTCGGTGGACTTGATTTATGTGATGGAAGATATGACACTCCATACCATCCCATTTTTAGGACCCTTCAAACATTGCATAAAGATGACTACCACAATCCTAATTACGTTGTAAGCTTTTAATTTTACGTCCTTGTTCTTCGGAGTTGTAAATAGATATGCATCAGAAACAAACTCTTATTTGCAACATTCACTTTTTAAAGGGAAGCAGAAGTGATATTTTTCAATATAGATGAGGTTTTGGTAACGTAATTTGCAGAATTTTAGCAGTAATTAAAGTGATATATTTATTGATAGAGTTTTAGGAACTAGTTGAGGTACTTGCTCCTCTTATCGATCGTGTAATCATGTAAACTTGACTAAGCAGGGCAGTAATGCTGGTTGTCCAAGAGAACCCTGGCATGACTTGCACTGCAAAATTGATGGCCCAGCAGCATATGATGTTCTAACCAATTTTGAGGAGCGCTGGCTCAAGGCTGCAAAACCTCATGGGATTAAAAAGTTTAAAAAGTTATATGATGATTCTTTGCTCAGGTTAGAAAGACTTCCAGATGTTTTAGGTCTACTTGACGTTCCTGTTCTTAGTGAGGAAGAAGACCCTGAAGCTTGGCATGTTCAGGTGTGGGTGATACTGATAGTTTTTGGTTTTAGTTTTACTTGATTCTACTGGGAAAACAGAGAAAAGCTGGAATTTGCCTTAATGTTAGCTTGTTTGTTCTTGCTTACAAATGGAATGCATTCATTTCCTTCCGGGGTTCAAACTTGCAGATTTTTCGATCAATTGATTCAAATTCTGTTAAAGGCTTCCCTAAGGATCCAAAGGACGGCACAGCCAAGGTGAGTGAACAGTTTGTAACTTAAGTTGTTTCCGTTAAAGAGAATCAGTGCATTTCACACGCTGTATATTTGCTCAAGCTGATGAAATTTTTGTTGTGACAGCATCTTGCTTGCGGGAAAAATGTACTTATCGACATGAGCATACATACAGCATATGTGAAGGCCATTCGATCTGCGCAACACTTCATTTATATAGAAAACCAGTACTTCATTGGTTCCTCCTACAATTGGGGTTCACATAGAGATATAGGTAATGAACTCCTTTTGTTTCTTCAATGATCCTGTTAAGAGGTGTTACTTCAACTTTGCATTAGAGCTGGTTCTGATCCTTTCTAGTTGGAAAAACCTGTGGTTGAGATCTTATCTGAGGGTTTCTCCACTTCTGTTAACAAAATGGTCCTAACCCTTACTTCTTACATATAGAAGATAAGACAGCAATTAGGAAACAAAAGGCTAAATAAGAAATAGTCTATAAGCTTTAGTGCTTACTCCCCATTAACTTCTATGGCTGTAAATCTATGCTTCCTGACTCGCTTCTACACCAGAAAATAGTTCTGAGTGCTTCTTTTCCTAAAGAAAAGATTCAATAAAAGAATTTTGTTCTTGTTTAAACTAGATATTATGTAAATGTCCACCATTGTATTGCACCAAAGAAAATGTTTCTCCTCCATTCGTTGCAGGTGCTGATAACTTGATTCCAATGGAAATTGCACTAAAGATTGCTGATAAAATCAGAGCACATGAAAGATTTGCCGCGTACATCGTAATCCCAATGTGGCCAGAGGGAGCTCCAACTGGTGCAGCTACTCAAAGGATTCTATATTGGCAGGTGAGCCTGAATGTAACTTAAAGCTATGGTTAATCCTTCCCGAAGGACATGTACCTTTTCTTCATTTGAAGTTTCACTAATATGATGGTGGATCTGAATACATCTATTCACTACTATGTTCCAAAAGATGATAAGAGAAATTAGTTAACTGGAAAATTATGATCTGCTGCAGCATAAAACTATGCAAATGATGTACCAGACAATATACAAGGCTTTAATAGAAGTTGGCCTTGAGGAAGCATTCTCACCACAAGATTTTCTGAACTTTTTCTGTCTTGGCAATCGTGAGGCCCCTGATCCATATGACACTCCAGATGTGTCAAGCCCCACTGCTGCAAATACTCCACAGGTATATATTTATCCCTCCAGGAAATTATTATTTTGAGCTATCAATTATTTGCAGGACTAGTTCGAGATGAAAAAGAGCAAAATGTAAAGACATCTTCAAGGAGTTCCGTTTTTACAATGAAAAGTGGCACTCTTTTCATACCTCTGTGTTAAAACCTTGTGTTTTGTCAAGTTGGAAAGTTGATGGCAGTGGCTGGTGATTCAAACATTGCGTTGTTTCCTGAGATTAGTGTCAGAAACTCATTTGGATACAATAGACATTTAAGTCTCTCTATTTTTGGTGTGTCCAGACACTTAGCAAGAAAAGCCGAAGATTCATGGTTTACGTCCACTCGAAAGGGATGATAGTTGATGATGAGTACGTAATAATAGGGTCTGCAAACATAAATCAGCGTTCCATGGAAGGCACAAGAGACACTGAGATTGCAATGGGTGCTTATCAACCTTGTAAGACCTGGGCCAAAAAGCAATCTAATCCACAGGGACAGGTAAAGCAGAGTAGAGAGATTTGTTTTGAACAAGGAATTTCAGTCATCTCTAGTGCTATTGAGACACTTTCTATTTCTGTGCAAACTGTGTTTTATAGATATATGGATATCGTATGTCCCTCTGGGCAGAGCATATGGGGCATCTTGATGAATGCTTTGAAGAACCAGAGTCTCTTGCGTGTGTTAATAAAGTCAGATTGATGGGGGAGAAGAATTTGAAACAGTTCTTATCTGATGAAGTAACAGAGATGACAGGGCACCTGCTTAAATATCCTGTTGAAGTTGATCGAAAAGGGAAAGTGAGGTCTATTCCAGGATGTGAAAGTTTCCCTGATATGGGAGGAAATATACTTGGCACATTTATTGGCATTCAGGAGAATCTAACAATCTGATTAAACTTGTCATTTACAGTTTTTACCAGAGAATAGAATGACTTGCAAGATGACCACATACACTTCTGAAACTCAGGTTTCCTGTACCAGTGAGTAATCTGATTCTAATAAATGTTGTTATATCAAATGAACTGGCCATTGAGTGTTACCTGTCCCTTCTCTTTCAACACTCATCAGTATGTAAGTTGTCAAAGAACAGCTCGTACAGCCAAATCAACCTGTCACAACCAACTCAAAATTGCGAAATCAAATTGTTCAAGCTCATCTAAGAGATCAGTATAATTGATAATGTTAAGAAAGTTGGATCCTTTTAAGGGCAATTCACCAGCTTTGCTCTTCGGGTAGTTTCATCTACTTCCACCCGTAGGCCAATACTAGCAATTTCAGGCACATTAACAGTACCTTGAAGTTCCAATTCTGCGACCACCTTGTGATTTTCTACGTTACCTTCCAAAACATTCCTTACAGCCCATATAGCCCACTCCTTTAGAAATGGGTTATCTTCGTCTATAACACAATGCTGTAACAGCAGAAGAATTCCATTCTTCTCTCTGATCTCATCCTGCACATGTTTCATTCGATATGCACAATTACCAATGAGTGAAACAATGTCTCTTCGGAATCCTTTATAAGGACAGACTTTAGAGCAGCTGAAACTAGCTGCTGCTTCTCGATTCTCACTTTGTGTCATAGCTTTTCTGATTATAGCAGGAGGCTCGAGGTCACGAAGAAGACCTAAAAGCAATTCAAGTAGTCCAGCCGAGACAAGTGCGACAGCAACATTCTCAGTGTTTACCAAGTGTTCATCCTGACAACATATGTCTCTTAAAATGTTGAGTGAATATCCAAGAACATCAATGGAAGCCAATCCTGTTGGAAGGCCGGATTTGACTCTGCAACCAAAGTTGACAACTTCAACAGATCTCTTGAATACTTCAAAAACATACAAGGCCAACTCTTTTGAAACTTCTATCTCCCTGATTCGCTCACTCAGGATTTCTGATACCACGCTCAAAAGATAAGCTTGTTCTGGTGAAAAATAATCAGCGTTCTGATTAACATCTCCACAGTTTTCAGAGTCACCACTCTGGGAAAACAATGAGAAGATTTGAGGAAAGTTCGCTTCCTCCAGACAAATCCTTGAAAGAAGCAACTTCAACCAATCTTCTTTAAAACCAACTGGTATAAAGAGCAAGACCCGAACAAACAATCATAAGTACAATTTAGACAGAACCAAAGTCCAATTCAATGTAAAAAAAAAAAGAAAAACCAAAGCTTTACCGGCAGATGATGTTCTAACAATTGCAGCCAAAACAGGCAATCCTTGATTTCCACAAAGCTCTGCAATCAATTCAGGTGCTCCATTACAGCAAGTATAGATTATCATGCAAAGAGGATCACAAGTCCCCTGACTTGGGATTTTCCCAAGCTCAATAAACTCATTAGGAAATAAACAACCCCAGATAGCTCTCTGATGTTCCTCACCAGCCAGAGAAACATTAGCGAAAACTTGCAATCCAGTTCGACTAATCCCATGATCAGAATCAGAATCAGAAGCAAGCCTTGTCGACCTCAAGACGTCACAAAGCGTACCAACCCCATTACAGAAAAGAAAAGAATTTTGATTCACCATTTCACCAGCACAAAGATTTCTTAGAAGCTTAAAACAGAGTTCAATGTACTGGTGACAAAAAGGGTATGGAAGAGATCGGGTCAGCTCAAGAGCGGCAGGCAGAATATTCCTGGAGGCGAGGTCTAAGCGACCATCAGTAGTTCTAGAAACAGCTATAAGAGTTTCTAGGGTTTGTTTCATGTTACTTGCTTTTGAAGCCCTAAACAATGGTTCCAAGAAATCTTTTTGTGGCAAAAGCTTTATCACTGATGAATCATCCATAGCTTATCGTCAGGCCCTCGCAAACTTGCGAAAGTTGAAGTCTTGCGAGCAGAGAACTTGAGTAATGAATTTCTAGTCTTCAGAGTTAATAACCTTCATCTCAATAAAGGTTTTAAGAAAAATTTTCTAAATAAAAAATCAAAGAGTTTTATATATTATATATTATATTATATTTTTATTTATACATATTTATTTATATTTTATATTATCATTGTTTTGTATCAAACGTTGATGTATCTGTTTCGAACGCCTTAAACCCGGTATTGTAGCAAATGTATACAGCAAAACTGATCCAATCCACGTCCAAATTAACGGGTTAAATCTGACTCAGGTGAGTTCAGAAGTTTAAATTCGAATTTAACAAAATTTTAATAAAGACTGTTTCTTGTTCTCGTATTACCTTAATATTTTCAAAATTTGTCTTGAGGTTTCTAAGGTCGCTCTTTATGCTTATATGCTTCCATAAGTGAGAAATCTCTTGCAGACTCGGCAACCAAGCCAAATCAAAATCATATCTTGTTCCTTCCCCAGAAACAAAACAGATAATCTCTTTGGAGGCAAACTAAGGAGCAGAAACTATTATCGAATTCAGACACAACATATACCAAAGATTTATCGAGTTGCTGTTCTAAAAGTAACAGTTAGGAACAATTTCGTTAATACAGCAGGGATTTGCCATTTTCTGCCAAACCATTCTCAACTCTCGTCGATCTTTTGTTTTCATTCAATTTGCCAAGGCATCAGAAACTTGAGACAATCATTTGATCCCAGATTTCAGGAGTACAGAGTGACGAGGTAGATGTCCAAAGTATTCATACAATGTGGGGGTTTATTTCTGAGCAACCACAGGCATTAGGGAGCAAGACTTCTTGTGGTATCCATGGTCACGAACCCGACATGTATGTGTACCGAGTTTGTGCCCCGACAAGAAGCTCAACAAATTTAGCTGCAAAAACACGAGATGTCTGAATGAACAAAATTATCCAGGTTGCCTCAAGGTATGGATATTAAGCGGAAAAGAAACTAAAACAAACCTATTAGAAGGCCAACTAGAGGAATTGGTTCCAGAACTTTTTCTGCAGCTTCCAGTCTTTGCCTGTCACAATTAGCAAGCTTAGATTTTCTCTAGATTCCTAGTATTGGAAGAAGATAGATATCAAGGATGCAACTAGGTGAAGGCATTCATACCTCGTGTACTTGCTAAAGAATGGATCTCTCATGAGATAAAGGGCCCATAGCAATTTTCTTCTTTTCAGCTGATAAAAAATGTATCAAATCCATTAAGCTTAAATCCATCATTCAACGGTTAATTAGCTCCGGCAACGATTACTCTTCAGTAGAGTCAAGACTGCCTTATTCACACAGAGTTCATAAGACAGATATTTAGAATCTGGCAAATTAAATCTATGCAAGATTCATACCTCGTCCTGTTCAGGATCGGTAAGATGAAACAATTGCTCTTTTCCACCAAGTCTTGATTTCGTAATGAGTGACAAAAGTCCCATGCTAACCAAGTCCACACCCAGAGAAAGAAACCAAGGAATCCATGACCGAATTGCGTATTTTTGAATAAACAGGACATAAATCAGAGGTCTCGTGACAAAGAGCAACTCTCCAACAAGGAATAACGCCCCATGAACCCCTTTCTCGGACACTAACTTCAAAAGCGTGGGCCTCTCAATAACTGAAGCTGTAAAGACAAAATTGAAAATCTTAATGCTCAGCCATTAATTGTAATCAATTGAAAACTGAGGGAAATAATTACATGGAGGCTCCATAATTGCATGTTGGTGCTGAACCCTGCGCAACCATACTGGGTCAGAAACCATCATTGCATTTTCTCCAAACCTGTTCAATGCAGACAATGCCCTCCCTTCCAGATTCCATGGGTTCTGTCCATTAAAAGTCCTCAATCCAGGTTCAGCATGGGTTCTAAGCTTTGCCCCGGTATTATGCTGAGAACTTGGAAAACCTGGATGCTGCTCAGTATTTGGTGTTTCTCCACCATGCAGAAGCATCTTGTATCCACTGTTCCGGAATAAAGCTAACCTAACCAATACCCTGAATTATAGGAATATGAAATGTTAAACAATGTCATTATCAGACTCGCCTCCAAACTGAATTTCAAGCTAATAGATGCAGCTTACTTGGTTGCTTCTGTGACAGCAATAAAATTCCATTTCTTATCATGGCCACAGTAATGTTCTGCAACAACTTCAACTAATGTCTCCAAATCCTTTATTGCAGATATGCACAATGAGTATGGGAAAGAATGAGGCTCTGCAAAGCCCCTGTGCTTCCGAGTTGGTGTTGTATCAATTATATGTTCATTGATGGCCGTGATTATACCCAAGATTGCAGTTACTGCAGATGATAATCAAATTTCTATGTAAAGCACAACATTTAAAACAATGAAAACAGAAATGATAAGTAAAACCAAAAAAGTCCAGTTGTTTTGACCCAAAATAGGAAGTGAAAATGAAATAAGATCAGAAAGCTTCTTATTTACCAAGCCTATCAAAATAATACTACATTGACATAAACCTCACAGCATTTTCCCATGCTAGCATTAATTCAAAATTGAAGCAAAAGGAGACCAAAAGTTTTTTTATACATCATTTCATTCTCTTTCTTCTACTCAATTTTCTGGATTACTTAACCATGAAAATAAAGGCCCAGTGTTAATAAGCAGACAAGCAAGTAAGTAAATGTTACCAAAGTTTCACAAAACCTGCTTCTGGTCCTATCTCAGAAGAAGAAAACCGCTCAGGAAGAAGCCATGTCAATCCCTGTCCATATGTTTCATGTCAGACCAACATTATATATACTATTAAAGCCAGCCACCACCTAAATCAACAGCAAAATTTTCATATTTCAAACAAATATATGCAGTGAAGGTTCGTCTTACTGTCTAGTACATGAACCAGCTTAAGTTTGAATAACCAAAGACTCCAGAGCAGTGGTGCACTCACTTATTGGGATTATCCAAAAGCAGTTAAAAAGAACTAAAAGCAAGTAAATATCCACAAGAACACAAAGACCAGTCCTTTCTAGAATGCTCCAAGTAGTCCTAAGCAAACCCAGAAGAGCCAAAACTACCAGAAATTCAGAAATTCAGAGATCAGAAATTCAAAGAAAATTGAGAAGTACAAGGGCTTACATTTGCAAGGGATTCGAGAGAGTGCACATAATCCTTATTGATTCTAACCCATCTCTTATATGCTTCCATGCCTTCCAAATATCAATCAAAAACCAGAAAAAACAAATCAAATATAGACTCAGCTTCACAGTTCACTGAATTCAAACACAGCAACGAAGCACCCACGAGTCAAATCTATGGTTTATGGGAAACAAAACCCAGAAGATAAAATTACAAGAAGCGCAAAGCCCTAGCATCAAAAATCGAACTTTAAATAGGCATACTGAAAAAGACTTTGACGAATAGAAGGAAAGAGGAGAAAATAGCTGAAAGAATAAATAGTTTGTCTTCTTTTTGTGCTATTTTCGGAATTTAATCTCTACCGTCCATCGTGCTCTGAAATTGAGATATTATTAGAGACACGGCAATGCCTACGACGTCGTTTATATGCAGGTTAAACCCGCGTTTTTAACAGCCGTTCGCGAGTTTCAAAGCTCCCTTGGAGCATCGTAGTTCTAGGGTTGTGGATTTGTGCCAGGAACAGAGAACATGCAACTCACTCTTGAATTCGGGTAAGAATTTTGATTGTTACCTCCTAATTTTCGAGGGTTTTTCTTTTCTTCTAATAAAGGTGGAAACTTTTCACTTGCATCTCAAAACCGACCCCAGCACTTCAACAATTTGAAATCTTCCCGATTTGTTTGTGCTCTAATTTGCATGTACTTAATTGTGTTGGTGTTGAATTGATCGATATGTAGTTGGTGGTTCAATTATCAAAAGCTTATTAGCGAAATGGTGTGGGTTTTTCTAAGCACTCAAAGGCCTGTTCTTGTTATTAAAATGAACTAGTTTTCTGCTATTGTTCTTGAACTCGAGATGTTGGAGTAGCAACAGCAATTTTCACCAGCAGAACTTTATTTTCTTTCGATCACCCGTATATAAAACTTGACGTTTCCTGAAATACCTTCGTCGAGGCTGTTTACGTTATGTTGAAATCTCATTTGAGCAGATGACTCATCTTCCTTATCTCTTTGAATTGGTGACTTAATTAATTTTATGATGCAGTGGTGGACTTGAGCTTTTATGCGACTCGGTTAAGATTCATAATGTAAATGTTAACCCAGAAAATGGGGCTGCGAAGGTAAGCATTATCTGAACTACTAATGCAGTTTCATGGAACATAAGCTTCTCTCTCTGGGTTAGCATATTACACTTATGAACTTTCATACTCTGCAGTTGATCATGAAAGATTTGCTTGCTTGGGTTCGAGCAAATATTATCAAGGAGAGGCCGGAGATGTTCATGAAAGGGGATTCTGTGTAAGTTCAAGCTTCTTTCCTGCGTTCATACATACTATCGATCATGAACCTGAAAAATTTTACGTATCAGAAGATGAACGTTTCCATTTTAACATTTCTGAAAAAGAGATACCAGGATGATAATCTGGAGTTAAGAGCTATTTTGTGACTGGAATCTTTAATTGTAACACAGGAGACCTGGTATTTTAGTCCTGGTGAATGATTGTGACTGGGAGCTGAGCGGCCAACTTGATACAGCACTAGAAGAGAAGGATAATGTGGTCTTTATATCAACATTGCATGGGGGTTAGTAGCTACAGATCTTTTTGATAAGTGCCTTTATAATCAATATATCTCTTTGATAAGCTCAGTTCCTGTTTGTGTTTATAATCAACCAAGACCATGTTCATCAACTTCATGCTTAAGATACTTGTATTGAGGCATTTAAGATTAATTTGCCCTGGAAACAATTGTTGATATTCCATAAGAACGGATTGAATGGCATGTTAATGAGACTGCAGAAGCAGAGATGTGTCCAATCCTCATGTTGCACAAACTACGATCCTTTACTATTATCTCAATCAATAGACCAAATTTCTGCACTGAGGAGTTTCATTTGGTTTAAAATGTGCAAAACAGTGATAGCTAAATGATTACGCAACCTGTGTGTATAATCCTAAGATCCCTAAAACAGTGACGGCAATGGGCCCGGATCATCTAAGGCTCGGAACTGAGCTCGATTGAGCCTAAACTTTAGCTCGTAAACTTTGGATTGATCAGCCCAATTTATTAGAATTAGTTGAACTTGAAAATATTAACAAACCTGAATCCAATCGGATCCAAACAGTCAAGCTCAAACCCAAGTTGGAGTTTGGTCAACCTGCCTTTCCCGTTGATTTCCAGTCCGGCCCGGTTCTTTTGTCATGCCTACCTTAGAGCATTGGACAGAAAATTTTTATAACAGTTGCAGCCTTCAACTCACTGCATCACATCAGTGAAGTTTTACAGAAACGAAAATATTGTCAAAATTGATTGCACTATTTAAAGAATAACAAATGATCTAAGATTGATGCATAAAATAACCTTCATATAGCTGATTGGGCCTACTATGAAGCACGTTATGAATCAAACATTTGCACTTATTGGAAAAGAAGAAAGAATACAAGGTGAATAAATGCATTTGAAAACAGAGCTCTCTGTCCAAAGCCACTTGAGCATTGACAAGCATACACGCTTCCATTGGCAGCCTCAATGTGAGCAAATGCAGCCATATACTTGGAAACAGGATGAGTGGACAAACTAGACCTTCTGCTTTCATTTTTTAAGTTTCTCAAGTTCTGCTTCAGTGTCTTGCAATTGTTGTCTAAGTGCAGATACTCTCTGCTCCAACTCTTCCATTGAGCCTCCACCAATGGACGGTTTGTATGTTTTTATAAAATGTTTCGAGAAACGTTTCAGAGCTTCAACACCAGTAACCTATAGAATCAGGATCCAGCTGATCAAATGTCCAGTAAACAAGGTAAATTTATATATTTGACGATTACCCCTATCTCCTATTCTCATTTTACTGGACCAAAGAACTAACTAGAGACTTGGAACACTCACATGAAAAGTGTTAGCATTTCGCTTTCAATTATAATGACTAAGTTGTATCACAAAGATATTGGAGGCACAGAATAGTTTACCTCTTCTGGTAATAATGGTAACTTAGTGATATGAAAATCATCATACAACATGTAGAACTGATCTAGGTACTTCTGTTGCATTCGCATTCTTGCTTTCAGCAATTTGGAATTAACAACTACAGCAAAAGAAAGAACAGATAAGAGTCGAAGTTTTGATTTATAAAAGCACATAATAAAAAATAAAAGAGGGAGTAAGAGCCATGATTAGTCGGTATACCTTCTTCACCAAAAAGCACTTGGTTGATGACTATATTGTGTGTGTCTATCTCAAACTTTGTAAGTTCTTGTACCAGTCTCTCCGTTTCGTAAAGAGAAAGGAACTCCGGAATACAAACGCAGACGAAGGTTGTGAAGTTCTACTCAGAAGAGAACATAACAGCATTAGAAAAATATAGAAAACAAAAAAGAAATGAAAACCAGCCTGGCATTTGGAAGTTCAAAACCAAAGTAAAACTTTTTGATGAAAGAACATAATCCTTTTGAAAGATCAGTGTCATTGATAAAAGGAACAGCGACCAGAAACAAGGGATAAGAAAATATTTTAACAATAGACATAAAAAGAAAAAGGATCTTACTGGGTCTTTAAATTGTCTGTTGACTTGTTCAATCACATCTTTCATGCCCTCAAGCCTTCCCAAAATTGCATCCTCACCAAAATCATCATCTAAACCAATTAGTCTGGTCATCTGCCATGACCAATTTACACGAAATATCAGCTACCATAAACTTGTAGACAATGAGCAAAAATTGATAAAATACAGAACCACCCCAAGACAATATTTATTTCAGATGGAACAAGCATCTAATGGTTCTAATTGCATAGACATCACAAAACTGAGGGCCTGAAATTCAGCTTCTCTTGTCTGCAATAAATGTATGCACAATAAGCCTTTGGGACTCGGACCTTTTGAGTCTTTGACCAAGAACTCTATTAAAAGGTTACCGCAGGCAGACAATAAAAAGATACCATGGCTATGCATATAGAACCCACCATCACGAGAGTCAAATTAATTTTCCTCAGAAACTATATGCCTTATATATTGAATATACTCAAACACTTGAGAATTGAATAGATACATGCTTGGTCAAAAGATAGAGCAGAACTGAGCTAGATCAACATGGAAAGGTATTCAGGTGCATGTTGAATAGGAGATGACAATATCTAATAAAGGTCAAACCAACAAAACCAATAAGCACTGATTCTACATCAGGAGTCTAGGATCAAGAGAAAACATGTAAAGACAGTTAAGAAATGATATCGTAGATACTTGAAGTAAATAAAATGAATACCTGATTGAACAAGCCACCAAATTTGCTTTTCAAAGACAACATCTTCTGCAGTCCCTTCTCCAAAGTTGATGGAAATTGTAATAGCCGAAGTGTATGACCGGTTGGAGCTGTATCAAATACAACAACAGAATAATCCATTGTTTGCACCAATCTGCACAAAAAATTAATGCAGAAAAGATAAGTAAAATAATTTAGAACTTAAATTTGTATTAATCCATCCTTTTCTTAGTAACCTATGTAGAAAGTTGAAGCACATTTGAAGCAGTCAGTACCACTGAAAATGCACACAATGGCATTTCACAATAATTGCAATTAAAATTCAACTCTTTAAAATATCGGTTACTGCTGAAAATTAGAAAAGGAGTAAACCTTAAAATCCCCAATTCTTTAAGTTAGCAAGAAGGAAACAATTAATTTTTGTCAAATATAGTGGCCAAAAAGCAAAAAATTGCCATATTCACCAGAAATGAAATCAATTAACGAAAAGCTCCAGTGTTAAATGCTTGCACAGGTTGGTATGTGATTAGATTGAGTGAAAACATTATTCTCACTTCAACATTTCTGCAAAACTCATTGCCTCATCAATGCCCGGAATTGAATTTGCTAGCTCAGAAAACAAGTTATCCATTCCTTCGCTTCCTGGAATCTCTTCATTTTCCACATTAGGATCAATCTCCTGCAAAGAGATACACCCAACCAACGAATCCAGTGCAGAAAACAACAGTCAAGTAATCAATGCAATTGGAACAATCAACAAGAACAACAGCAAAAAGTTAGAAGCCCACCTCTCCATATAGTTCTTTTAACGACAGAATAATTGACAATCCAAACTCGTCAAATCTTGAAGACGTCTTTTAAGAATGGACCGTGTATTTTAGAAAACTCATAAACTCATTATTCAAAAAATTAAATTCATCTACTGGGTATTCCTCAATCCATCCAGAAAATACAGGTTCAACAAAAATACGGCAAGCCCACCACCCAAAGATTCGAACTTTATATGACAGAGTACGAAAAGAGTACCATAGCGTAGAGATTGGAGAAGCCATTGACCAAAGTGGGAATCTTCGTGAACCGTTGTTGAAACGCATCGCTGAGATTGTGAGCTGGGTCAGTGGAAATAATCAACACAGAGGATCTGACACTCGCCAACAGAATCGATATAATCGAACTGCTCGTCGTTTTGCCAACGCCGCCTTTACCTCCGACGAACACCCACTTGAGGCTCTCTTGGTCCAGTATGTTCTGAACAGTCCCCTCAGGTATGTCCTGATCGTCTGATGCCATTTCTGGTTTTCTCGAGAACTTTGTTTTCTGGGTCTCGATGGGTTTGTTTTGTGGTTCAACAAAATTGGATTTGTACGAGGATATTGCCAATCATGAGACGATGTTGTGTCGTACAGAGACACAACAGTGCAGAATCGAGTGTTGAAAATTTCGGGCCAGTTCATGTTGGGAAGAAATATTTTGTTTCCACTAAGGCCAGACAGTGCACGATAAGCGAATCTTTGCTAACGTACACGAGATTTCACAATCCTCATTTTATTATCATTAATTTCATGAAAACGTTCAACCGTACAAATTTTGGGGGTATTCAATCTTATTTTAATAATTTTTAAAATAGTTAATTTATTTATTAATTAGTTATTTTTTAAATTAATAAATTCATATAAATTAAAATAAATCAATTAATTTTTATTTAATAATATATTTTTAATTAAACTCTAATTTTAATATATAAAGAGAATTTCTTTTAATTATATTTTAAATTTTTTACTTTTATTTAATCTTTAACCAATTTTATAATGCTTTAATAATAATTGACATCTTTTAAATTTTAAAACTCATTTTACTAGTTTAATTATCGGTTCAGTTTTTAAAATATTAATATTTTTATGAATTTAAATACTTAGCAAATTTATTGTGTGGATCGGCTTGGTCGAAGCCATTCTTGTACGAATCTTTATACATATATATATTTTTTACCTCTTAGCCTGGTTGAATTTACTTTTGTACCATTCTTTTCTGGTAATTATATTTATCTTACTATTTATTGTTAATTTTTGACGTGTTTCTAAACGAAAATTATTTTGTATTACAATATCTATTTATTATTATTATTAGTATTTTTATTTATTTATTTAAACATGTATGTACATTTATTTAAAATTTTGTAATATCTTCATAACGCATTTGTATATGGATTTATCAAAAATAATCTCTCTATTAAGAAGCGATCAGGCTGCGTGTTATATAACTTTTTCAAACTCGGCATCTTAACAGAACTTTCATTAAATGTTGTGGTTGTTGCTATTAATAGTTAAATATTATTGAATAATTAATTAAGTGATTGATAGTTCATTAAATTTTTAAATAAGGTAATTATTTTGATTTTTATCAATTTATTAAAAATGTCTCAAATTTAT
>JANSVA010000004.1:1917988-1928709 GCA_025504915.1 Erythroxylum reticulatum
ATTGATAGTTCATTAAATTTTTAAATAAGGTAATTATTTTGATTTTTATCAATTTATTAAAAATGTCTCAAATTTATAATAAAGATATTTGATTCTATTAATTAAATTTTAATTGGTTGATCTTGAAAGTCGTATGGCACCACTAAATACATGAACTTCGCATTGCTGTTTAATCCACTCAGGTTGTGGATTAGAGGAACTAATCTTCCAACTTCACTGCTGTTTCTCTTCTAAGTTGAGCTAAGATCAACCAGTAGTTCATCGATCAAAAGTGTAACCATCTCATCCTCCATTGTCAAGACCAACCCTTCCTTTTCTTCCTCAAAATTCCTCCAACTCTGACCCTTTTCCATGTCTCGAACATATCCCTCCCTCTTATGCTCCACTACCCACCCTTCACACTGATATTGTTCTCCCTTTATCCAAGCTTCTGCATACTCGAGTATTGTCTCTGAACATCTACACCGCACTTGTGTCAGTTCGTCTGTGAAAAAGTTCAACAAGAGGAGTTGATCCACACTGCTGTGTCTGCAGTTCTCCATTGTAGGTTTCAGCTGGTTCAGCAGTTGCCATGCCTGTTCTTCAACTTCATCATCAAACATGGTGTCTGTTCCCTTCTCAACTTCTTTCCCCAAGTTGGTATCTAACTCCTCCTCCATTGACGCCCACTCTTTGCTCAAACTCTCGAGCTGCTTAATCCTTCCCATCAGTTCACAGCTTTCCCCTGTAAGTTCATTCACCACCAACAACAATGGCAGAAGTTAGAGAACTATGCCTTTTGTAATGCTGTTTCTTCTTTATATGGGCTATGGACCCAAAAGGAACTTACTCTGCACAATGTCAAGGTTCTGATCAAAGGATGAGATGGATTCTTCATCTTCGTCTTCATTAAATCCAAACTCGATCACTGAAACTGGACTGTGCTGTGGCTCGTCGTCCTGTTCAAAATTCGACAAACCCAACCCAGCATAAGATTGAGAGATTAAACGATGTCGTTCGAGGAGAAAAAGGACACTGAATTCAATGGAAAGCAGTGCCGTACAAGACAAACAGGTCAACTAAAGCTAACCACAGCGAGCATTATGACTGGCCAATAATATATAAACTAACCCACGTAACGACATCCAAGGACCCCCCACGAGCAGACACAATATATTTATACAGATGCGATGCACTGTATAAGTTGCTCACCTTGGGCCCCACTTCATTAAAAGTAGTTGTACTCTTCTTCTCTGGAGTCGCCTCCACCGAATCATCGCCGACACAAGGTAAATACTTTTTACCCCCTTCTAGGAACCCGATTTCACCGTTCCAGAACGGTAAAGACTCCGCAGTAACATCACTGAAGCACCAGCTCGAGGCATTGCTACTGCTGCACGGTGTACTGGTGGTAGAGTTCGTTGTAGTGGTGGTGCAGTGCGGTGGCGAGGCTAAATCCAACGGTGGAGAGTCCTCGTCGATAAGATCTCTGAAGGATCTCCACCTTATGATGTCTTTAACCGTGACTGTGATTCTGGTTTCAGTGTTATTGGTTTCACACCGTTTGTGTGCACTAGGTTTCGAGTCTTTTGACCGCCTTCGAGAGAGGGTTCTGGATAGAATCGACGATGATCTTGCGATGCTGGTGAAAGGAATGTGCTTGACCGAGTTGATTATTGCTTGGAATGCAGAGAATGTGGTTGAAGCAGCCCTTGAGGGATTCCTGAGAAGCTTTGGATACGTATTGCTGGTGCCGTGTGCTTTTCTGGGAACTGACTTGAACCCTGTAGAAGAACGAGAGTTCGGATCATCTACAAGGAAATCTTTCAGCATTCTAGACCGACCCTCAACAGCAAATTGGTTTCTTTGTTTACCGTTTCTACTTGAACATGAATCATTAGGAAAGACCATGGTTGTGAAAGCAGGAAAGTCACTGACTTTGGCACACAACTTATCAATGGAGGAAGCCAAAAAAATGCCCAAGAGATGAGAGAGATGAGAAAAGTGAAGTGGGAAAGTAAAGTGAATGGAGGGAAAGCAGGGTTATATAGAACAAGAAGAAGACGAAAGGAGGAGGTAACTTCTGGTTGGGGATCTCCAGACTACTACAGGTAAGAAGCTCGTGCGACTGTAAGTGAAGAAGAAGATATAAAAATGGTGGAAGCAAGCAAAGTGACAAAACAAGTGTAGAAGCGTGGATGCTTCTTCTGTGCGGAGGTTGGTTAGATTAAGTGAGTCTTGTCGTGTGTGTGTCCATAACAAGTGGTATTGTATATTATTAAGGTTTGTTCACATGCAGACCAGACATTGGAGTGGAGCGTACCGGCAATGTTGTGATCTCGTGATCTCTTGATCGTTTCTATCAGATTTGCTAACCCAACCTTGTCCGTGGAACCTGTTTCACAGAAATTCAGGTGGTTAATGTACCAAGGAGGGTTGGTTACTAAAGTCAAATCTCATTCAACAAATCAAATATAATTTAAGTACCTTTTAATTATAATTGTATAAAAAATATATTTATTTATAAATTAATTTTAAATTTTAAATAGAAAATTATATCATTTAATGACAATTTAAATTAGTTTGACCTGATTTATTATCAAGCCTAATACCAATTTATATAATCACCCCAAAAAATAGGTATAATTATAGGTTCGCTAATTTTTAAAGACTTTCTTGTTAAAATTAAAAGTGTGACAATAATTTTTTTAATTGAGTTTCGGTCTAGGTTGCTTAGACCTATACTTACCCGAGGTCTAACTGATATAAGCAAGATGATGTTATTTTGTTTAAAATAATTAGATCTTGGACCGATCTAGACCTAATTTAGCTCATGAGTCAACTCAATGAAAACACTTAAAATTAAGCTTATGAGCCAGCTCATTGTCATCCTTGTCTAACAGTCATTCTAATTTATACAATTACATGTAAATTTATTCTATATTTAATCACAATAAATGAATATAATATATTTTATTTAAAAAAATAATTACTACAAAATAAAAATTAATTAAGTTTACTAATGCCACTTATATTGGTTATGTTATGTAACTCTAAAATATTAATTTATCAAATAATTAATTTAAATTGGTAATTTATAAATTATTTTCCTCAAATAAGGTGCATAATACTTAGTTTTAACAACTTAGGCATATATCAACAAGTGAAATTAATAACATTGATTGTATAATTATATGTAAAAATTACACTCTTGCCTTTAGAATTTTTTTAAAATCAAAAATTTTAAATTTTTTTAATTCGAGAAAAAGAAGTATGAAGGTAATATTTATATATTATTATTTGTATTTATTCAATGTATAAAATTCTAATTTATATATAAGGTTACAAATTACTAGATCTTTCCAAATCTTGCATCTTAGTGAGATTTTTACTAGGAGTTGTTGATTGATTGTTGATATATATAATTATAATGAGCAATGTATTAATTTAAATTTAGTAATCAATTTTATTTAATTTTACAATTTAAATATACATATTAAATAATGTCCAAAGTGAAAGAGCAACGTGACTTTAGTTAACGTGATTTGCATACAAAATTAAACATGAGATTATATCTAAATTGCATAATCCAGTCCTTGAGTGTTTTAAAATAAGGGGTTAATTGGAAGGACATTGACATGTGTTGTTGGGTGCGAATGGTGCAAGTTGGTCAAGTTGGGTCAGAGCTCAGTCAGGCGTACGTGCTTGTGGTACGAGTACGAAACACTTGAGATACGGCAAATCAACGCCACTGGCCTGAGGATATAACTTGGACCCGTATCCGGACAGATTACGTCCACGTGGCCACCTTGCATTGGGCGACTTGTTTGAGATACGGCAAATCAACGCTACTGGCCTGAGGATATAACTTGGACCCGTATCCGGACAGATTATGTCCACTTGGCCACCTTGCATTGGGAGACTTGCACGTGCAAGTGTCTTGTGAAACCCAGGTCGAAAGCGGAGGATCCAATGTTACGATTGGGCTCTCAAAGATATTATTTTAATGATTTGTTGGGTACACGTTTTTTAAAGTATTTTTTATTTTTTTTTGGTATTATCGTAATTAACCTTATTGTCGCTATATTGTATAAAATAATAATAGACTTAATTTAAATTCTCAACGGTTCGTCCAACATTTCAGTTTAGTTTTAAAATTTTTGATACGACTTACCTTAACAACTTTTAATATTAAAAATTGATTAATTTATTAATTAATTGATCAATTTTTATAAATTAACAAGTTTTTATAACTTAAAATAAAAAAATTAATTTTCATTTAACGGTCATTTAAAATCAAATTTCAAATTTTAATATAATGTTATTTTAATTCAAATTTTAATATAATGTGACTTTAGTTAATGTATGATACTTATTTAGTGATATTGAACTATTTTTAAAAATAAATTTCAAAGATCTAGGGTCGTCATCGTCATCATCCAGTCCGAAATTTCGCAATAAAGTGGAGTCTTGAGAGGTTCAATAGTACGCAGCCTTATCCCTATATAGTAGAGAGGCTATTTCCGATAGACCCACATGCAAATGAGACAATAATAAAAATAATGTAGAGAGAGAAAATTAAGAAAATAGAATAACAATACAAGACAAAAAAGATAATACGAAAATCAATCAAATGATAAAAGTAGTAGATTAATAATAATAAGAAGAAGAAGAATAGTGAAAATATTGATAAAAGAGAAGATCAAGTTAATAAATAAATAAGAGATAAATAAACAATATAATCGATAAAATAATAATACTAATCAAACTAGTACCTGACAACAGTAACAGTATCATCAGTAGTGAATAATTCAAACATACAAGACAGAAACGTAAATGGGAAGGCAATGTAGAGATAACGAAGAGATATACCTGATGATGGCTAGACCTACAAATATTTGCTAAGCTTTCGGCTGTAATTAAATAGTAGCTATCCCAAAAGACCTCATCTAACTAATCGAAAAACTCATTATGGGGAACAACGTAAGAGTTACGAATATCAACGGTATCGTCGGGTAAGATGGAGCCAAGAAGTGTGCCAATGACACGCTAACGTTTCACATGCTCTCTGTACTGTCTACTATTCAAACCTCCAGACTACCTCTATTTGCCGCTGTTGCTAAGAGCTTCTCCAGTCAAACACAACGTTTTTCCAGCACCTAACCTTTGCGTTTTCTCCATTCACACCATCCCATGACGCTACTTCGCCAACAACAATCCACACAATCCACAAAACAACCAGAAATCACACACACGCAATCATACATTCGCAACCAGAACACAGAGTCACAGATCTAGGTTTTGCATCCAGATCTGGGTTGTTTTTATTCAACGCATCAATGCGACAACAAAACTAAAACCCAAACGCAATCCAGAGAACACAATCACATACGACTTTTAAGCCTTCTTGTTTTTCTCAGATCTGGGATTTATCCAGAGGAAAAATGGGTCGAGGGTTGAGGAAGCCAGAGAAATGAACAACAGACATTATACCTAAATCTTTAAAGAAATGAACTTTACATGTATTATCCTAGCTCAATCTCGAGAAACCATCTACGAAAATAAAGACATCACAAATCAATTAAAGACAATAACTTGCAGGTAATTTTATGTAATTCAAGCCAAACAGGATCAAACCCCCAGTGAAATCGATGATTTTCCATCTACTAACAGAAATATAAAATATACTAGAACAAATCAAAGCTATACGAAACAAGCCGAGAAAAAGAACAGAAAAGGGATTTAACTAAATAGATGTCGGTCACATATATATACCTCTAGGATAGTAAGTTTTAAGCATAGTTGCAACGATTGCAAGAGAAGTAAAATCATATCTGGAGAATCACACTTCGCAAACAAGTTACAGTCAAATTGAGTACAAAAGAGATAATACCTTAACACATCAAATTGAGCACAAAATTAATAAGAAGACAAAATCTTCACTTCCATTATCACGTGAAAGTAGTAAGGATAGATCTAGGGTGTGATATTAGATTTAATTTATTATACAAGTTCGTTTTAAAAAAGAAATAATATATGTAAAAATGTGTAACTTTTTTATATTTTATTCATCTCAATGCCAAATATTTTAAAATTTTAATTGATTAAGCATTTCTGTCTATTTATTATTAATTAAATCATAAAAAACTAACGTTTTAAACCAATTTGTTAAGGTTTAAAAATATTGGTCAAGTAATTGAAATTTTTAAAATTTTGAATACTAAATTAAAAAAATCTTAAATCTTGAATTTCTTACTAGTGAACAACATCGTTGGACTATATTAAAAGAAGTACAATTGATGACCTGTTTTTAGCATCATCGGTCAAAATTTTAAATTTATACCTCCAGATGTATTTCAAGATGTTGAAGTTAACTCTACATTAGAAGATATTGAAGAACAGAAAACTCGGGAGATGATAACTATTTGTGATAATATTGCTTATAGTTTAATCGTAGTTAGACGTTGTTTTTGAATTGTTATGAACCTTTGCTTTAAATGATGATGTTCATTTCTTTTTCTCTATTTGAATTGTGTTTTTAAACTTTATTTGGATTGTTATATTTTATGTTTGAATGTATCTTCGTCGTGATGATAATGATGATGATGATGATTATTATTATTGTTGCTGTTATTATTATTATTATTATTATTTATTATCGATTTTATGTTTTCTATTAGAGTTATAAATTTGTATAATTTAATATCTAAAATCTAATTTCTTATAAGAATATTTAACGAAATACTAAGATATGAATATTACTAAGATATACAATATTCATACCCTTATAATTTTTTTAAAATTTCATATTTTCATAAGTCATTGTACATATAAAGAGATAATACTAAACAACTAATTTTACCAAATATTTCTAACAAATAGCTAATGCAATCTACTAATCAAATAAGCTAATATAATCAGCTACTAACTAATAACTGATAAAATCAAGTAACGGTTAATGCAATAAGCTTATTGGCAGGCTAGGCAAGTAGAAAGAGCTCTCGGGTTCAATCCCTGCCAAACACACTTGAAGGGAGGAGGGAGGAGTGAGGAGCCTTAACTGTTACTAAGCCCCGAATCCGGATTAGTTGGCCCAGTGGGTCTGGATCCTGAATAAGTGAATGGTTTACACCCAAAAAACAGAAGCTTATTGGCAAACAAGGCCTAAGTCCAGCCTCAAAAACTACTAAGCCGTTTCTTGAACTAACTCCTGATAGACTGCAAGTTGCCATTTGCCAGTTGCCAATCGTGGCGGTCCATTGACAAAACTTAGCTTATCAGCTTCACCGGAGAGAGCCGGAAAACAGAGTTTAAAAGTGAAGACGAAGAAAATGGCTACCACTACCCACTTCCTGAATTCTGTCTCATCATTATGTCCGACTTCAATCCCCAGAAGCAGTGAAAAACAACCACTACCTGCACATGCTAATGTTACGGCTACAAGAAGAAGGCTAGTGATAACGTGTGGGGCAAAAAGAAAAAGCCCGGACGACTATCACGTAACTCTTAAAGCCCTCAATTCTAGAGACCGTAGACCACGTAAATCCTTAGGCCAGGTTTTTTCTTTTTTCTTTTTCTTTATTTTTCTGTAAATTTTCCACCAATGGAGCATTTTAACAAACAGATAATGGGCGGTGTTTTTCTTCTTTCTGAAAAAATAATTGTGACTGCAGCATTACATGTTAAATTCTGAGATTAACGAGCACCTTGCTTCGGCAGCTGATATACAAAAAGGAGATGTGGTACTCGAGATTGGACCGGGTACTGGTTCTTTGACGAATGTCCTCATTAATGGTGGTGCCACTGTTCTTGCCATTGAAAAAGTACGTTGAAACCCATTTTCTTTATCTGGGTTATCGCTCAAAGGGCTCCAAATAACGGCTGTTAATACTTTGTTTATATGTGACTTATAGGATCCCTACATGGTTGCTCTAGTGAGGGAAAGATTTGCTGACTCACAATGTCTGAAGGTGTTAACTTTCTCTGCACAAACCTTATGTATTCGCTTGTTGTTACTATTTTCTTTTTCTGGGATTTTGTTGTTTTGATTCAAGTAATGTGTTTATTTTCTGATGCTATAAATTCCAGGTCTTGCAAGAGGACTTTGTCAAGTGCAATTTTCGTTCCCACATGTGTTCTCTGTTGGAAAGTGTGGCTACTTCGTGTGGAAGACCCAGATTAGCTAAAGTGAGAGTGTTTCTCAGCCCTTGGAAAATTTTTCTGAGGAGGATTACTGGTCAATTTTTTCCTTTGTAAGCAAATTATGATGCTTGTTTGTAACGTAATCTTTCAGGTAGTCGCCAATATACCATTCAATATAAGTACAGAAGTCATTAAACTTCTGCTTCCAATGGGTGACATTTTCTCAGAAGTTGTTCTTCTACTCCAGGTTAGCATTTGCACGTGGTATCCACTCGTATTATCTTGTAATTATCTTGTAATTCCAAGGGATTTGAGTCTGATAGTTATATCCACTTACATGATTGGATATTCCAGGAGGAGACAGCTTTGCGTCTGGTGGAATCATCTATACGAACTTCAGAATACCGCCCCATAAATATCTTTGTCAATTTTTATTCGGGTAGCTCTGCTCAAACTTCATCTGTTAGCATGTCTTCACTGTCGGTGGATATCGTTAGATTCTCGTGTTTGGTTCATATTTCTAGCAGTCTTTCTAATAGCAGTTGCAAGCCTGCAAAACAGTCGGATGGTTATTGCGATTGCACTTAGAATAGTTCGAATCAATTGAGGTGTGCTTTATTCAAATTTTGATTATGCTTTCATATCATGTTATTTTGCTCGGTTTTCTGTTCCAGATCCAGAATACAAACTGAAAGTCCCAAGGTCATACTTTTTCCCTCAACCTAATGTGAGTACGCTGTTCTTATAGATGGAAATGCAGAAGATCTAAATCATAAGTAGTTTGAGGCACTAAATACAATTCATGGTACCAAATATTTGTTTAAGCTAAAGGACAAATTAATGTCTGACATAGGGTGAAAGGAGTTATTTTATTTGCTTCAGAGAAGGGCAATTAGAACTCAAGTTTACATGTTCTTCTACAGGTTGATGCAGCTATTGTTGCATTCAAGTTGAAGCAAGCTGAAGAATATCCATCAGTCTCCTCTGTTAAAAGCTTCTTCTCAATGGTTGTTTTCCTTAACAAGCTTTAGCTCCATTAAGATCAGGAATGATAGCTTTAACTTAAATAAGTCATACTCATCAAACAAACTTATACGTATAGGTGAATTCTGCGTTTAACGGGAAACGGAAGATGTTGCGAAGATCTCTTCAACACATTAGCACATCCCTTGAGATTGAAAAAGCTCTTGAATTTGCAGGTCTTTCAGCCACAGTAAGGACACTCCTCCAAGTTAATTTGCCTCCAAATTGTTACATAATTTCTGAAGTTCTCTTTTCATGAGTAAATTTAATTCCTTCCCATTGATCATTTGCAGTCAAGACCAGAGGAGCTTACTTTGGATGACTTTGTTAAGTTGCACAATTCAATTGGGAGATAATGGTATTGTGGCCATTGAACCTCTAACAGAACCCTAACCCCTAAAGATTGCTCATGGAATCTAGCATTTGGATAATTCTATAGGTCTACTGTCTTAAGGCATTGTATAGAAGAAGAAGTAGAAGAAGAAGAAGATATATATTCCCTAAGAAGAATGGTGAAACTGACAATGTGTATATAAATATAGATAAGCTAAATACCCCAATCCCAGAACTTGGGGTTGTCTTCTACAATTATCTACAATGATTTGTTCAAAAATGAAACTGATAGATGAGAGTCAAAGCTCTGGATTTGGTGGTATGAGGATCAAATACCTTCACTGCATCATCAGACAACATCTTCTCCGACGACGGAGAAAGTTGCCGCTTTGGCCTCTTGTTCTTGATAAAGCATCCTCTCATCTTCTCTTCCACTTCCTCTACTCTCTCAACCATCTTCACCTTTGAATTCCCTTCACAACCCTCCTCCTCCTCATCAGCAATTTGCATTGCTTCGCTCTCGGTGGCCGATGACATGGAGTTCTCAGGCGGCGGAGATGTAGGGACTTGGATGTGAGGAAGTAAAGAGGACACCCGGTGCTCTGCTTGGCGAAGACATGATAGGATTTGGAGAAGAAGAAGGTCGTTAGGGTTAGTGGTGGGTTGGAGTTGTTTGGCCATGAAAGTCGCTTCTTCTAAGGAGGCTATCAAATCCCCAAACGCCACCACTGGCGGTGGTTGTGGCGGCACTGGCAGCTCGGCGGAGTCGTTCATCGTCTTTTTATGAAGAATAAGAAAGAGACCAATACGAATATAGTTATAGCACATTTTGTATCACATGATCATATCATCTCGTTATAAACTATTATTTTAAATAAAAAATAAAATTTGAAGTGTAGATACCAACAGGCCCTGGAGAGCTTAGCCCGGTCTGAAGTTAACAGGTTAAGTTCAAGTTGATCAAATCTCGGGTTTGATTTTTTGAAAACATGGACCTTTGGATTAACTCAAACTCGGGTTGTATAAGGCCTAACTTTTATAATTAAAATATCATTTTTACTTTTAATTAAAAATAGCTCGGGGTTAGGTTGAGTTGAGCTCGAGTTACAGTTTGATTGGGCCTCAAGTTGCGATTGAGCCCCAACAACAAGGGCTTGGACTCAGCTTATTATCATCTTTGCTTCGAAGATTTTTTTCTTTCTCTTTTTGCCCAATAGTATAATAAATAAAATTTTTAACGTTTT
>JANSVA010000004.1:1988889-2008260 GCA_025504915.1 Erythroxylum reticulatum
ACATGACAAATGATTATATTATCATATTATGTTTATTGTTTTTATTCTAATATGATAAGTCTTTGATTAAATTTATACACTTGTCATCGTAATGGAGATTATGATAAAGAGAATCAAGTCTTTAGAGTTTAATCTAAAAGTGTTATTGATCATAGGATCATCAAATAAGGACTTTAATCCGGTTAGATCAATACATATGTAATAGTATCTATTGGTTAGATATTAGTAGATTTCATTTATCAAGTTACATATATAGACGATGCATATGGAGATATGCTCATTGAACTAACCAAGCTGAGAATTCCCAATGGTTAATATTACCAATGAACTATCAAGTGAGATTTTCTCATAAGGATTTAAATGTATATTCTTCTTTTGACCTGAGATCATCATAGTAATCAATAGGTCACTTATTATGTTTTGATGTCAGACACTTAGTATGTAAAAATGGTAGTTGAAAGATCATTGGATATAATTAAGTACCTATTTGATTAGTTTTGAGTCAAGATGGGATTCGTAAACTCTAGGTAATGAGTTTAAGCTCTATGTTGTCATTAATCTTAATGGTTGTTTCAAGACCTTGGCCAGGGCGATTGAATAAGTGAGGAAAAGGAGTTTCTTAAGTCATTTACTAATCATTAATGATTGTCATGTAACATAGTTGGTCATTTAATAAGGTTTGACAGTTAAACCATACTTGGAGTTGTAATGATGGAAGGTAATAATACATTATCCTGAACCAAGTTCCGTCTTTGTAAGGTTGTTACTTCACACTATCCGGTCATTGAAAAGTAATGTTAGACGCCAACCTTGATTAGTAATTAATTGGATCAATTATTACCGACTTAGTGATGAACCTATGTAGTCACAAACTTACGACTGTAATATTTTCTGTTTATGATTATTTAATTTATTATAAGATAATTTATTAAATAATTTATATGACATATTATTATATTTTTTGCTAGCATAGAAAATATAAATAATATTAAATGAATAAAATAAAATAGTTTTATTTTTATTTTATTTTATAAATAATTATTATTATTTAAAAAAGAAAAGCAAAAGACGTCACATGGTAAAGACGTGGGTGGTTTTGTTTTGGTTTTACAAAACAAAACAATGTGTTGGTTGGAAGCATTTGTGTTTGATAAAGAAATCACAAGAAATAAAGGTGTTTGTCATGAAATTCTTTTTCTCTCGTCACCTTTTCTCTCCCTAAACTTACTCACTAAAACCGTGATTTTTCACGTCTGTTCTGGTTTTCCTTCGCCAGTTAACTTCTTCGGTTGTTAACCTTGCGTTACAATGGAGTCCCTTAACCTAGAGGGTCATCACTCCAAGCGAGCTCGCACCTGAAAGCGAGAGGATGAGCTCGCTCCTCGTCCCCCGCCGTTGTACAGTCTAACTTTGTCAAGCCCAGTCGGACCTTCCGCCGCCAATGTATGACAAGTCGATGACGTCATTGACATTGAAGAAGGCGACATCAAATTAACTAGGGGCCTGGGGGTGCATAACTCTCTCTACCAACCTCAAGAACAAATTAGATCTTCAGTGGACAAACGTTGTTGTAGTCGACTTGCTTGGCCGAAGTATTGGTTATCAACTTCTCTGCTCGCGGTTGGCATCCTTGTGGCATCCCAAGGGACTGATGAAGGTCGTGGATCTCGAGCATGAATTCTTCCTCGTGAGGTTTAAGGAGGAAGATGATTACCTCAAGGCATTAACGCAAGGGCCCTTGGTGATATTTGGTCAAGTATTATCGATGCAGAGATAGGTGCCTTCGTTTAGGCCCTCACATGGCATGGTGAACCACGTGGTGGTATGGATCAGAATTCCTGACCTCTCTATCGCAAGATACCACCTGCAGATCATCACAGCGCTAGGTAACTTAGTCGAGACAACTGTACGCATTGATGAAGCCACACTGTAGCAAAACCGGGGAAGTTTGCACGATTGGTTGTGGACGTCGACTTAAGTTCATCGTTGCGCCACAGTGTTGAGCTGGACGGAGAAACCCTGCAGATTGCGTATGAAGGTCTGCCCCAGTTGTGCTTTGCGTGTAGGAGGATTGGGCATGAAGTAGGAGCTTGTCTATAGTGTCCGCAACTCCAAACAGATACTCCCAGTCCCGCAGGCGGTGCAGGTAGGGTGGAGGCATCGACTAGTGCAGTAGCTCCTGGTAGGAAGGTAACGGGAGGGAGTTCTAACGGGTATGGGTTATGGACGCAAGTTCCCAAACGAGCTCCGAGGAAGACTATGCAACGGTTAGTGCAAAATGAAAATGACAGGGAAGGGACGTGCATGAGGGGGCTCGAGATTCACTATTTTGGCAGAGTAGGTAGGCAATGTCATTGAGGAGGAGGGCCAGCAAGAGGTCCCACGCACCAATAATCCTTTTGGCTTTGGTCAGATGTTATGGGTAAAGGAAAATAAGTGCAAAATGGGCTGATTTTTAACTTAGTTGGGCCCAAATGCAATGCTAAAAAGAGCTTAAGAGGCCCAATAGCAGTCCCAACTCAGAAAATCCGGGGTGAAAGCTCCCGGACCAGGGCGCATCAGAATCAAGGGATGCCTATTATCCCTCAATTCCCCCAAATCCAAATTCAACCCTCCACACAGGAAAAGCATATAGCAATTGAAATCTCCTCACACACAGAAATGATTTGTGATAGCCAGCTTATTGGGGAGCGCGCTCCTGGTGCTGACCAAAATCTCCAACCGATGGAGGAAGTCGAAGACCAGACGACGGTTATTAATAGAGAGGGTATTGCAATCCCCCATACCGAACCCCCAGATCTAGGAATCGAAATAGGTGAACTTGTGGACCGAACTGAATTGCGGTCAGATGAGGAACTGGAAATGACGGTCCAGGCTGTTGGTATCATAGCAGACCACGCAGAAGGTATGGTCTTAGCCTCAACTGTAGAGTAGACTTATCCCTTTTTTCATTAATTATGAAGATACTCATTTGGGACTGTCAAGGGGCAGGGGAAACTAGGTTCCTAGTCATCTTGTGAAATTACTTAGGTACTTATAAACCTGGTATCCTAGTTGTATTGGAAATTTACATTAGCGGTACTAGAGCCAACACAGTAATCCGGTCTTTAGGTTTTGATTTATTGTTTAAAGTAGAAGTTGTTCGATTTTTGGCTTTTTATGGAAGGCTGGTTTCGATATTTCAGTAGTGCTAGCCCACCAACAATTTGTTCATACCACCATCAAGCTTGATTCCGATTCCTTCGATTTTATAGCAGTTTATGCTAGCCCGTAAGTAGCTTTCCAATCTTTCCTTTGGCCTATGTTACGTTGGGTAGGACGAAATACTCATAGACCCTGGATTGTAAGCGGTGATTTTAATGCAAAACTGGACCACTCGGATAAACGTGGAGGTGCCAGGTCAGCAAGGGTGGTAAGCAAGCCATTCCAAGATTGTGTGCAAGGGTGTGGGCTTCACGACTTGGGTTTTATGGGATCTAAATTCAAGTGGCATCAAGGAATGATCCAAACACGCCTGGATAGGGTTTTCGGTTCCTCTGCTTGGCTTCAGGAATTTCCTTAGACGATGAATTGGCATCTACCTTTTATAGGGTCCGATCATCGCCCCATGCTAATCCACTTCCAAGGTTAGACTCCAAGATCAACAGGACCCCAAGCTTTTCGATTTCAGAATTTCTGGATCACTCACCCAGGGTTGATGATGTGGTAGCGGAGAACTGGTTACCCGCGGAAGACACGATGAGTAAATCGTTAGCCACTTTTTCCACTCATCTTTTGTGATGGAATCAAATAGACTTCGGTAATATTTTCCACCGTAAAAGAAGACTGCTAGCAAGTCTATAGGGCATTCAAAGATCCATGACGACTGATAATTTGGACTCAATACTAGTCTTGGAGGACAAGCTGAGCATGTGCCTGACTCAGGTCATGTGTGAGGAAGAAATTTTTTGGCATCAGCGAGCTTGTTGCAAATGGCTTTCGAAAGGGGATCGTGACACTAAGTACTATCACATGCTCACCTTTGCGAGAAGAAGGAAGTTGAAGATAGAGCGCCTCATTGATTCTAAGGGATCTCAGATTTTTGACCCAACCTAACTAGGCCTATTAGTCAGGGCATTTTTTGAACAACTCTATACTGCCAAAGAAGGGAGCCTTCCCTCTTTTCCATTAACATACCATTTCCTTTCGATTTCAGAAGATGGGTTTTGAGACCTTAATCTGCCAATCCATGAAATCAAAGTTGAAAATGCGATTTTTACTATGAATCCTAATAAAGCCCCAGGGGTTGATGGCTTTAACGCTTTATTTTTCCAAAAACAATGGAGGACAGTTGGGCCCAAAGTTGTGGAATATATCCAAGAGATTTTTAGTTCAAAAAGATGGGAAGAGAATTTAAATCAAACTGTTTTAGTTTTGATCCCAAAAATCCCCTCCCCGACTAGTATGGCTCACTTCCGACCTATTAGTCTCTGCACTGTGCTTTATAAGATAATCTCCAAAATTATTGTAAACCATCTAAAGCCTTAGATGGAGCATATGCTGGAGGAAAGCCAATGCAGTTTCATTCCTGACAGACAAATAACGGATAATATTATTATAGCACAGGAGGTCATCCACTCGATGCACAAGAAAAAGGGGAAGATTGGTTATTTAGCGATTAAAGTAGACTTGGAGAAAGCTTATGATAGAATTAGCTGGGAGTTTATCCAAAGCACTCTGTTGGACATTGATCTTCTTGTTAAGCTTATCAGCATCATTATGAAGTGTGTGACGGAGGTCACAATGCAAGTTAACTAGCAAGGCACTAGGACTCCTACCTTTAGACCCTCAAGAGGTATTCGCCAAGGAGATCCCCTATCACCTTAACTCTTCGTCCTGTGCGTGGAAAGGCTAGGCCAACTAATTTCGAAAGTGGTGGGTTAAGGACTTTGGAAACCTATAAAGATGAGTCCTATAGGCCCTCCCATATCCCATCTTTTCTTCGCAGATGACCTTGTTCTTTTTGCTGAAGCTACAAAATCCCAATCGCACCTAATTGCAAATACCTTATAAGTGTTTTGTACAACCTTTGGTCAAAAAGTCAACACTGAGAAAACTAGGATTTTTTTTCCAAGAACGTTTCTCCTTCTTCTGCGCATAGGCTCAGTCAAATATTAAACATCACAGATACGAACAACCTTGGGAAATACCTAGGAGTTCTGCTAATTCATGAGTGTACCACGTAGTGAACCTATCAGCATATTTTGGATAATGCACAGAAGAGACTTTCAGGGTGGAGGTCTAAGACTTTGTCTTTAGCAGGGAGAGTTACTTTAACTCAATCCGTTATCTCAACCCTCCCCATTTTTACTATGCAAACAGTGCGACTTCCGTGGTAACTTTGCGATGACTTGGAGCGTATCATGAGAGATTTCATCTAGGGAGCTACTGGTGATCACAGGAAACTGCATCTTGTCAAAAGGGAGGCAATATGTCAACCCAAACAAGCAGGGGGTCTTGGCTTAAAACGTCTCCACGCGTTTAATGATGCCCTCTTGACAAAACTTAGATGGGCCTTGATTAATAAACCCACAACTTTATGGGTAAAAATCTTAAGGGCTAAATATAGACTAGACGCGGATCATATTCCCATCACTCTAGATAGGACAGGGGCTTCAGCTACCTGGCAAGGAATAGCCGCCACTTGGTAATTTGTTCACCAAGGCCTAAGGTGGAAATTGGGAAGTGGGAGGAACATATTATTCTGGTTGGATTCCTAGGTGTTTGATTGGGGACCACCGATATCCGTAGTGACCTCCCCAATTCTAGAGAGTGCTCTCTACGCCACAGTTACGGAATTCACAAATGAAGTGGGCAACTGGCAATGGCGCATGTTCCAACAGTATCTTCCTTCTACTGTCTGCATAGATATTGCGGCGTTACACTTATCTATGACTAGCACCACAGAAGATACCATTGTTTGGGGACCAACAAATCATTAGAATTTCACAACATTGTTCCCCTATGATTTAATAGAGGGCAATACCATGGCTGCGTAGACTTTGGGACTCAATTTGGAAGTGGTCAGGCTCCCAACAGATGAGGGCTTTCCTTTGGTTATTGACCAAGCAAAAGCTTATGACCAATAAGTAGCGTGTGGCTTGCCATATCACAATGGATAGCAAGTGTCCTTTTTGTGGGTATGAAGAGTCAACACTGTACGCTCTTCACGATTGCATGCAAGTCAAAGCTTTCTGCTGTAAATTCCCACCAGAAGTAGTTAACCCGGATTTCTTTCAATAGGACGTGGAACAGTGGGTTATTTGCAACCTCACAAAACTCGCTTAAGTGCAGCAGGTTCACTGGGATACAATCTACGGGGTAGCCTGCTGGTTTCTTTGGAAATGGCAAAACAAAAATATTTTTGAAGAGGACTTTACTTAGCCAGAAGACGGTAATAGAGTAGTCACAGATTATGTTAATTCGATAGTTAGGGCTTGAATATTAGAAAGTTGTGTGTATGGGGATCAAGGATTAGCAGTGGGTCAATTTATGGTTTGGACCAAACCAATGGAGGGCTCGGTTAAGATCAATACCGATGGAGTAGTTAAGTATGGGCATAACATTGCTACTGCAGGAGGACTAATTAAGGATTGTCATGGCCAGTGGGGAGGTGGCTTCCTGCATCACATTGGCAGGGGATCGCCTCTTGATGCGGAACTTTGGGAAGTCCATTCGAGACTTCACTTGGCTTGGACACTTGGATTCCGACGAGTTATAATCGAAGTGGATTATTTAGAGGTGATAAATATTCTATCCTCGTCTAATTTATCTTCGACTGATTACTCTTGTTTGGTGGCAGGAACCCGTGGGCTTCTTCGCCGAGCTTGGGAGGTGAAGTTACAACACGTTCATTATGAGGGGAACCAGTGTGCGGATAGCCTAGCCGCTCTCGCAATTTTTTTCAGCCCAAGCTTACATATTCTCTAGGAGCCTCCTACGCTAGTCATGGCCCATTTGTACTGTGATAATCACGGAGTTTTGTACTGTAGATCTCTCCGATAATTAGGTCATTTGAGTGGTTGTTTTGTTTATTTTTTCCCTTGTAACAAAAAAAAGTTTCAAAAAACAATGACGTTAAAAAGTTTAACATCAATGAAGGGTGCTAAGTGTTCTTTTTTTTTTTAATGGATAAGAAAACAAAGAGAAGAGTGAAAGATTCATACTCATTGTTTCTTTATAGTGAAAAACAAAATGAAGATAGAGATATAGTCTTTCATTTTTGTTCTCGTACATGGACAAAAATAAGAGAAACGTATCAAAATTGTTTTGTTCTATTCTTAACGAAAGAGTTCTTCAACATTTAACCATAGTTATATCAAGTGTTGAAAGCAGAACATATTTTTCGATATAAAGTGTATAGAAACTTAGTATTTTCGAAGTTCAATACCGATTAATCCTTATAAATTTAAGGTATTTATTTTGCCTGTTCTCATTATTAACATGTCTGTTAAATGCAATAGATGAATATAAGATTGCATTTTTATTTTCGTTGCGTATGTGATTCTTCAGTTCACTAATAGTTAAATCCAAATTTTAATGCATAAGTGGTATACAATTTTTAAGCATCATCAATGAAGGTATCTTAATTGATGAGAGACAACTTTCATTAACATCTTATCCTTAATACTCTTTCTTAATTATTGTAATTATATGTGTCATTAGTACTTGTAGTCGTATTATTTAAGTAAAGCAACAAATTAGGCTAAGTTTATCGTCAGTTCATCCCAATCCAACTCTCTAAGTACGAATTGAATTCAAGTTTGAGCATTATGAATCTTTTAAAATAGTGTAGTTTTGAGGTGGGGAATTAGACCATTCTACTTAGGTCTCAAGCCAATTTACTTATAATTTGATCAATGTAAATTTGATTTATTAATTTATTGTTAGACGAGGTTGAAGTTAAATATGGCTAGATGAGGTTGATTTATTGATTTAATTGACCTTATTTCGGTTGGATAATTTAAATAAAATAAAAGTCAAACAAAACGACCTCACTTAATGGCATACTCTGGACGACTTGACGTGGCGGGCCGAACTGAAGCCTTTAAATTGACGTCTTTTCTTTTCTAATTTTTATTCAAGTCCAAAGGAAAAAGCTTAAATCAAAATGACCATCTCACATCAATTTAGTTATTGAAGTTCTGTACCCTAACCCCCAAATTCAATCAGCTCACGATGGAAGCCGACGACGAGATTTACGCGAACGGCGGGGACGATTCGAGCCGGAAGCCGATAATCAGCGGGGAGCAGCTCGACATCGAAGCGTACGCCGGACTTTACACTGGAAGAACGAAGATTGTGCGGCTCCTATTCATTGCCGATCACACCGACAACACAACGATGCAGTTGGAAGCTTTGCGCATGGCCTACGACGAGATCAAGAAAGCCGAGAACACTCAGCTGTTTCGAGAAGTTGTGCAGAAGATTGACGGCCGATTAGGGCCCAAGTACTCGATGGATAGCGGGTGGTGCGATACGGTCGATCGCAGAGCTGAACAGAGAAAGGAGAGGCTTGAAAATGAACTTAATGCTTACAGAGTAAAATAGAAAACAAATTTGATTTTGGTTTTGTTTAATGTTAAGAGTTTTTCCACGTTGACCCTTGTTTGTGTTTCTTGCAGACGAATTTGATCAAGGAGAGCATAAGAATGGGATATAATGATTTTGGAGACTTCTACTATGCTCATGGCTTGCTTGGGGATGCTTTTAAGAGCTATGTTAGAACTCGTGATTATTGCACTACGTCAAAGCACATTATCTATATGTGTATGAGTGCGATTCTAGTTAGTATTGAGATGGGTCAGTTTACTCATGTAACAAGCTATGTTGGCAAAGCAGAGCAAACACCCGAGGCTTTGGACCCCATTACTGTTGCTAAGCTACGATGTGCTGCGGGATTGGCCCATTTGGAGTCTAAAAAGTACAAGCTTGCAGCAAGGAAGGTTTGTTTAGCTCGTGTACTTTCAAGTTTTTCATTTGGTGATTTTGCTGATTTTGATGTTGCTTATTTCTTCAATTTTATGCTTTTGGACATGTAGATAGAGTTCAATATTAGTGAGACAATGGTTCAGCAATTTGGTGTAATATTTACCAAGAGATTGCTTTAGTAATTTGATGATTGATGTACTATTTGAAGTTGAAGGGTGGTTAGAGTACTGTTGAAATCAAGTTTAACAGATTTTTCCGTCTGCTGAGCTTCAGCCCATCTGCTTTCCTCCATTTTTGCTTGAACTGGATAGTTTAAATACTGCCAGAACTTCATCTCTGCTTTTCTCATGGGGATATAACATGTTTCATTTTATGCAGTTTCTTGAAGTGGGTCCTGAGTTAGGGAATTCTTATAATGAAGTTATTGCTCCTCAAGATGTCGCAACTTATGGAGGACTTTGTGCACTTGCAAGTTTAGACCGTTCAGAGCTGAAGGTATTCATGTTAAACATCTTTATTACCGTCACTCTCTTCTACAGTTCTACCTGCTAGTCATGTTTGTCAAAGGATTTATTATTGGCTCTTCAAGTGTACTTTTTTCAATGATTTTTTATTGGCAGGCCAAAGTTATTGACAATGTAAACTTCCGCAATTTCTTGGAGTTGGTACCTGAAGTGAGAGAACTTATTCATGACTTCTACTCGAGGTGCCTTATTACGATGTTGACTGGTTGCTTTCATGTTGCTTATTGTGTTCTGTCCTTTGACCTTTTGATATACTTTTTCAAGATGCATCAGACATAATTTCAAGATTTATTAGTATAGTTATGAACCTATGGTTTGTTAGAATTGTAGGGAAAGTTCTTGCGTAATTACTTCTTTGTGGCACCCAGTATTAATGGATTGGTTGTCAATTGATTTAGTTCAATCCATTAATACTGAACTAAAAATAAGGTTGCTTGATGATATCTTATCTGTTAGCAGCCTACACACTGCTAGTGTTGTTGGTAAGTGAAGACACCCTCTTTGGATTTATGCGATTCTCACTTAATTTCTGCTATTGAAAAGTAATGCGGCTGCCATCTTTCCACCTTTTCTTTATACTGCTGGATATTTTCTTCAAAATTATTTCATTTCCATGATTATGTCAATGATATGAATTTCCAGCAATTTTTCTGAAGTTCTGGTATATTTTCTCCATCTTTTGCCTTGATTTTCTCATGAAATGCATTGTCAACAGCACTGCAAATATAGGAAATATCAAAGCGCTCCGTTGTAATACAAGTTTCTCTTTTTCCATGTTTCTGTTGCAGCCATTATGCTTCATGCCTGGATTATCTGGAAAACCTCAAAGCAAACCTGTTACTTGATATCCATTTGCATGATCACGTTGAGGTGCTGTATGATCAAATCCGTTGTAAAGCACTCATTCAGTATACACACCCATTTCTGTCTGTCGATTTACGAATGATGGCTAATGCTTTCAAAACAACTGTCGCTGGATTAGAGAAAGAGCTTGAAGCCTTGATTACTGACAATCAAATACAGGTTGGTTGCGCTGCCTTTTTTGTTTCCTTTTGCTAGATGAGTATCTGCCTTGCATAGATCATATATTGTGAGAAAGAACTTGCATGGAAGTGAGAAACAGTGAAAAGATTATACATCATGTCTTATAGACTATTGTTAGGGCATGAATTACTGTTACATTCAAGAATTTCTTGTAATATCTATGATGCTTTTGCAGGCTCGGATTGACTCGCACAACAAAATTCTATATGCACGGCATGCAGATCAAAGGAATGCAACTTTTCAACGCGTTCTACAAACTGGCAGTGAATTCGAACGGGATGTTCGAGCGATGCTGCTGAGGGCGAATCTTATTAAGCATGAATACAATCTCAGATGTAGGAAACATTGATTTTACATTTGAGCTCATGAGTGGTTAAACATGGTCAAATTCTTTTTCACGAGGTTTACTGTATGTTGCTCTATTTCAATTAACCATAGTTCCAAAATCCCATCAAGTTTGGAAGTCTACAAGTTTTATATATTTGGGTGGTGATGATTGTAGGATACATATGGCGATAGTGACCACTGGTGGCGGTCGTGTATATACTTGGAGTTTATATGAGCATTTTGCAGTAATCCTTTTCTTTAATTGTTTCTTCTGCAAGTTGCTTTATTGAGAAGCTCTCTGACTGTGGCACATCAGATCAGGGATGGTATATAAGAATGCTAATAAAGTCATAGTCTTATATATAATCTTTCATTTTGTATTTGTTGAGTGTAAAAATGGTTCTAGGGGAGTTGAAGTTCGGTTAAATTTGAGTTACACAGTTCGAGTTTGGCCTTAGGACTGATCAAGTTGTCTAAAATGATATTATTTTTGTTTCTTAAGATGAAAGATCAAATCTTTGAAATCTTTTAAATTAGGTCTCGGACAATTTGGACTCGTTGGATTCGGACCAAATTGTAATCCCTAATTGGAGTTTATGAAACACAGCTTTTCCTACAGTCACCCATACATCGGTCACCGACCGGTAACCCCTTTTAAGTTTCCACTCGCATCTAAAGAAAGACTCCTTGATGATACTGTACTCCAGTCTGTCTGTGGTTGAGAAGCTCCAAGCTTTCAGTTCTTCGAATCCCTAATCTTCAAATCCCCAACCAGACAGACCACGACGAAAACAAAGCTGTAGTTGGATCAGAAAAGTGGAGCCACCCCATTGAACCTTACGAAATGGGACACCACGTCCACCAGAATCCCCCTTCATCTAACAGAAGCCCTAAACAATGGAGGCCTATCGACATAGTATCTGCTACATTCTTCGGACTAGTGATTTTCTTCTTCCTTCTAGTCTTCACTCCGCTAGGCGACTCCCTTGCAGCCTCTGGCCGCCAAACGCTGCTTCTCTCCACTATGGACCCACGTCAGCGACAGCGCTTGGTCCAACTGATCGAGACCGGTCGCCATACTCAGCCAATCGAAGCTTGTGGTGCGGATTATGTTGATCACATGCCGTGTGAAGATCCCAGACGCAATAGTCAGCTTAGTAGGGAAATGAATTACTACAGAGAGCGTCACTGCCCGTTGCCCGACGAAACGCCTCTTTGCTTGATCCCTCCACCCAATGGATATCGAACTCCTGTCCATTGGCCTGAAAGTTTGCATAAGGTGTGTTTTCTTTTGATTAACTGGGACTGGGTTGTTCAGGTAATGTGGAAAAGTAGAGTGAAATTTAAGAAATGAGGTTGCTTTTTGGATATTTAAGCCAAGTGCCTTTAGAAGCTGTGTGAATTTGTGCAGTTATGTTATCATTCAAATCTTTTGGCTTGTAGGTGGACCACTGATCACGTCTAGTTGGTTTTTTGTAGAAAATTTTGGAAAGTTCAAGCGTTTAGAGTAGACCCCCACCTATAACTGCTTGGTGCGCTTTAGCTTAAGTCTCTCCAGTAGGATCCGGTTTCAGTGGACCGGAAATTGTTTTATGATGTTGTACTGGATTTTACAAACAGTGGAGAAAAAAACATGCATCCCCAACGCAATGAAAATTCTGCCTTTTGTCCCCTTTATATGTGCATCTATGCGTGTTCCTTGAATGGGCGATGGTTTATGACTTTATGTGTAATGTGTTAATGTTCAGATTTGGCATTCGAGCATGCCATACAACAAGATTGCAGACAGGAAAGGCCACCAGGGTTGGATGAAAGAGGATGGAGATTACTTTATATTCCCAGGTGGCGGAACGATGTTTCCAGATGGTGCCATACCTTACATTGAAAAACTTGGACAATACATCCCTATTAGTGGTGGTGTTCTGAGGACTGCACTTGATATGGGATGTGGGGTAGGAACTGCCTTTCATTATCATAGTTTTAGCTCTAAATTTTGTTAGATGTATGAAGTTTCTCACATATAATCATCTAGCAGGTTGCTAGTTGGGGGGGATATTTGCTAAAAAAAGGGATTTTAACCATCTCTTTTGCGCCAAGAGATTCACACAAAGCGCAAATACAATTTGCTTTGGAGAGGGGAATTCCAGCATTGGTTGCCATGCTTGGCACTCGCAGACTGCCATTTCCTGCATTCTCATTTGACCTAGTGCACTGTTCTCGCTGTCTCATTCCTTTTACTGCCTATAGTTAGTTTTCTGGCCTGTTACCTTGAGTATGTTTGCTTCTGCAATCTCTTGCTACTAGCTCTTACCAAGAAGAAATCTGACTTTGCAGATGCAACTTATTTCATTGAAGTCAATCGGTTACTTCGTCCAGGAGGGTACTTGGTGATATCTGGTCCGCCTGTACAGTGGGCTAAACAGGACAAGGAATGGGCAGATCTCCAGGGTGTGGCAAGAGCATTATGTTATGAGCTGATTGCTGTAGATGGAAACACGGTCATTTGGAAAAAGCCTGTAGAAGATTCATGTCTGCCTAACCAAAACGAATTTGGGCTTGCTTTGTGTGACAATTCAGATGACCCAAGTCAGGCATGGTAATCTCTTGGCAAAGGATCCATTCTTTGTGGAAACTCTTACACAAAATGGAAATAATTATTAAACAAAGTGAAATAATTATTTCCATTTTGTTTCAACAATGATGTTATACATTGCATGTTCTTTGAGGTGTCTAATCAAAAGATGCTTATGAAAATTTTGTAGATTGTTTCAACTATGAAAGTTCCAGTCTTTTTGTCTGACCCTTGTTTGTTGGATGATGTCCACGAGAGACTTTTGATACGCACAAGTTTTTAAGTGAAATTGGTTATGTTGCAGGTGCTACCAGCTAAAGAAATGTGTGAGTAGAGCATCTTCAGTTGAGGGACACTATGCCGTTGGGACAATTCCTAAGTGGCCACATAGGTTAATCAAAGCTCCTTCAAGAGCAATGCTCTTGAAAAACGGGATTGATTTGTTTGAGGCGGACACAAGACGTTGGGCCAGGCGAGTGGCTTACTATAAGAACAGTTTGAATGTGAAGCTAGGAACTTCAGCCATACGCAACGTATTGGATATGAATGCCTTTTTTGGTGGTTTTGCAGCAGCAATCATATCTGACCCTGTGTGGGTAATGAATGTTGTTCCTGCTCAAAAACTATCCACTCTAGATGTTATTTATGATCGAGGCCTCATTGGAGTCTACCATGATTGGTGAGTTAATTGCATCTGCAATGCATAGAACTGCCTTCCACGTGTGTCATTAATGACTATATTTAGATTATTTTCCAAGTCTGTTTTAGAGTGGCATTGATATTGTACGAATATGTGAAATAAAATCTAGAAAGAGTAACCTCCAAGTCATAGAAAATGCTCGAAGTTCTTCCATATTACTCCTTTCTCTATGTCGTCTCTAGTTTATGGTATTTCTGTAGGTCTGACCCAATCTTATTATCCTTCATAGAGAAGCTTTATTTTTGACATAGTACTTTATTGGTGGTTGTAGGTGTGAGCCTTTCTCAACATATCCCCGTTCTTACGATCTTATCCATGTTGCCAGAATTGAATCCCTAATCAAGAGTTCTGATGGTGGCAGGAACAGGTAACTTCTACATCTTTCTGGTGTTTCATTTTCTCACCATTTAACATTTTAAGTATGATTTACGACTGCATACATTCTAGCCATTTTTTGTATCAATTAAATGCCTATATGCCATTTATACCGGATGAATAAAAGAAAACTTCTTTATGTTGAAAATCATTAAAAGGGTATGTTGATTAATCGCATCTGATATCTTCTGCAGATGTAATCTAGTGGATTTGGTAGTGGAAATGGACAGGATATTACGTCCAGAAGGAACAGTTTTGATTCGTGATTCTCCAGAAACCATTGACAAACTTGCTCGCATAGCTCATGCAGTGAGATGGACGGCCACCATACATGACAAAGAACCTGAATCTCATGGCAGAGAAAAGATTCTGGTCGCAACCAAATCCTTCTGGACCCTCTCTTTAGCATCCCACTGACATAACTTTATTCTTTTAGTTTAGGCCTTCTTGCTTTTTCTTTTTATATAAAGCTTATATGACCACAAGCTGCAAATTTAAGTTTGCATTATTTATTAGAACTATTGAAAATTGTCATTTTACTCCAAAAGTTACCCAACTAAAGTAAAGCATTTGCTAAATGAGACAGGTGACACCTAATTTTTCTCAACTCATGAAAATTCTTTGTAAATGGAACAGATGACTGTAATTATCTAAAACTGGAGGGTATGTAAATTAAGAGTAGAGATTTGTACCTTAAACTAAAGTTTACCCTTATTCCAAAATTTTACCCTTTTTCTTTTCCTTGATTATGAATACCTTAACAAGTTCGTCTAATTGTATTGCCTGAGTTACTAATCTTCTTTTAAACTTTATTTGGACTTAAACTTCGATCGAGTCTAGTGCAGGCTTAAGCTAATTTATTATAATTGTTTGATTTAGGATTAGACTAATTTATTATGTTCGATTAGATTTGAAATCTTTGTTAAACTCCGAGCTTTGAATGTAAAGTTAATCGAAGTTTATTAGACTTATTTCTTGAATTATGCTTGTATTAATTTATTATTTTTATTTGATAATAATTTTTATATGGGACTTAAAATTACTAAAGAATTTAAAAGCAAAATTTTAGAATTTTAATTTTCTTAGATTAACCTTAGAACCTAATTATATGAACAATTTGGGCCTATTGGGCCGATAATTGGTAGGTTGAACTCACAAGTGGATGACCCGACAAGAAAGGAAGCCGCAAACTTGGCCCATTTAGGGGAGCGAGGATAATAAATGACCGTCCGATCTGTAAAAAAGTTAACGGGATCGGGGTGACTTAATCACGGGTCTGATGTGAGAGTAAGAGAGGGTTGTTCACGTGTAAGTCCATACAGCGGTGGGCCCGTACAAACACTTTCATTCTCTTCCTGTTCCCATCCCACAGGACAATGATGCAAATGTTAGAGGTTAACAATGGACCCCCAAACCCATCCCCCCCCCCTTTTTTTTAGGATAATGTCTATTGAACTGCCCTTTTAAACCTTGTCATTGTAACCGATTTCACTTGCCATTGTATAGTTATTGTTGTTATCGTTTGTTATGTCTATGTGTTTTGGTTTTAGGTTTTAAGTTTTGGGTTTTAATTTTGTGTCAAATTTTTAAAATTTTTAAATAGGTTTTGGGTTTTAATTTTGTGTCAAATTTTTAATTTTTTTAATTAACCTAAACCTAAAACCCAAAACAAATAGACATAAAAATTTTAATTTGGTGACCAACTTTTATAAATTCGTATAGATTAAGTTAAAATGCTTTTTAGTAGTTAATAGATTAATATATATTATATTAAATGGATACATTATATCAGTAAAAATAATTTTTATCACATTTTGACAAAATTAGTCGCCAAATTAAAATTTTAAAAAAGTCTGAGACTAAATTAAAACATTTTTAAAAGGTTAAATGCTTGTAAATATGTTATTCTTTCCTTAAATAATTTACTTAAAATGTACAATTTATAAATTAATACGTACATTCTTAAAACTTTACTATTAAAAAAAGTTTTGAAATAACAAAATAAAGGGTATTTTGTCTAATAATTTCTATTTGGATTATAAAATCTTACTCTTAAGTTTGTTCTTTAAATTGTGGTTCAATTTGAACTTTTAACAATCTAGAAGTTTGGACTTTGACTTCTTATAAGAATATACCTATATGTGTTCTTAGATACTAAAATGTTAGGTTTAAATCATGAATTTACTAAATAATTTATTAAGTGCACACAAGAGTTCAATTAATACAAAATTAAAAGTATAGTCTTTATGAAAACAACTTAATTTGGTTACTAATACCAGTGTTTTGAAAATTGGACCGGAGAATTGGTGACCCGAAGCATGAAACGGTCCGGTTTAGTTCGTATTTTTTGTTAGTGATTGACCCGTTTATTTTACGGTCGAGCAGGTAAAAACCGTTAAACCGATGAAATAAAGAATTAATCGGTCTATTTAAAATGTCTCTATCTTAATGATTTCAACTTAAATGAATATTATGATTAGTGATCTTTTTTTAATCTTTTTGATGAAATATGACTAGTGAGCTTTGATATCTTATTTTGTGTTGTATTTGGTGAACTTTTTTAAAAAAATTGTATATTGTGAAGTTTGAAGGTTTAAGTTAAGTTTACAATTAGATAAACAAATAATTAAATAGTATATTTAAAATTTATCTTTTATTTTATATATTTATTAGTCACCGATTCGATCAAGGTTGAATTTCGATTGAACTATTAACCCTTAAATCATATGCTTTTCCGGTTCAGCTACCGATCTGATTTCTAAATCATAGTCTAAACCTAATCAAAATTCACATCAATTTTAAATAGAAAGGATTAGTAGAAAGCAAGAGAGAAAGGCGGCGAACGGTCAAGCTTTAAATGTAACCGGGCAAGTGAAGGTGATGGTGGCTAGAAACTAACACTACCCCTTATGAATGCAACACCATTTGCCATTGTGGGACTTTGATATGTTGAAATTATGCATAAATCAATAACTCCGATATGGTCCAAAGAGGACCAAAGTTACCGAATCAAATTTGAGTTAATCGAGAAGGGTCAACTGGAATGACTTATTCATTGCTAACCCTAAGGTTGTGGTCCTGAAAGATGGGAACGCCTGGCTTGTCTTGCCTACCCAAATCTTCTCTTTTGCCATCTAACATGCATTTCACGAAATTTAGTTTTCTTGAGTTGTGTACTTTGGACGTTGGTATGTAATAGTCATGGAAGATTCAGAGGCTTGAGAAAACCTATTTACTGTGGTTGATGGGGAAATTGGTTCGAGTGTGTCACGCATTTGTAAAGTCTATTACATTTTACTTTATAATTATTATGAAAGGGTTGTAATTTAATTCAAGTTTTAAAGAAATGCTTGACTAGAAATATTAATATCTTAAATTTTGTAATACTAGGTGATATTAATTCATTAATTTGTTAAATAATTTATTAAAAACGTGCAATTTACGAGTTATTAAATAGTTCTCATATATTTAAGCACCGACATTATGTATAATAAATTAAGTTCGATTTAGTTTAATCAAACTTTACTGATTAATTCAAACCTTTTTTTAAAAATGATGATATTTTAATTAAATGTTCTAGAATAACATTGTTTTTATTTGTAAACTTAAGAAAATTAAGAATAAAATGATGTTATTTTATAAAATAAAATTAAAAAATGTAGAAAGTTGGTCTTATTTGATTTGACTCAAAAATTGAACATTTAAGTTTAGGGATGACATTTACATTTAGATCTAGCTCGATTAGAGGTCAAAATGTCAAATTTGAGTTGATTAAGCTTGAGGTCAAACTTCGGGTTCGAATTCTTCACAAAATTAGGTTTTAAGTTGGGCTACTAAGACTTTTCTCGACCTGAAGTCCAACAAATATAAACAAAAAAATATTGTTTATTATTTTTAATTTAAAAAAATATAAAAATAAGACACGTCCCGATCTGGTCCGCCCTACCCATTGCTATCCCTATTTAAGGCATACTTGTATGAACATAAATTTTGTTTTATTTTTCTTGGTACGTCTATGCACATCAACATCAATTTCATATAATGTCAATGTGACCCAAGAGAGGAGAAGAGGGCGTTGAATTGGTAATCCATACAAATGCATAAAAGTGATAAATTAGTCATTTTTTATATTAAAAATTTAATTACATTATAACTTAAATTTTAAAATTAATTTAAGAGATAAAACTTAATTTAGTTTTTAATATGATTTCAAATTCCAATGAGCTCAAATCTAAAGTTAACATTCCAATTTGATAATAATTATAATTAAATTCAATGATTAGAAAACTCAATCAATTCGGTTAGTTTAATAGTAAAAATCTTGAACGGTTAACTTTTCAATTTGATTTATTTTAATAATTATCGTTATTAAAATTCGATTAATTTTTTAAGTAATCGGTCAATTTTAATTAAATTAATAAATTCTTATAAATTAAAATTAATCAATTAATTTTTATTTAACTATTTATTTTTCGTTTAATTCTCAAATTTTTGATAGTTAACATAATCTCTTTTAATCATATTTTAAAATTTTAAATTTTATTTAATCTTTAGACAGTTTTATAAATATCTAATACTGATTAAACCTTAAACTTTTTTTTATCGGTTTAACTTCGAGCTCGAATTTTAAATTATCGATTAAATTCATAATTTATTTAAAAATTATTGAAGTCAAGTTACCAACCAAGTCCAACACTCAAAAAGTGGAATCGCTCACTTTAAACGCGCTTCGACAGAGTGTTGGTGGTAAATCATGATTTAATTTCACTCAATTCTTTAGAAAGGCGGCTTAGTGTCTAATATGCACAAAGAATTACCACGTTAGATGAAACTCTTACATTATCACTATCAGGACTCGA
>JANSVA010000004.1:2029807-2047948 GCA_025504915.1 Erythroxylum reticulatum
ATGATTGATTAGATACACATTTGAAAGAAAGTAATGTGTTAGAAGTTAAGAATTTACTTTGCATAATAATCCATGATATAACTCGAATTTATTAAATAGTTTATCTAAAATATATAATTAATAAAAATTTTAAAAATTGTATTCATCTAAGTTATTGGCATAATATAAAAGTATAAAATAATATATTTTAATTAAGTTCGGGTCTGAATTATCCAATCTCAAGCCCAGATATAGGCTTGTCTGATACCTAATTATTTTAAGCAAAATGATGTCATTTTGTTTATAAAAGTTAGATCTTGAATCGGTCTGAGTCTAATTTGATCCATAAGTTGACTCAATGAAAACATCTGAATTTAAGTTCACGGGTCAGTCCATTGCCATTTCTAGTTGGTAAAGTTATTTGAATTTAATTCAAAATGCAATCTAATTTGAAAAATATAATTTAAATTTGAGTCACGTAATTTGAATTCTCCTACTAAAATTTGATATGTTTGGATTATTAAATTCAAATTTGAATTTCTTGTCAAACTGAAATTGATAAATGCAATATTTTAAAAATGAATTAGAAGGTAAGTTAGTAAGATAAAAATTTTAAATTTTAAAAGGTTAAATCGAAATTCAATTAAATAAATTAAAAAATTAAAGTATGATTTAAAGAGATTCTTTACTTATAGATTAATTTGAAATTTAATTAAAAAATATTAAATAAAAATTAATTAATTAATTTTAATTTATGAGAATTTATTAATTAATAAAATTTACAGAATAATTAATAAATAAATATGACAATAATATATAATTTTGAGGCTTAAAAATAAAAATAGACCGCCACGGTCAAACCCACCGAATATCCCGCTCACGTATCAATCTCTGTCTCAAGTCTTAAGACAACCAGGACAGCCAAACACTTGATTTTTAAATTTTAATGTCACAACCAAAACAGATTGACCTCAATCATCTCCAATTGTAACCGTAGATCCAGCATCCTTAGCGATCAACGTCCTATAATTGAGGTTGGACCAAAGTTCGAAATAAACTGACGCATGGAATGATTGGCCCTGGCTCCATCTTTGACCAAAAAAAAAAAAAAAGAAAACGCACACAGCAAAAGAAAAATCTAAAACTGAAAAAAGAGGGAGGTTGTTTTTCGTCTGCTTCGTTTTCCTCTCTCTCTCTCTCTCTATCTTTTTCTCTGTTAGCTTTGTTTTCGGGGGAGAAGAGAGAAGGCTGATTTTTAATTCTTTTCGATTTTTTTGTGTTCCTTTCTGCTTCTATTTGATTCGTTTGTTTCGGTTATTTTTTTGGGAAAAATTTCGGTTATTTTTGTGTTTCGTTCTCTGTTGGTTTGGGATTTGAAATTGGGAGTTAGGGTTTGTGGAAGGAGAGAAAGACAATGAATGTGATGCGTCGGTTGAAGAGCATTGCTTCTGGTCGTACCTCTATATCATCTGATCCTGTAAGTTCTGTTTTTTCAAAAAACGTTTTGTTTATTTATTTTTTTGTAAATTTCATTCCAATGTCTGGTTGTTAGTTTTTTCAAAACCAGTAGAAATGTTTAAAATCTGAAATCAGATAACAAGATTTTGAAATTTATGAGGGTTTAGTTAGTCAAAATGAAGATTGTTTGCTTCGTTTTCTTGTATTGTTTGATCGGCTCCCTTTTTCTTCGGGTGGCTGATTCGGGATCAATGATCGATCAAGTTAAGATCAGTTTTTGTTTATAGCCTCTTTGATTTTATTAGTTTATTGTTTTCTGATGTTCCGAGTCCTTTGTCGTTTGTTTGGTTTTAAGAGTTGTTAAATGTGAAAGGAAATATATGGTGTCTTATTTAGATTATTAGTTGATGAGAGTGGTTAATGACGAGCTCAAGTTTAGTTGTGGTAGGTGATTAGTCAACCCGCAATAATTGATTCTTTAATTTCAAATTGTTAGTCTGTGTCTTCAATCTTTTTCATTCCCTGTTCTAATGAAGTAAAGTCAAGAGAGGGGAGGTCGGATAATAGACTCTAAAGTAAGATTCTTTTGTTGGAATCATGTATTGATTGAAGTCCAAGCTGAAGTTAATCTTCATAATTTTTGTTATGAGCTGTTGGAAAATGAAATTTCAGCTAGCTTTTCTCTCAAGGTCAGAAAGCCACGAGTAATTTCTGCCGATTGCAGCTTGTCAACCCACCTTATGTTCATTGCCCAGTAATCGATGGACTTCCATTTGCCCCCTTGGTAACGAGTTTGCTTGTACAATTGCACTGTTCCACAGGGTGGAGACTCTGGGACAAAGAGAGCTAAGGTTGATCAAGAAACAGAACAGATTACTACGGAAGCACATGTAGTTGATCGAAATGCTACAAGTCATCATATGGCGTCCACATCAATGAATGCAGCTGCAAGTACTTCTGATCAATCTTTTGCAACAGTTACAGAGAAGTTGGGCTATGATCAGCTGCCAAAGGAAATGCATGAAATGAGAATCAGAGATGATAAAACCTCTAACCTTGACGAGAAGGTTGGTTTGTCAACCATGTTCTTTGAAGGAACCTAACAAGATTGGTTTGTCATGTAAAATAAATCATCTGGCTTGTTTCTTGTTGCAGAACTATCAATGAGCTTGTTTCTGTTGTTGTTTCCGAATCGGATAAATTACCCATGATGTGCTTTGTAGGATATGGAGGCTGCTGTTGTGAGTTGCAATGGAACTGAAACTGGTCAGATCATTGCAACTACTGTGGGTGGTCGTAATGGACAACCAAAACAGGTATTTGATTACTTTAACTAAAAGTACTCTTCTACAGCTATATTAATACCTGCACACTCTAGGATAGGGATGAGATATATGAACTCATTAAGATTATAATTAAGATTGTCCAAATCTCCATCGACTCGTGATTGGTTTATGGTTCTGTTTTTGATCACTGTGTAACAATAATGATGACATTTCCATTTTGTTTGTTTTCTTCTTTTCTAGACAATTTCATATATGGCAGAGAGAGTAGTTGGGACAGGTTCATTTGGCGTTGTCTATAAGGTACTGAAATTTAATCAAGCATGATGCTTCTGGATTTCTTGTTCCTTTCTGCATCTTTTCAGGAATGTCATCATCTCCTCGTTATATGATTCTTCTTGTTTATAGGCGAGGTGCGTGGAGACTGATGAAGCAGTTGCAATAAAGAAAGTGTTGCAGGATAAGAGATACAAGAATAGAGAACTTCAGATCATGCGCATGCTTGACCATCCTAATGTTGTTCACCTGAATCATTTTTTCTTTTCAACTACTGAAAAAGATGAAGTATATCTTAACCTTGTCTTGGAATATATGGCTGAGACTGTTCATCGCGTTACAAGGCATTATAACAGGATGAGCCACCATGTGCCTATTATCTACGTGCAACTGTATACATACCAAGTAAGTCTAATAACATTTCATTGGTATTTTCTACTTTGTATCTTTGCATTTCCTTTCTTCTGGAATCATTTTGTTCTATTTTTGTAGATTTGCCGCGCTTTGAATTACTTGCATCATGTAATTGGTGTGTGCCATCGCGACATTAAGCCACAGAATTTACTGGTGAGCTTTTTTTGCTCTTTCTCCTCATCACTTGGAAGGTGATTTAAGAAATCATTTTATCAATGGATTTCTTTCTACCACTTGATGCTTAGGATTTTGTCCCTCTGTTGTATACATTTGACATTACTATCCTGTGTCATTTTAGTCATGATAGAGAAATAACTGATTGAATTAATTTGTTTACTTGCTTTTTGGGGATTGGATTTATTAAACATGAAATCATATCCATCAGTTTCAGAAGGGTTTAAAAACAAATTTTCTTTGCTTTGCCCTGAAGCGTGCTCCCATGATTGGTGCAGTACCTGTGGAAAGTTCTGTGATTTTTTTGTTTGCTACACCTGTATTTTTCTTAATGGTTTTCCTGTCCCCTATATGTTAGTGAATGATAATTACTTGAGGCCTTGATTCATTCTGCAGGTCAATCCACAAACTCATCAGCTAAAGATATGTGATTTTGGGAGTGCAAAGATGCTGGTATGGTTCTTTATTGTTATTTTGAGCAAAAGTTAAAATATATCCTTCATGTAGAAAACTGATTATATGTTTATTTGCCTACTTTTAGGTGCCAGGGGAACCCAACATCTCTTATATCTGTTCACGGTATTATAGGGCACCTGAACTTATATTTGGGGCCTCAGAATATACTACTGCCATTGATATGTGGTCCGTTGGTTGTGTCCTGGCCGAACTGCTTCTTGGACAGGTGGGCTTCTATATGAGCATGTTATCTATCCAATTCTTCTTGAGTTGAATATGGGGGATGTCAATGCTTTGAAGTAGTTTTATCTTTGCAAAGAAATTGCAAGCCTATGGACTCTACACCAAAGATGTTTATTATGTTATATACACAATTTATCTAGCTTCTTTCTTTACAATCATGCATTCAGTAGTTCTAATGTACTTTGTCCAGTTGATAGGCAAATTACCAACTACTTCGTTATCTTTTGATGAATTCATTGTTTGGTTTGTGCAGCTTTAATACGTGAGCTATTTTTGTATTTGTTTTCCTTTGGAATATAGCTAAATAAATGCATGATAAAATCTGCTGTTTTGGATTTTTTTTCAGCCGTTGTTTCCTGGGGAAAGTGGAGTTGATCAGTTGGTGGAAATCATCAAGGTTAACAATTCTCCATATTTAGTTTTAGTTCTTTTTAATCTGACCTTTGTGCAACTTCTCAGCACTTTGTCTTATTTTGATATCTTAATTCAGGTTCTGGGTACTCCAACCCGAGAAGAGATAAAGTGCATGAATCCAAATTACACTGAATTCAAGTTCCCCCAGATTAAAGCCCACCCCTGGCACAAGGTCCATAACTACATCAGAATGTCTTAGTCTTTCAGATTCTTGTTCAATAATTTCTCTGCAGGATAGCTAAATTTTGTTAGAACCTCCAGATATTTCACAAACGTATGCCTGCTGAAGCAGTAGATCTTGTATCAAGACTCCTCCAGTATTCTCCAAATTTACGTTGCACTGCTGTAAGAATTATTGTAGATTCACAAAGAAATAATTAAGCTTCGCATGTACATTTACTATTCTACTTTTATTGAGGAACCACTGAAAAATAGTTTCCTGGTTTCAGTTGGAAGCATGTGCTCATCCCTTCTTCGATGATTTGAGAGACCCAAGTGCATGCTTACCTAATGGGCGAGCTCTACCTCATCTATTCAATTTTACTGCTCAAGGTGAAGCCTTTATACCTTTTCTTTTAAACCATTTCACTGAAGACTGTTTCCCTTAGCATTACTGATGCAAGTAACCTGCAGAGTTGTGTGGCGCATCTGCTGAACTGCGTCAACGTCTCATTCCAGAGCATGCAAGAAAAGAGAACTGATAAACATCCCGGTAGGCAATGCAACCATAATTTTTTGGATGCTTAGTCACCCATGCAAGCAAATCCCCTGTTCCATGAGCCAACCATCTTTACACCCTTATTGGTTATTTAAGAGCAAAGCAGTCGTAGAGGACTTGAGGATTGGTTGTTAGTGTCCAGTGACTGGTGGAGCTTCAGATGATATGCATCCAGTGAATGGGGAGTGGATTAGCTAGTAGGGCAGTACCACAACTTTGTTTGTCTGGATCTGGTGTGTTGGTGTAATGCCTTTGTAAAAGAATGAGTTGTAGCAGATCATGTTACGGTGGTCCCACATAATAGGTTTCGGGCACCAGCGCTCATGCTGAATTGATCATTTAGATTAATTAGGATGTTCCATTGTATATGTTGATTGCTTTACCTTTGATGGTGCAATGAAATGAAAAAAAAAACAAAATCCCTGAATTGTGTGCAACTTTCAAGTAACAGTTCCCTTTTTGATCCGTATAGTTCTATCTGTAATGAGAATGCTACACAACTCCCTTTACCAATAGTCTGTACAGGAACATTTTCCTTCCCTGAAGTGATGGAAACAATTTGAATCCCTCAAAATAATATAACGAGAATATACAGTGGAAATACATTTCATGGCAGTGTGACAATCTCCACAAACCCTAAGATTCTTGAAGATACGAATTGGTGCGCCCCGTGGCAGAGTGAGAATCCCAAAAGCAACAGCCAATTTCTCACTGTGGTATGATAGTCCGAGCTCCTTAGCTTCATCGTTTATGTCATGAAGTGCAGAGTTCATGTCTGGCACATAACCAGCTTTCCTGATCAACATCATAATCTCTTCAATCTTCAAATAGATATCAGCTGTCAATGGATGGCTTCTGTCCTCTGCAAAAAAGGTATGTACATTGCCATTTATCTCCATCCAACTGCACCCGGGCTCCTTTCGAATTCCTCGTGATCTCATCAGTCTTCTGATTCTTGCAGCATCTTCCCATCTACAAGCTTTAGAATACATGTTTGACAACATGACATAAGGCACAGAATTTCTGGGTTCTAATTCAAAGAGGTTCTTAGCTGCCTTCTCTCCTAAATCCAGCTCCCCATGGACTCTACATGCAGCAAGTAGTGCCTTCCATACAGTTGCATCAGGTTCTACAACCATCTGACTCATTAATTGTTGTGCTTCAACAAGTTTTCCTGAACGTGCCAAGAGGTCAATCATGCAAGCATAGTGCTCGGGACCTGGTTTAATCCCATAGACCTTATTCATTGTATCAAAGTAACGGCAACCTTTTTCAACAAGACCAGCATGGCTGCAAGCGAAAAGTAAGCCAACGAAAGCGACAGAATCTGGTCTTATACCGGCAGCAATCATTTGATCATAGAAACACACCGAGTCTTTTCCTCTACCATTTTGTGCATATCCAACTACCATAGCTGTCCAACTGATAACATCTCGAATTCTCATGGATTCAAAAACTTTATTAGCATCTGTTATGCTTCCACACTTCGCATACATTGTGATGAGAGAATTATTGACTGATAAGGATGACCCAAGACCAGATCTGATCAGAATTGCATGAACTTGCAGCCCGAATTCTATAATTGTCAGCTCGGCGGAGGTACTCAAAACACTTGCAATAACAATCTGGTCAGGATGTATACCCTCAACCCTCATCTCACGAAATAGCTTGATAGCTTCTTCGTAAGTGCCATTATGCGCATATCCTGTAACTAAAGAGGTCCATGAGACGACATCTCTTTCGACCATCAGGTTAAACACAGTAAACGCACAATCTAGTTTTCCCTGTTTAGCATACATGTCTACTAGAGCATTGCTCACGAGCTTGAATCCCCCAAAACCAGTTTTGATGATCAAGCAGTGGACACACTCTGCATTTTCCATGTCCTCCATGAATGCAAGGGAGTTTAACACAGATGGGTATGTAAAGTTATCAAGTTTCATGTTTCTTGCATGCATTTTCCGGAACCAAGACACTGCTTCTCTTCCAAACCCTTTCCTTGCACACCCTACGATCATGGAGTTCCAAGATATCTCATCATCAACCTCCATGCACTCCAATACCCTCTTTGCACTGTCCAGGTCCCTGCATTTTGCATACATATCAATCAATGTACTATGAACAAAAATATTAGCATCAAAACCACTCTTAACTATACAACCATGAATCTGAACCCCAAAATCAGGAGCCGCAACCGCTCCACAAGCCGTCAAAATGCTTGGAAAAGTGAATTGGTTAGACTCAATTCCATCAGCTCTCATATCCTGGAAACATTTGATGGCACTGAAACTTTCCCCATTTTGAGCATAGCCTGTAAGCATAGCAGTCCAAATTGCACAATTTTTTCTGTCAGCCACTGCCTCGAAGAGATACTCAGCTTCAGAAACACACTTGCACTTTGCATACGCGTCAATTAGGGCAGTAACAACAAAAGCATTTTCACCAAATCCAGTCTTCGTGACGAACCCATGAATTTGCTCTCCTCTTTGTAGAGAACCCGTCTCAGAACACAGCCGAAGAACACTTCCCAACGTGTACTGTGTCGGCCTTTCTCCTTTAAGCTGCATTTCACAAAACAGCTCAAAAGCTTCATTCTCATAACCATATCTACAATATCCAGATATTAGACCCGACCAAGTGATCGAACTCTTCACTCTGGCCTCGCGAAAAAGTCTGTCGGCTTCCATTAACCTCCCTGCATTGGCATAAGCGGCAATCATAGTGTTCCAAGCAAACTCATCCTTGTCAGGACATTGGTCGAACATCCGGCGTGCTTCCTGAATACGTCCCAATTTGGACAAGCCATTGAGACGGCGATTGAATTCAACCTTCCAATCAGAAAAGGCGCTCGATTTAGCAACACCGACCGAATGCAAATACTGGGTCGTCTTTATTTGACGAATAAAACAACGAGAACGAATCAAAATTCGAACTTCACGCATAACCAACTTTATCCTCGTACAGGCTCAGAAGGTTCAAACTTCGGAGAAAGCTATTTGGTTCTACCTTCTTCCATTAGCACATGGCTGAGTCAGGATTTGATTTCGGCGGAGAGTAGCTTGGAGGAGTTACGAGGCGAGAATGTGATCCGACAGCACAGATAGACCCGGAACTCCAGGTAATTTAATGCAGGACAAAACAAACAGGTGTCGCCTTCTCGCTTTGGTATTCAAACACGTCCCTAACCCATTTGGCTTCAAATCACCTGTACCCATTTAAAGTCATTCAAAAATTGTCTTTGGCTAAAATGGCACGCACTTGTCAGATCAACCATAATTGCGGAGGAGCCGTCTCTTCTTCCTCTTATACTAATTTTAATTCTCTCACATTAGTATAAGAATAATCGGGAGAACGTGAGAATCAAATCCACACAAGATCATGATATGATATAACTGTCTCTGTCGTACATACCAAATCATTCCACAGATTTCTATATACATATGCGTGTGTCTATATTAGTTATACGGAATTCGAAATAGTTTTATCTCCGTGATTTTCTGATACGAAATGCATGCTCCTGCCTCCGGCATCGACGACACCTCGCCTCTCCTCAGGAGCCGCCGCCGCCAGCCACAGCCCCTCCGTTGCGCGGCTGCCCGCTTTCTCCGGCAAGCGAGCAGTCGACGGATGTTACTTCGCGAGCCCTCCGTCCGGGTCCGCGAAAACGCGGCGGAGCAGCTTGAGGAGAGACAGAGTGATTGGGCCTACTCGACGCCTATAATTGTTCTCGATTTGCTGTGGAATTTGGCGTTCATGGTGGTTGCTGTGGTGGTCTTAGGGTTTAGCGTGAAGGAGAGTCCTGTGGTGCCTCTGAGGTTGTGGATAATTGGGTATGTTTTGCAGTGTTTCTTTCATGTTGTTTGTGTGGTTCACGAGTATTGGAGGAGGCGTGAAGAAAGGAATGTGAGCGAGAGTTGGGGGATTGGAGATTCCAGCTATGGGTCAGTGAGTGATGGAGGGAACTCGATCGATTATGGGACTTGGCAACGAGGCAGTGACGAAGAGACGAAGTAAGGTTTTGACTTTTGCGTTTCTTATTGTTGTTTATCAAGTGTTAGTTGAAAATGTCTAGTCGGACAAAAAGTGTCAATTTTCAAACCTCTTGGTAGTTAAAGTTAGGAAGCTTTAGTGTTACTGTAATGCCTTCTTATCTTTAATCAAAGAAGAAAAATGAGAACTTTCCCAGTTAGGGAGTGGCTGAAGTAGTAGAACATGAGGAACACTTGTCTTGGATTCGCGTTTGCTGCACTTCTTATGACTTCTTGCTAAAAGGCGTGGATTGGCTTTCTAATATGTGATTTGTAGGCTGTTGCATGCACCTTAAACTTTTGTGCTATTAGGAATCCTTTCTTGAGTTGCTTGAACTGAGAGGTGATATAAGGGATTTAAGATGTGGTGGTCCTTGTTTGTTGCAGTATTACGAAGCAACTGGAATCTGCAAATACGATGTTTTCGTTTATCTGGTGGATCGTTGGGTTCTACTGGGTTTTCTCTTGTTATCAAACTCTGAAGCATGATTCACCTCAGCTTTACTGGTTTGTTTAATTTCACTTTTTCAGCATTCTGGTTTTGCCTAAAGGAAACATTCCCTTTTTTCTGCAAGTTTACTGAATTGATAATTGGTGTCCTTTGCAGGATTTGTGCTTCATTCCTTTTTCTTGATGTTGTCTTCATAATTATCTGTATAGTTATTGCATGTCTGATTGGTCTTGCTATATGCTGCTGCCTTCCATGTATACTTGGCGTCTTATATGCAATGGCAGATCGGGTAATTTCCTTTCTCTGGTTCTCTTTCAAGACATTGCAATGGATGGAGAACACCCAAATTAAGCGCTAATTCTATGTTTGGCTCGAGTGTAACTGGGGAGTCTTGGAGCTAATTGCAGTTTTGAAAAGTACACAAATCTTAAGCTAAAGAGTTTGCATTACGCTGGGTCTATATAATGGGAAAATAGTAGGGCATCTACTCATGAATATTAATGTTCAGATCTGTAAGTAGTTGAACTTGGTGAATAACCTTTGCATCAAGTCTTTGATCCTGTTTGCTTTTCCTTCTGCTCATTTTGGATGATCAAGTTGTTTTAAGCAGTTGGCATCTTGAAGCTGGAAATATTGAAATTTATTCACCTTCTTAGATAAAGTTCAAGACCAACTTTGTTTACGTTCTGTGATGATATGGCTACAAGTGTTTAATGTTTTAGTATAGGGTACTTGGATCTTATGTTTGGTATCAAATCTACTGTTAGGTTGCTCAATAGGAGGTCTACAAAATCTGAGGCAAATCCTTACATTGATAAAATTATCCATCTATTCTTTCAAACTATGAGATATGCATAAATCTGTCAAAAACGTATCTGTAATAACTTTATTTGACATTCACCATTAATTTTGAATTAGGTGGGAGCAACTAAAGAGGAGATCGAGCAATTGCCAAACTTCAACTTCTGCCGGATAGGGGATGTTGAAAAGGTTAATGGTGAAATTCAAGAATCTTTTGGAGGGATTATGACTGAGTGTAACGCAACTACACCTGCCAAACGTGTTCTTTCTCATGAGGATGCTGTAAGTGGTTCAGTCAAAGAAATATTGTTATTAGTATGTACTACATATTGCTCGCTTAGCTGATCTAGACCAATTCTTGGGTGCTGTTATAGCCAATTTGTGAATTGTATTAGAGAAAGAGAACAATTAATAATCACTGGAGACATCATGAATTGCAGCCTGCACGAAAATGAAGCTCGTTGGCACAATTCCATTCAGGGCCGTGGGATCCTTGTACAGATTCTTGGTGGTGGAACCAAGCTTCACTTAGTTGGAAATTCTGTCTCTTTTACCTTCCTGCTAGTTATTGCCAATCCTGAAATTTTATTTATAGCTGTAAAATGCCTTGAGGGTGCCGGTCATTGTACCAAAACTATGCTCCAACTTAGGTGCTGTCCTGTTTCTTCTCAGCTTCGATCTTGTTATGTGATAAATCTGGCATCTTGAGAGCTTAATGGATCTTGAAATCTTTCTGCATTTTAATGCCATGATTCCCCTTTGTCTTGCTCACTTTTCTCCAGCTGCCTATGACATAACCTTTGTTCTAAACTACAGGAATGTTGCATTTGCCTCTCAGCTTATGACGACGGAGCTGAACTTCGTGAGCTTCCGTGTTGCCATCATTTCCATTCTATGTGCATAGACAAATGGCTGCACATTAACGCAACCTGCCCGCTATGTAAGCTCAACATTTTGAAACCCAGCAACCTCAGTGGTATTGACAGAGTGTAGCGGAATCAGATTCAGTCTGTGGGGTGGAGTACCCATTTTCAATCATAAGTTTTCCCTTCAGCATCTCCTTGGCATCAACACACTTTGACAGAGGTGCCATTCTTGACAAGAGCAACCTCAGGAGATATTCCACCAGAGTTGGCTTCTTTTGTCTTTATTGTGATTAGTGTACATGTTCCTGCAAGTATATAGCTTTAGTTGGGGAGTGAATGACATATAGAGAATAGCTTAGTCTGCTAATGACATGTAGACACCATTTCAGTGTTTCTGAAATAACTCATAAGACTTTAGAAGAAAGCTGGAACGTTTTCAGTTCCTGTCACTATATCATAAGAACTGGTTGACACTGCAAAATTGTGTACTTTGAGAAGAGAAATGGATTCGTTCCTGTTGAAAGGGAAAAATATTAATATTGAGCTCAGATGCGCTTACGTTCATCTGGAAATCAGATGGTTGTGATGAGCCCTACCCATCAACGAGGGCGCAATTGTCCTCACAGCTCACCATGCACCAGCCGGGAATCGAACCCGGGTCTGTACCGTGGCAGGGTACTATTCTACCACTAGACCACTGGTGCTTCGTGCAACCCTAGCTTGTCTAGAATTAAATTATTGTCTAATTTGAACTGTGTATCCAATTTCCAGTCTACCAAAATTGATCGCCAAAAATTCTAAATTCAAACACAAAAATGTCCAAAAAGATTAAAATGACCATTCTTGTTGTTTATATTACTATTCTTACTCTTTCTGGAATTGATTTAGTCTAATAAGGCATGGAAAACAAAGGAGTTTTGTCTTTTCCCGATAGTGGTTGTAAGCTTGGAATGATGAGAAACAGTGTGTTTGAACATTAAAGGAGAGGAGAAGAATTGAACGCGTCTTTGGTGCAGGGTCTTAGGTTGTTGTCCTAACATATTCATGTCTTTTATCACTATGAAACTTCATCCGCCGATCGTGGAAGTCAAATTTCCGCGATATTAGTAGGTTCCCACTGGGATCCCAGGTCTTTGTATGATTCATTTTCTGAATTGAACGTGTGGAGGGAAGTCCCAATGAGGTTACCTTCTTTCTCTACAATGTTGATGAGCAACTGTACGTAGTAGTAACTCGGTTTTAGAAAAATAACTCCAAAGCTGAAACAAGACCAGCCATTGTCAAATCCAAAGCTGGTTTGTCAATTCATAGAAGAGGAAAATTCATTGTTCTAGGCTTCGATATTTGTTTTGGACTTTGGTTATTTCAAGGACGTAGGAATGGGAGTAAAGACTAGGGATAGACAATTGGTTCCATACCAACTGTAAGGAAAACAAGGTCGTCATGTAAAAAATTACGTTAAAAATTTAGATTGAGTCAGGTTAAAGTAGGACTCCATTACAACTCTGTACCCAAGATTAGGGAAGACAATACTAGCACCTCCAATTTTTTTTAAAAATTAAAAATATAGAACAACTTAGTTTTTTTAATTAGATTGAGTCTGAGCAATCCAGGTTTAAGTTTACTTAAAACTTATCTCTTTTAAGTAGAACGATATTGTTTTGTTTAGAATAATTAAGTCTCGAGTTAATATGAACTTAAGTCTGACCTATGAGCTATTCCTATGAAATATATATTGGACATGACTTTTCTATCCGATAGTGATAAGACTACGTACTTTGAGTTTGATCAAATTTTGCATTTTTGTGTGATTTTCATCTATTGATGTTAATGTTATTGTTAATAAACAGTTTTAAAGTGTTCAATTATTTAAATTTAAAATTTATTATTTAAAATCATATGCGTCTAAATTATATAGGCAGAAGGTTAATTTGTATATAGACTTAGTAACCTTTAAATGCTTAATATCGATACAAATTTTAAGGCTTTTACGTATATTATGACAACATACAATAACATGTATTATCGATAAGCGATGATTATGTTTATTGATAAATCATATTACTGTTATAATACATCAAATTTATATGTGATTTATAAATTATAAAAAACATATTTGATGGAATTATTATTATTCCTATATGAGAATAATGAGAATAATAATAATAATAATAATCTAAAGTTTAACAACTGTGAAGCAATTGTGGAATTGTAAATATGATGACGATGATGATAATTAGCACTAATTAAGCGCCATTAACCCACCAAACAGGAACTCCTGTTACAACTTCACCATGCTCACTCTCGCCACTCGGCATGGCCAATGTCTTCGAGGTACAGGAGGAGGAGGAGGAGGAGGTTTCATGCATCTTCTTCTTCCCCTGGGTGGACCAGCTTCTAGTTGGTTCCATTCTCACCGAGACATTGATAATGCCATTCCGACCATCTTTCGCATCTCGTAACCTGTAACTCAAAAAGCTCAAGCAACCCTCCGGTAAATATCTTCCCATGAAGTCCGTTACCGGCATTCTCGCCAACCCAACAAACCTATTCCCTGAAGAACCCTTGCGGTAGACTTCAAATGTTACGAAACGCTCGTGGATGGGCATGTCCATTACCAGTTTCTCGTTCCAACATGGGTAGCTACCGCCTTCAGTGTCAGTCTTTGTTGTTAGAGAGTTGAGAGGACCGGTCCTGACGATGACATAAGTGTTGTTCTTCACTGGTCTTCGATTAATCCTCAAGTCTTCACAGGATATGACAGTAACTTCGAGTCTGTGGTACGTACTTTGCATTGTGACAACCCTAAAGCTATTGGGTGCTAAAAGCTCATGTATAGTGAGAGTTATCTGAAGAAGGAACTTGCGGGGTAAGGAGGAAGAAGAAACTGAGGTTGTTTCTTATGCGAAGTATAAGAAAAAACGGAGTTTGCTTAAAATAGGAATGCCTGTGGAATTAAGAAATCATGACAATTGACTCTTGGTCTGACCAAAAATTGCTATAATCTCATTGGTGTATTTGCTTGGAAATTGAGTAAATGTGTATGGAATAATCATAAAGATGGAAAATACAAAGAAATGAGATATCTTCTAAGTGAAAATATTGCATTGACCGGTGTGAAATCAACGAAATAATATTATTTTAATTTCGACCTAAATCTGATCGAATTTTAAAATGAATTCAATCGTAAATTAAACGATTCAAATTGAACTGTACGAAAAATAGTTTAGATTAATTCAATCCCATCCAACTTAATTTGTTATTCTTATATATAGTAATTTATAAATTATACAAAACATATTTGATGAGATTAATAATAAATTGAATTTATTTATTTATAAGAGTTATTGTATCATTGTTCTTATCTAAAATTATTTGTACTTTATAACATTGAGATAATTAAGAATATATGAATCTATTAAAGGAGATTAATAATTATCTTAACAATCCCTATCCCCAACCTAGGCTTGGTAAGAGCTAGTTCAGGCTCGGACCTAGGGCTCGATTGTGTTTAAGGCTCCTAATCAAAGCCCACGCTTGATCGAGCTTAAGTGACTTGAAGTTCGGTTAAATCTGAATCAAATTCAATTAGATTACACTTGATCGAGCTTAAGTGACTTGAAGTCCGGTTAAATCCGAGTCAAATTCGATTAGGTTATTCTAAATCCAACTTCAAATCTAGTCAATTATGATCGAACCTGTTAATTTCGGACCGAACTAGACTGGTTCGGATAAAAATGGTCATTCCTACCCCAACCCCAACGAAGGGTTTTCATCATTCAAAACCTCACAAGACATTCCTATGGTCGCATCCCTCGAAACATTTGTATAAATTTATATTTTATTAAACGCAGTCGATTATTACATATACTTTTATAATTCTCAAAGCTAGCGTGTGAGAATTACCTTTTAGCCACTTGCAGTAGAATAAAGTTATCCAAAATATATATTAATTGACTTAAAAAGTAACAATTATATTATTTAAAAAATCATATGAAAAGGAGACTTCATAACTTTGTATTAATATTAAAAAAAGACTATGAATTGACTTGCACATTAACTTGAATTTAATATTATTTAAAAAATTATATAATTTTTTGTACATTTCACATTCAGAAAACTCTATTAGACTATTACCAACATGTGTAGTATTAAAATCTTAAATTCAGATTTTAAAGATTGATTTGGTTTAAATAAAATATTAAAATGACATCGTTTTAATATAAAATTTGATCGTCAATACTATTTGGATAAGGTCTTAGGCGAAAAGTTGACTTGGATCGAACTTTTATTAATAAAATTATTAATAATTGGATGACCAAATTATAATATTATAAAAATTCAATTAATGCATGATACCCACTTGCATCAACTTATAGTTTTCCAATGACGCACGTCAAGTGGAAGATGATATACACAAACAAAAAGAGAAGACAGGCTACTTGTTTCCAGGGGCAATACTTTCTTTCTAAGGAATGAAACAAGGAACGAGTCTATCCTGAGCTGGCTATCGTGTTGATCTTTCTAACGTTACTTCTTTAGTCAAAAACCATCAGATTACGTATAAGAAAATATTGAGAAGGAAATGAATTATAAATTTTCAAGGTTCATGCTTATCCTAAAATTTTCGGTCAATAATCAGGAAGGATGAGGTCCCGACTAATCCCGATCCGACTCGAGGTTAATAAGTTAGACTTGAATTGATCATGCCTCATGTTTGAATTTTTCAAAAAATGGGCCTCATATAGGCCTAGGGCATTAGCTGCTTGGGCTTGCCCTGGCCTGAGATCCGACATTTATTTAAAAAAATCTCATTTTTAATTTTTAAATTAAAAAATAAATAAATCAGTCCAAGTTAGGCTACCTCGAGCCTAGTTGAACTCAACTGTCAAGGGCATGAGCAAAAGCTATCAAGTCAAGCTTGAGCTTGAGTGAGTCCGACCTAGGTCAACCTATTGTTATCCCTATCTCCGAATAGATAGGATGGTAATAAGTTGGGTCGAGCCAGAATCCGATTTATAAATTTTTGCATGAGTGAGGGCCTAAGTTTTGCACAAGTTCTAGCCCCGGTCTAATTTTTTAATTAAAAATAGAAAACTATATTATTTTATTCAAAAGAAATTTATTATTAAACTATTATCTGAAGCTAGAATTCTTGATGCTAAAAGTTTATCCACCCCGTATTAATCATCACTTGGCAGCAGATGTTGGAGAGCTCTTGCTTCCCAGTTACTATAGGATGTTCATTGGGAACCTCAATTACCTCACTCATAGTAGATTAGATCTCACATTTGTTGCTCAAATGTTGAGTTAGTTTATACAACAGCCTCAAATACCCCATTTGCAGGCTTTGGAACATGTTCTTAAGTATGTTAAAAGGCACATCTGGTCAAGGTATTCTTTTAAAAGCTAATAATACTCAGCTCAAACTTCAAGCTTTCTCAAATTCGTATTGGGCCAGTTGCACTACCTCTCGACGCTCCATTACTGGTTATTTAATTCAACTTGGTCAATCTCCTATTAGTTGGAAGAGCAAGAAGCAAAGTACTGTATCTAAATCAGCAGCAGAAGTTGAATATAAAGCCATGTTACAACCTGCCTTCGAAGTTACATGGCTCGTAAGGCTTTTGGAGAAATTGAATATCCTGAATCTTAAGCATGTTCTCTTATACTGTGTCAATTAAAGTGCTCTGCACATAGTTAAGAATCCGATTTTTCATAAGAGAACTAAGCATATAGAGTTGGATTGTCACTTCAGTCGGGATAAAATCATGGAAGGTTTGCTGCTGCACGCATATTTGCCCACAAGATGTCAACTTGCTGATGTTCTCACTAAAATTCATCCTCCTGCTCAACATTGGCAGCTTCTACTCAAGGTAGGAATGTTGTCTTCTTCTTTTAGCCAACATTCTCCAAGTTGCAGGAGGTGTTGGAGAAAACTTCTTGCAACGTCAATAAATTTTTTATGGACAAATAACCAATTTGTTTCATAAATGGAACAGAATTCCTTTTATTCTTTTGTATATAAATATATACTGAGAAGAGCCAATAAATAGGGTTGGAGTACCATATTCCTGTCAGGACATTCCAACCCAGTTTCACTCAATTTTGTCTACATATTTGTGTGTGAACTCTTCAAAAATATATGAACAGGAACTAATTAACTGAAACAAATATCCCTATAAACAACACACGTCTTTCTTCTATTTTCTTCTGTTTAGTTTCTGCCATTTACACTTTTTACAAATGTCTGAACATCACGTTGCAAAATGTAACAATGAGTGTGTCAAAGAGAGTGAGTCGGTTGCCCATCTGTCGCGGATAACGGGTGGTTTAATCCAAATTAAAAAAAAGAAGAAGAGAGAGATGGAGTTCAACCATGTGCACCGCAGCAGACAGGAGTCCCCATTACCACTCCACCGTCATGGCGACCGGCGCCGACGGGCACTCCCATCGCTGGCTTCGACGACGAAGCACACGGTTTCGATTTATTATTTCTCGTAACTGGAGCCGGACTCCCCTGGTCGGAGACCTTTATGGAAAGATTAACAATACCATTTTTCTCACCCTTCTCGTTCTT
>JANSVA010000004.1:2066085-2091228 GCA_025504915.1 Erythroxylum reticulatum
ATATAATTTAATGATTGACACAAGTAAATGGGAACTTAGAACTTATTTATAACGTAGAAAGATTTTAAGGAATTAACTATTAATTTTTGCATAGATTAAAGTTATTTTATAAACAAATATTAACATTAAGAATTAATTTTATAATTTTAAATATTAATTTAAAATTGCTTACAAATCTTAACAATTAATTAATTTTATTGTATTAAAAATACTACATGACATCTAAGGTAACAACACTATAGAATCTTAAAAGTAGCTTTGTGTATTATATTAATTATCAAAGTCCGCAATATATAAATATTACTCCATTTATTTTATAAATTCATCCAACACCTAAGCTCTTACGTACGTTTATTATGGACCGATGATATTTGTTTACCAAGTCGTATTATTATTCTTCCTCTTTTTAGATTTCGGTTAAAATATAACAATAAAATGTTCATAATACGAACATCATTAGACTTATACTGATTAATACTATTTACATAAGGATTAAATCATCTTTTAAACTTGAACCGTACTAATTAAAATATCACTTAAAGTAATAATTTATTATAATTATATTAAATTATTAATTTAAATCAAATTTAATTTGTTTAGGTCGAATTTAAAAGTTGAGTCAAATGTTAAATTGGTAACATTTAATTAGTCATCTTTATTTTTTTATCAAGTCTAAGAAAAGAATTTTTTTTTGAAAATTTCTTTAAGGTCTATCCCTTTTAGACTATTTCAAATTAGAATTTTGTTTTATTTAAGGAAAGTCCATTATGTAAAAGAAAATTAATCAACTAAAGAAATATGAATGCAAAAATCCCTCTTTATTCAATGGGACATTTCTGCTTTTTATTTTTTTCTCTTTCTACAATTTGACTTTTCTTATTATAAGAAAGACAAATGACCAAAGTTAGACCATTAAATTCAATGATATAGCCTAAATTTCAAAATAAATCATCAATAACAATATAACCATTAATATTGCGACTGACCTTGATGTTCAATGGTGTGCTAGAATTGTGTATTAGATTAATCTACAAGAAACAATAAAAAAGAAAACACCATCAACAATAAGGAATTATGATACAACTCAGTAAAAATTTCGTTAAAATGCGAAGATTGAGAAAGGAAGTCTAGTATTATCTAAACTTACTCCTAATTAATAATGAGACCCTGTCCATGTTAACAAAGAAGAATCGAGAGAGGAAAGATAAATGCTACAGACAATAAAGAAGGACATCACAAGGACACTACAGACAATAGACAAAGCAAGACACATCTTCACATTACGACATAAAGGCACAATAGAATTTCAGCACTAGCTAACTAGACTAGTACAAGTTGTTGTAACGGAACAAATCCTAATCCTTTATTTTATTCTGTCCTTTCTATCAAGTGTATAGTCAAGATTAATTCAACAAATGTATATATATGTATCTAAGCAAATAATAAATATGGCACAAAAATTACAGTTATATACCTTTTCTTACATGGTATAAAAGCTTCTTTGACAAATGTAAAAAATGGAACAAAATTATGAGTCATCTGTCACCGTCCTAATTGATAAATCATCATCTCTCGACTTTTCAGCTATGACAAAACTCTAAACTTCGATCTACCCATCAAACTTGATAGACAAAATTTTGTCAATTAGAGAGCCCAAATCCTTGCAGCCATAAGAGCTCTTGAGCTTGAAAACTTCATCAATTCAGCACCTCCTCCTCAGTTCATCACTGCAGATACAAACTAGGTCATTGAAAATGCATAATATAAACCATGGCGAAGAACATATCAACTATTGCTATGCTGGTTATTTTCAACAATCGAAGAACAGGTAATAGGACAGGTAAATCGCTCAAATTCATCCTACCAAGTTTGGCAAAATTTGGAGAATCTCTATGCTCAAACATCCATGGTCATAGTTCTTCAACTAAAGCATCAACTTTAAACTATTAAAAAGGGCTCACATACCATATCATAATACATGCAGAAAGTTAAAACCATTGGAGACTCACTTTAAGTAGCAAGACATGCAATTAGTGAGTATGAATTAATATTGAGTGCCCTAAGTAGCGTTGGTTATGAATATGATCCTTTTGTGGTTTATTTAACACATTCTATGAAAACTTCAACATTACAAGAAGTGCAATACTCTCCTATGATGCATGAAATAAGAATAGAGCAACTGAATACAATTAATCAAGTAGAAATCTCATCACCAACTGCAAACTATGCAACCTTCAATCAAAACAATTATCGAGGAAGAAGTGGATTTAGAGGAAGAGGAAATTGTGGCAGAGGAGATAGATGGAATGGACATAGAATTTTCTATCAATGGTGTCATAAACCAGGCAATGAAGCACTAAAACGTCACAAAAGATTTGATGTCTCGTAGAAGGTAATATCACCCAATCATGGAAACAAAACACAGTCACACAACATACACAGAACAATGCACAAAACTATCCTCAATCTTACTTAGCTCAAAATCAGTTTGGAAATCCCTCACCTGAAGCAGTTAACAACAATACATGGTTTATAGACAGTGGAGCTACAAATCATGTCACAACAGATCTCAATAATTTGTCAATAAGTTCATAATATGGTGGAAAGGATCAACTTACTGTTGGTCATGGTAACTCTCTTTCTATTGCTAATATTGACTCATCTCACATACATTTTCTAGACAATATACACACACCTCTTGCACTAAGACAAATTTTGCGTGTTTCCAACATAACCAAAAATCTACTCAACATCTCTAAACTCACCAAAGATAACAACATTTCCGTTGAGTTTACTAACAAAAATTGTCTGTTTAAGGACAAAGCAACAAGGAAGATTTTGCTCAAGGGAGTGCTTCGGAATGTTCTCTACATCCTCAAAGCTTCTAAATAACATGACAATATCAGGCCAATCATGCAAACATACTCTAAGTCTAGTCCTTCCCAACAAAAAGTCTCTTCTTTAGGCAATCATTGTGAGGCAAACATAGCACAAAAAAAATGTAAATGTTTGGCATGCCAATTATCCTTCCAACAATATCTTGAAACAAATTCTAAGTTCAATGAAGTTCAACTTTAATTTCAAAATTTATCTCATTGTGATGCTTGTAAGGAAGGAAAATTGCATCAATTGTCTTTTCAAACTCATGATATAATTGCTCAAAATCCTTTAGAAATCACATATTCAGATAATTGGGGACCCTCTCTACATCTCTCAACCGAAGGGCCTAAATACTATCTTATTTTTGTTGATGCCTACGCAAGATTCACTTGGCTTTATCCTTTAAAACTAAATTTCAATACCCTATCTATCTTGATCAAATTCAAAACCAATGTTGAACTTCAATTGAACAGGAAAATTAAAGCTCTACATACTGACATGGGAGGTTAACATAAAGCTCTCTTACCCTACCTCACAAAACATGGAATGCAACCATGATTTAGTTGCCCTTACAATCACCAACATAATGGTGTTTTCGAAAGGAAACATAGACACATCACTAAAATGGAACTAACTCTTTTATCTCATGCTCACATGCCACTCACCTATTGGTTAGAAGCCTTCTCCATAGCCACCTATCTTATCAATAATGTCCCATCTCCTAGACTAAACAACCTCTCACCATTTGAAAAGTTGTACAACAAACCACCGAACTATCTTAATCTCAAAACTTTTGGTTGTAGTCGTTTTCCTTATCTCAAATATTACTCTCATCACAAACTCGAATTTCACATCACTAAATGCGTTTTTCTTGGGTATAGCTCAGTGCATCAAGATTACAAGTGTTTGACTAATCAAGAGAAAATCATAATATCTCGTCATATTGAATTCAACGAGGAAAATTTTTCATTTTCTTAACTCTTTCCCACACATTCGAACTATCCTATAGCTTCACTAAGTCTCCCTACCTTTACTCTAACCTCAACTCCAATCGGTACACCTTCATCAAAGGATATCACGAATCACTCCCCTTCAGCAGAATGCTCTCACTCAGCTAAATCCTTCAACAGACAAGTAAGCTCTCAAAATCCTAGCTTACCATCACATTTTACATCCTCACAAAATGGACAAAATACCTTACCTAACTTCATTCCATCAACCACAACAAAAACTGAATCAAATTCCTTATTTCCACACATACAAAATGTTCATCCTATGCAAATTCGATCCAAAAGTGGAATTTTCAAACCAAAACTCTATTCCTTTTCTCTTACCTTAAATCCACAAATTGAACCTAGACTAGTTTCTGAAGCTCTAAACAGCCCTACATAGTTTCAAGCTATGCAAGATGAATTCAATGCCCTACAACAGAACCACACTTGACACTTGTCACCTATGAGCCTACCATGCATATTCTTGGCACAAAATGGGTGTTCCGGACTCAATACAATGCTAATGAGACTATCTCTAAACACAAGGCCAGATTTATTGCCAAAGGGTTTAATCAAACTCCTGGTATTGATTTTTCAGAAACTTTCAACCTCGTTGTAAAAGCCTCAACAATAAGAATAATCCTTTCACTTGTTGTCTCCTATCACTGGGAGATTCAGCAAGTTGACATCAACAATGCATTTCTATATGGGGAGTTACACGAAATTGTTTATATAAACCAGCCACAAGGATTTGAAAGCAAAACACAGCCGCATCATATATGCAAGCTAGATAAAAGTCTCTATGGATTGAAACACGCTCCTAAGGCTTGGTTTTATAAACTGAAATATGCACCGTCTCAGTGGGAGTTTCATAAATCAAGGTCAGATGGCTCTCTATTTTACTCAAACAAAAATGGAATTATTACAATGCTACTAGTCTATGTAGATGACATTCTAATCACAGGAAATTTAACTCAAGCAATCCATGTAATTATAAGTCAATTACAGTCTCAATTTGCACTTAAAATGCTTAGAAGCATAAATCATTTCCTTGGCTTTAAAGCATACAGAAACAGGAATGGTTTATATCTTTCACAGAAATAATACATTGAAGATCTACTTACTAGAACAAATATGTCGTCATGCAAGCCTTCCTTGACACCAATCACTCCAGCAACCAAGTTGTCTCTGCAGAATGGCACACCATTTGAACTCCCAAAGGTTTACCGAAGTACCATAGGAGCTCTTCAATATCTATGCAATACAAGATCAAACATCAGCTTCGCAGTCAACAAATTAAGCCAATTTTTACAAAATCCTTTAAACACCCACTAGATTGCATGTAAAAGGGTTTTGCGTTACCTGAAGCAAACCTCAAATTTGAGACTGCTCTTTCAATCATCATCGTCGACTTTTGATCTCCATGCCTACAGCGACTCTGACTGGGCTAACTCCTCCGATGATCGTAAATCAACAACCGAAGGATGTGCATTCCTAGGGGGAAACCTAATTTTCTAGATCTCTAAGAAACAAACGACAATAGCACGATGCAACATTGAGGCTGAATACCGAACCCTATCTCAAGTATCGACTGAACTCATCTATCTCACATCTCTGCTATCTGAGTTAGGGGTTTCTCTCATTCACAAACCCATTCTATAGAGCGACAATAATGGAGCTCGATCTCTAGCTCAAAACCTTCACTCGAGAACAAAACACGTCGAAGTAGACGTACACTTCATAAAAGACAAAGTGGAGAAAGGAGAAATAGAAATCAGATACGTCAATACTGACGATCAACTAGCCGACATCCTCACTAAACCCCTAAAGTCAACAAGATTTCAAATTCTGACTACCGAATTGAACCTAATTCGAAGCCCTAGTTTCAATTCGAGTGGGGGTGTTAACGAAGAAGAATCGAGAGAGGAAAGAGAAATGCTACAGACAATAAAAAAGGACATCACAAGGACACTACAGACAATAGACAACACAAGACACATCTTCACATGAAGACATAAGGGCATAATAGACCTTCAGCACTAGCTAGCTGGACTAGTACAAGTTGTTGTAAAAGAACAAATCCTATTCTATCCTTTCTATCAAGTGTATGGTCAAGATTAATTCAACAAATGTATAAATATGTATCTTAGCAAATAATAAATAGAGCACAAAAATTCCACTTATATACCTTTTCTTACATTCCGAACGAACAGTAAGGAATGAGAATGAGTTATTAAAATTTATATATACAGTGAGTTTATGACCTTCAAGCATATCATCCTGAGCCAGTTCCTTCCACAGGACACTAGTTTCTGGCATTTTGGAGGAGAAAGAGAAAAGGTTCTTCTCTGCTGATAAAAACATGCCTTCCATAGGACACTAGTTTCTGGGATTTTGAAGGAGAAAGAGAACAGGTTCTTCTCTACTGATAAAACCAAAGATTAATGTTTCAGAGTACATAGATATGGTGATTGAAGGTTTGTACCGGAGGAGTCATCACTATTGTTTGCTAAGTGAGTTTCTGCAACTACTTCTTCGTATAATTGATGGTGTGCTCTTGAAACTTCTTGCTGCCCTTCTTAATATGGATTCTGGACCGCTGCAACAATAAACCATTCTTATAAATTCAACTTGTTAAAGAACTTCCATTTTTCAATTTAAGCAATTTAAAATTGTCAAAAAATTTCTTTGTAATTTTTAATCCTATAAAAAACTCATTATATTATACTTCTGTTAAAAAATAACGACAAAACATACATTATATTTTAAGAGTTATATATTATATTTTAAAAAGAAGTATAAGATAATATTATATATGAATCAATCAAATGTTGTTAATGTAACAATAAAATTCAACTCTTAAATTTGATTGGTTTAATTGTTTCAAATTAATTTTAAGAATTAAATTGGATCGTCACTTCTTGCTCTATGTTGTTTATTAATAGAGGTTTAAAGTGAAGAAGAAACTTAAAAAATTCTTTTAAAATTAGAAAACTATGTGTTTCTTTACACTCTTCCAAAAATCTATTCGATTCTATTTAGATATAAAAAACTTACCTCAAGTAACCCCGAATTTGCTGTTGTCTCCTACTAGTTGGAGTTCCAGCTCCTTCATGATTCAGATTAAGCGTATCCAAGTTCATGTTCTGATCCAAGCTTTGTTTCTCCAACTCTGGTTTACCGGTTTCTGCTTTCACAATACGATCATAAAGTTCAACTCTATAAGTTCCGAGTTTCTTACTAACTGAGCAGTTCCAATGGTTTTTGATTGAGTTTTCCGTCCTGGGAATATGAAATGCGACCAAACTCAGTGTAGAATTCCATATCCTAAGTAAAGAAGTTCTCAAGTAGAGTTTTCACTGATACCTTCCAGGCAAAAACTTGGCAATCTCAGCCCACTTATTCCCATACATGCTATGAGCAATAATAAGAGCCACTTCCTCCTGTTTGATCCATGGAGTTCTCTTTATGCCTGGATTTAAATGATTGTGCCACCTGAATTAAGCAATCACTCTAAACTCGATTACTTGTTTCTAAATAAAAGTGTTTGCCTATGCAACCCTATAAAAGGTTATAGGATAATACCTTTCACGGCATTGCTTCCCTATGCGGCCAGGCAAATACTTGGCTACTTCAGACCATTTCTTATTCCCAAATTTCTCGACAAGCTCACATATTAGATCATCTTCCTGCAGAAACATATCAATGGTGCTGAAGAAACAATACCAACTTCCAAAAACACCAATTCAATCACTATGCACCTCCTTTTTCCAGGTTCCCTTGACAAGTTCAGGATTCAGAACTTTCTGCCACCGATGTAGACATTGGACATCTGATCTTTCAGGAACGTATTCAGCTGCAAAACAGATCCGCCCCGCCCAAAAAAAAAACCCCGAAACAATGAGGATTGGAATGATCAAGTCAGGAATGTGAAAGATTATGAATACCTATCTTCTTCCAGTTTTTTCCATTGAACTGTTTAACAGCAGCAGCTAAAACTTCATCCTATCAGTAAACAGAACAAAACAATGGAGGTTAGGTTATTGCATCGTAGAACCGTTAACCAACTTCATTGACTTCCTGGTTACTTATTACCTCTTCCTTTGTCCAACCTCCCTTCGTCGATCGTCTTGTAGGACCTGTTTTTCTTCTGCAACAACTAACATATGATTTAATGCGAAAGCAACCATTAAATGAAGAAGAAGAAGTCTGATGAAGCTTTAACTAACCTTTTAACAGATGGTGGACATGGAATCACATCTTTAGAACGATCATCATAATTTTCCTTCTCTGAATCAAAATTACTCTCCTTACCTTCTCCCATGATCTTTTAACCAATAAAACAACTAAAACTAAACCAAAAAAAAAGACTGTTCAGATCTTTAACAGTTATCAGCATAGACGCAAGAAAAGAAAGCCTTTGATTAAGGAATAATCAATAGGGAATTTAGTAAAACGGATTCTGGTAAAAACACATAACCCCCATTGAAACTACAGTGCAGAGGTCAAGAGATTATGATCAGCCAAAATGTATTCAAAGAAAGAAGAAGAAGAAATCAAGGGAGGTGAAAGAATCAATCAGACATGGTGTTGATAAGCAAAAGCCATTGATGTGAGTTTCGCGGGAGACGGTAGAAGAAATAAGAACAGAGTGAAGTCTTAGGAAACGAAACGAAACGACTTCTATAGGTATCTCTGCCTTCACTTTTTTTTTTTTTTTGAGGGAAATCTCTCCCTTCACTTTAAATTGTGCTATTATATATGTGTTGTGTGCTTACTACCGTATTAACCACAAAATAGTATAAAAAATATTTTTTTGGAAAATTGTATTAAAAAAAGAAAATGGTGTAAAAATAAGTTTTGTTTTTGGAAAATAGTATAAAAATAAGTTTTAGTATACTATATTATTTTATCCGATGTTTAAAAATCGGACTGAAAATTAAACCGATAAAATTATAATTTTAAATTTAAAAAGATTCATTCAGTATTAAAATATTGGTTATTTTTTACTATCAAAAGATATTGTTATAAAAACTAATTGATTTATTTTAATTTGTATAAACTTATTAATTAATAAAAATTAACCGATTAATAAATTAATCAATTTTAAATAATAGGAGTTATTAAAATATATTAAATTAAAAAATTAAAAATTAAACCGAAAAATTAGAAGAGTTCAAGGTTTTTGTTAATAATTGATCATACTAATATTTACCTTTAAATTTTTTATTGATGACGTATCTTGAATTATTACTTTAATTCGAGTTTATTAATTTAATTAAAGTTTAATTAATATGTCAAAATTTTTAAAACTTTTTAAATTTTTTGAAAAAATATAGAATATAGAAATTTGATATATTTTATTTTATGGAAAATAAGAATATACGAAGGATTTTATTAAAAAATGTTTAAATATTTGTTATTAATAATTGATATAATAACATTTTTTAATTACATAAATATTTAAAAAACTATTTATACCTATACCAAGATATTATACGTTTTAATTTGACATAGAAGCATTTTAAGTAGTAGTGAGAATTATTAATATACTTAAGAGGATTCAATTCAAACACATAAATTAAAATTTTTACTTGATCTTATTTATAAAAGGTTTTAGATATAGTGAATTTTACCTCAATATGCAAAGATCATTATCCACTCCTCGCGATATTATTTCGAAGATAAGGTTATGAACCTTCTTCATTTTGAACGATATGATGATAATTCAAATCTGTTATCTTGGATAAAAGTCATCAGAGATTTAAATTTAGGATGATTCGAGATAACCTCAGTTCCAATAACAGTTACCAACAATTTCAATTCAGGGATTCGAGATAACCTAAGTTCCAATAACAGTTAGTTCAGGTTTCCTGAAGAAGACCATCATGTTCACAAACTAACACCATACCTTCTGCAACGGAGGCTCGCTTCTGCAGCATCTCTCAGCTTTTCACATCAGTATCAGATTCTGCAAAGGTAAGATGTTAATGTTTACACTCTACTGGCCAGAAACATATTCCGGAACCCGAAATTTCCGATTCAAGCTTCTGATTAACTTTTCTTGTCCCCTTGATCCAGAAAACTTGGTATAGAGATCAGAAACACGGACCAAAAGTTTCTCATCACATCTCGCACTACAGATCCAAAGCAGAACAAAATTTTCAAAAAGAAATGAGGAGCAACGACTATCATGGGAGACCTAAATACTGGTAATCAAGAACAGAGTCTTATCACTTTGTTGCAGTTTTTCCTCATAATTTGATGTCGCTATTTCCCTATTCAACTTGAAAATTCAAAATCGAAGCAATGCAAATCAAAGAAAAATTAACCAAAATTAACTTTCTGCAAGAAATCGTCGCATTCAGAGAGAAATAAGAGAGAGGCGCGAAGAAGAATTGGTACGAGAGGGCTTGGGTATATATAGCTGCAGAAAGAGGGCCTAAAACTGGACTTTGTAATTTGTATCGTGTCACTTCTTACGCTGTTGGATGGCATCTGTGTTCTCATACCTACGGCTCTCCTCTTGTCTCCATCTCCATTATTTTGCATTACGAAAATTAATAAAATAGGCTTAAATACGAAAATTAATAATTCAATATAACCAATAATATTATATTTTTATATAATAAAAAATTCATATATTAATTTGTATTAATATAAATTCAATATAACCAATAATGTTATCTTTTATACAATAAAATAAATTGTGATCACTATTTTTAAATTTAATCTTTTATAAGTAAATTAATTAATGATATATTATCTTTTATAAGTAAATTAATTAATGATGCTCATTTCGAAAATAGTCTTTCCCAATAAAATTTTTTAAATGGAGGAACCTCTAGCAGTTACTCTTCGAATATGCACTGAATATATTTATGAATTAACGCAATAACCTATAAATCACGTTAATCGGGTGCTTCGTATTAGACAAATCCTGTATGACAAATCTCTTATAGTAATGCTCACAACTAAACCTTAAATTTAAATTCTTAATTTCATAATTTGTAAGATCTAATTATCAAAATTAATGCTAAATAGTTTGAATTTATGGTATTAAAATATTTTCTTACAATTAGACATTTAAACTTAAAATTTTAATTAAAAATTTATAGGTTTAGCTTTCAAAATTATTGCTAAATTGATGTACTAGACAGCTTTAAATGAAATTAAAATCACTGACCACTCATTTTCAAGCATATGTAACATATTTTTTTGGATACTTATAACATATGAAAATAATTTTTTGCATCAAACCAAATTATTTTTAAAAAATGTAATAAATATAATTTAGAATCTAAATTTGAAAATTAACTTGTAATTATATTTATACCGTTAGAAAATAAAAAATGGAAATGTCATGTGAAAGACGGGACAAAGACCACCTTCCTACATACCCAGGGTACCGACCCAGACCTTAGCATCCTGAAACGTCGCGCCAATGGCGGGTGCTCTTAACAGCAGAAAAGTTTTGGTGGTAGGAGGAACAGGCTACTTGGGGCAGCACCTGTTGCAAGGATTTTCGGAGATCGAAGATATCCCTTACGATCTCGCCTTCACTCACCACTCCAATTCGGTCCCTCTTCACCCATTACTCCACGCGATTCCTCGCGCCGTCGCCTTCCAAGTTGATCTGCGAACCGGGGACGGATTCGACGTAGTTTCCCGGAAATTCGGCCATCCTCACGTTGTAGTGAACTGTGCCGCCATTTCTGTTCCTCGCGCCTGTGAAAGCGACCCCGACGCTGCAATGTCTGTAAACGTACCGTCTTCGCTTGTGGATTGGTTGTTAAGCTTCAGAGACGGAAACACCCTTCTTATTCATTTATCAACCGATCAAGGTTAGACTCGCCTCTCACATTACTTGTGATTAACCGATCGATGGTTGATCGTTTGGTTGGTACTTTGTTCTGTTCCAGTTTATGAAGGGGTAAAGTCCTTCTACAAGGAAGAAGACGAGACTGTTCCTGTGAATGTATATGGCAAATCTAAATTGGCTGCTGAGCAGCTTATATCAGAGAAATGCCCCAATTTTGCGATTTTGAGGAGCAGTATCATCTTTGGTCCACAGACTATCTCGCCTGTTCCAAAGTCTCTTCCAATTCAGGTTCTTTAAAGATGCATACTTTACATTCATTTAATGTTTCTACAACATTCAATTCCTAGTGCTTGACGTGTGATCTATACAGTGGATTGACAGTGTTCTATCCAAAGGAGATGAAATGAATTCCTTTTATGACGAGTTCCGCTGCCCTGTGTATGTCAAGGATCTTGTGATTGTCATATTGTCTTTGACGCAAAGATGGCTTTCAGGTGTGGAATTGTTGTATGAATCTATAGATTGCAGTCTTTTGGTCGTGTTATAAATGCCTTAACTAAGCCTATTGATGGGCTGAGGTGAAATTTCCACTTCTGAGTCTAGGTTGATTGAATTTCCTGTCCCTGGTATTGTTTCGAGAAGATCTATATATGAGCCTCTTCAAAGAGGATTTATTGCTATTGATCCAATGATCCCTATAGTTAGCCTCTAGGTTAATTGAATCTCCTATCCCGGGTATTATTTCGAGAAGATCTGTATATGAGCCTCTTCAAAGAGGATTTATTGCTATTGATCCAATGATCCCTATAGTTAGCCTGTTAAATGTCCAAATGCCTGTCAAAGTGAAATTTCTGCTTCCGAGTCTAGGTTAATTGAATCTCCTGTTCCAGGTATTGTTTCGATACATTCCCTGTACAAGCCGCTTCAATCAGGCCATATTGCTATTGATTCAATGATCTCTATAGTTAGCCTTTTACATGTCCAAATGCTTTCTCTTTGCTTCACTTACGAGAGATTCTTTGAAGGATATCATACTTGTCCAAACAGCTATACAATTGTTTACATAATCAGCTTCTTACCATCTCATTTAGTTATGGAACTGTTGTTTCCAAATGAACCAATTCTAGATTTCCAAGTCTGATGTATGAGAAATCACACAGTTCAGTTTATAATCTTGGATTGTATGGAATTTCTTCATTTTTCACAAAGCTGGTATGATTCTGTATTGAAAAATCCGATTACTCACTATGATGCTTGTGGTGATTGTAACAGAGGGTAAGAAAATGCAGTTGCTCTTAAATGTTGGTGGACCTGATAGGGTATCTCGTGTTCAAATGGCCGAGGCTGTGGCGGATTTTAGAGGATACAGCCCATCTTTAATCAAGCCGGTATCTGCTTCATCGGTATGTACATGTACTAGAATTTCCAGTCAAACTCTTGGGTATATCTGATTCACCATTTTTATTCATTCCCTTCTTCCTTAACGATTCATCAACTGGTTGTACTAGATGTTCAACCCTGAAATGCAGGGAATGTATGTACTGCCACGATTTGTCACTATGTTTAGCATTTCTGCATTCTGTTTCTCTGCAATAATCATGAATGTGGTTTCGATAATTTAGGTTGATCGTGGAGTCTCATCACCAGCAGACATATCCATGGACATCTCGAAGCTGGTTCGAACACTAAATATTGTACCTACTTCATACAAAGAAGGCGTCAAATTGACTCTCGGAATTCCTTAACCGCATCGCAATGTTCAGAATCTGCAAAACTTGTGTGAGATGCATTACACTTCATTTGTGACCTGCCTTTCCAAGAATCATGGAAGATGTTTAGTTTTGTGATTAACCAATTAAAATTTTTTAATTGTTTAAAATTATTTGAAAATTCTTCATAATTTTCAAAAATTTTCCGTAAAAATTCTGTGTTAACATGAACAATACAGTTGAAATAAATTAATTCAATTTAAAGCGAGAAATTTAAAATAATTACAATAAATTATTAATTTAAGTCAGATTTAATTATTTTAAATAATATTTGAGAAATAAATTAGACCATCATATTGTCAATGTTTAATTGATCATGTATTATTTATAACACATGTGATTTATTGTTATTTTTTAATAAAAATTTGAAAAAAGATGTTTTTAATTAAGCGTTTTATTTGGATACTTAATAATTATTTTTTAAATTATTGTTGTAGAGTTAGTAAATAATTAAAAAATATTTAGTTTTCAAAACTTATTAAAAATTTTGGGATTTAAAATTTTTCATATACTTTCTTTTAAAAAGTAATACTGGAATACGTATGACATAAATAACGAATAAAATAATTATATATTATTAATATAAAAATTTAATATAACTTTTAAATTTGACTTAGATTCAAATTAAAATTTAAAATAATTATAAATTTTTTATTTAAATTAAATTAATTTGATTCAAATTAAATATAGAATTAATACACTAGTTTTTATCTTTATTTTTTAAAAAAAAGTAAAAGACATTTCTTTTGGTATAAAACAAACTGATGTCAGAATGAGTCAAAGGCTAAAAGTAGAAATTTGAGGAGCTATTTGTTTTCATTTTTTAAAAGGTTTTTTGTTGTAATTTTTATAAATTAATAAACCACTCTTAAAATCGTATTTGGTTAAAAGCATTTGTATATTGCGTTTTTAAAAATAAAAAATAGCAACTATTTTGCGAAAATGAACAAAAACTTTTTTGTGATTTCTGAAAACAAGATTTCATAAATATCTTTTTTTGCACAAAAATAAATCATTTTAAAGTTTTTCTCTCGTCTGCCCCGTCTTCTCCGTCTTCATCAATGTTACAATATCTCCAGGTTTGGTTTCATATCTGTCAGTGGCTTCTATGATTTCTCTTGTCCATAACATCAAACCCATAACAAAATAGAGAAACTAGGCGTGATGAAGGAAAGATATAAAAACCGTGAAAAGAAAAAAAGATATGAAGAAAATAACAGTATTATAGATGTAGCCATACTTACTAAAAACAACATGTAGAACTTCTACTTTGAGCATAAGCTTATGCAATTTTTTGTGACGATGAAGAAGATGCATTCTCGTTCTTCCACCAAACAACAAATTTTCTAATTAGAATAAGTTTTCATGTGATGTGTTTCAGCTCTTTAGTTTTTGTTTCACCTCTTCTATTAAACATAATGACGACTTTGTCTGATTCTTTATAAAGAACCAACACAGAACCGTGAACATCTATGAAATAACGTTACTAAAATCGAAAGCTATGACTTTTTTCTTGATCCTCGCATCATTTTAAATCCGAGACAATTATACCTGTTTTTTTCTTCCTCACGTCTTTGCAATTATTTTATTCTTAGACTTCACGTTATTCTTTCTCCCTATCCTCACGTCTCTATTTTCTTCTCATCCTCGTGTTTTTAGCATAGTGTAAAGCACAAGTGGCATAGAGTGGAGCATGTGAAGCCTATTCTATCTTTGCATCATTTAATGCTATTTAATGTAGCAAAGGCTTATCCTTACAAAAGTGAAGCCTAGTCTTAACATCATTTAATGTGGCATAGGCTTTATAAAAAATGAAGCCTAGTCTTCACGTCATTTATTGTGAAGTTGTTCTTGTCTTCACGTATCTTATTGTGGATAATCGAAACATTACACATTTGTGCGTGAGTTCTTCACGTCATTTATTGTGAGTCTTTACGTAATAGCTTATTGTTGCTTATAATCGTAGAGAAATGAATCATTAAATGCATTTGTACGTTAGTTGAATTTGATATATATGTAGTCATACTTACGTTAAATGCATTTGCTTGTGAATCATGTTGAAGTGGCTTATTACTTAAAGCTGAAGCTGAAGGAATGTGTAAATAATTTACTGTAGTGGTTTTGCTACCAGGTTTTCACATATAGTGAAAATTTAATTTGTGTATAAGTTTAAATACCAAATATTTTTTAGAAATTATTATGATTATCATATGTTTATTTAAATTATATTTAGCATTTAACACTTTGTAAAAATTGTTGTGGTTGATGTCACTTATATGTTATTATATTTATTGATGGAAAGCTTGAATAATATAAATGATTATAATGATTGTATGAAAGTAAATGAAAAAGATGGGGTATGGAATGATACTATAAAGATGTATTTAATCTCCTTGATGATTGAAGAAAGGAAAATCGAACAACTACTACTTTTTTCAAACCTGGTTAGAAGAATATTAAAGCAGGGTTTCAAACAAAAGTCAATAAGAAATACACTAATATTCAATTGAAGAATAAGTATAATTGATTAAGGGTCAGATTGAAGAATTTCAAGAATTCACTCAAAGAAACAGGAATTGGTTACAACTCTTTTACTAGTAAAGTTAATGCTACAAATGAACGTTGGGAAAGTCTTTTAAAGATAAAATATGTCTTTTGTTTTATTAATATATCATGTTGTATAATATTTATTCTCATATATCTTTTTCATCATTATAAATGTATAAAGTAGCTCATAGATTCCAAAAAAAAAAGATGTAAGGAAATTTTAAACTTGTATCATATTTTTTGAGATATTATTATAACTGGTGTACATGTACATCCATCAACTAAATCTCTATCGAATAGTATAGAAGAGGAATATTGAAATGATATTGATAAAGATTACTTGTATAATAGAAAAGAATATCAAGATAAAATTTCTCTGTTTAAGAGAAAGAAGTCTCCTAAGAATAAGAAGGCAAAGAAGACACATTCTGTCATTATAAAAGAAGTCTTACTTATACTTAGTAAACAATCAAAAAGGAAAAATAATTTACTTGAGAAAAAATTAAGTGAAACATCATCTACTGCAGATAATAGATCTCAAAAGTCCAATATAATGATGAACATATTTTATTAATTAGAATGATTTAATACAATTTTCAATTTATGTAATTTTATTATATATAATTAATATGTAATTTTTAATAATATTTGATTTGCAAATATTTAATTTTTGCTATAATAATAATTAATCAATTTAAAAATATAATGTATTATATTATAATTATTACATATAAGTGTATAATTACAAAAAAATAAAAACAGACAATAAAATTAAACATATTTTTATTTTTAATTTTTATTGCAAATTTTAATTAAATAGATTTTTATTTTAGAGAAATAAAAAATAAGAAATAGAAAAAAAAAACCAAAAGACGCGAGTAATTGAAAAACTTTAAACAACGAACCCGAAGTGGCACGGCGATCTACGTCATGTCTGCGTGGCGCTCCATTATTTTATCAAAAAGTCTGTGGTCCACACGAACACAGCACTACAAGCAGTACTCTAAAAGAACTTTTGGGAATTGGGAGGGAGGAGACAAGCAACTTCAGTTCGCCGCACCCCGCAGGCATCTGCGATGTGAAGCCGAAAAGCATCAGTCAACTCAAATCTCTCCCTCTCTTTCTTCCTTTCTAGTCTTAGACGCTTTTCTTTTTCCTTCGATGAAAAGGAATCAATTCCAACCAACCACTCTCTAATATAACCCCAACCCAAAACCCATATGCCTTGGGCATCCGGTTCTTCTCTTTACCACTTCACTACAACCTTCTGAACTATTCATTGGAAACAAAAGAATGTACCTGTTCAGAATGCAGGTTAACGCAGCATATAAATCTCCCGGGATTTTATTCTTGAATTCCACTTTTGCTTTCTTTCTACGGTCAAACAATGGCATCTACGCCTTTCCTTGCTTGTTTTAATCAGGGTGAAACGGACCAGGGTCAATTTTCTAAAGTTAAGCCTAATTAAATATATTTAAAAGTAAAAGATACAAAAATTTTATAATTAAAAAAATTAAAATTCTTTTAATATTTGAAAATTTCAAAAGAATTTATAATTTTTAAATTATTAAAAGAACTCTTTCTTTTAAAATTTAATTTAAAATGAAAATGTTATAAATATAATTTATGTACTAATTAATTTAATTAATTTTTAAATTCAAATTGAGCTAATTAGATTTAACATAAACTAATAATTTATTATAATTATATTAAAGTCACAAATATAAATTAATTATTTAATTTTAATTATTTAATTAAATAATTAAGTAAAAAGTTTTATAAAAAATTGAGCTTTAAATCAAGTTCAAGCTAGAGCTACCTAAGTTCAAGCTTTCTTTATTGAAATAATTTTTATTTATTTATTAGGGTTAGATTTCGGGCCTAAACTTAGGTAGCTCGAATGCGAACCTAATTTAAACCTTAATTTTTTATAAAGTTAAATTCGAGACCTAGGTAGGGTCGAGCTCTCAGCCGCCGTTTCTAATTTGTCTTGGTATTATTCTTTAATTTAAAGCAATTATTAAAAAATTAGATTGGTTTAATCCCAAAAATTTTGTAAGATTAATTTTATTAGTTCAGTTTTATACTATTTAGTTCAGATTATCTTAATTAATCAATTTTTATACATTAAAACTAACTAATTAAATTTTATTTAATAATCTTTTTTGATTAAATTTTATTTTTTAATAAATATAAACAATCTCCTTCCATCATTACAATTTAATATTAATTAAATCTTTAAATTTTAAATATTTTTATCTTAGTAATTTAATTTCGGTTTGATTTTGTAAACATTACTTTGAAGTTAATAATTTCAATTTCAATTATGTCCTTCTGGTTGTTCGGAATTTATTATCTCCAATTAATATAAACAGTAAAAGAACAAAAGAGAAAAAACGATCACCGAACACGTGGCAAGCATCGACAGGGGACTTTCTTAGTCTAGTGGGCCCTATCGTCAGACTTCTAATTCCGACAAGTCCATAATCATCAAATGTTGACTCGCTATTTGTAGAACAAATCCCCAATCGCAAACCACCACGTGTCGTACTAAATATCCTTTCCCTGCCCCTTATCTGCCCGAACACTTCGGGCAGGGGTAACAGTGCTCTCTCTCAAACCTGAGAGGGGAAAAAGCTTTTTTTTTAATTTTCTATATTCGTATAAACAAGCGGAAGTCGTGGACTTTGGAGATCGAAGTGGATGAGTTCACTCTCATCTGTCTGTTTCAAAGAGTGTGTGGATCAGTAAAACGCTCTGATATGGAATGCTAGCACTTGGCTTTTGAATCTGGAAGGAGTCTAGTACGAAGATTATCTGATATTGTGGAGATCTCGGTCGCTAGGGGCACTGTCAGATGTGGAAACTCGCGCGATTCACGGCGTCCAATTTGCGCCGATCTCGGCGGTTGTTCTCCGTCGGGGTGTCAGGTCCTTGTATTGTTCACAAGCGTGGCGCTGATATTCTCCATGATCCCTGGTACAACAAGGTATGCGAGTTGCTTCTGATTGGAATTAACTGAGGATTGCGTGTTTGTTCCTGTGGCGCGTTATGTTTGTTTCCCTTACAGTTACTTGAAGCATGCGTATCCAGTAGAGAGTGATGAATGCGGTTGATTATGTTGCATAAATTTTTTTTTTGGTCTGTTTGTTTTCATTTTCAAGAACAGGATACCGGATTTCCTTTGTCGGAGAGAGATCGACTAGGGTTGCGTGGCCTCCTTCCACCTCGTGTGATATCGTTCGAGCAGCAATATGCACGTTTTAGTAAGTTTAGCTGATGGTAGTCTCTTGTATTTACAGCTACAGCAATTAGCTGCTTATCAGGTTATTTTTCGTTTGATTAGTTAAAGAATCTTGAATCCCATCTGCAATGATTTCTGAGAACCAGTACGTTAGATATTGTTATGGAAGTACAAGTTACAACTATGACGACCGCTGTCATTATACACCATTTCATCATTTTATCCTTGTTAAGTTTTACTCATCCGGCTTGTTAAGTTCACACCTTGTGCATTGAACATGCCATTTCAATTTGTGTCTGTGGAAGCATGCGCACACACGCGATTCAGTCTCGTGCCTCTTTCTTTGTTATTAACTACACTAATGTGCTGTTTTAACTGTATTAACCAGTGGAATCATATCGATCATTGGAGAGAAATACTAAGGGCCAACCTGATGGCACTGTGTCCTTGGCAAAATGGAGGATGTTGAATCGGCTGCATGATAGGAATGAGACCTTATACTACCGAGTAAGTTTTGTGTCCTGTTCCGTACTAAATTGAATATATTGAAACCATTTAATTGAATATACCTAGATATAAAGTCCTTTTGTTCCTTTTGCTTGTCTAGGTTCTGATTGATAACATCAAAGATTTTGCCCCCATTATATATACACCGACTGTAGGGTTAGTATGCCAAAATTATTCAGGCTTATTCAGACGCCCGCGGGGAATGTACTTTAGTGCAAAGGATAAGGGAGAGATGATGTCAATGATCTACAATTGGCCAGCTCACCAGGTATTGTTGATTCTTCAAGTGCTGCAGCATAATACCCTTCTCTGTCTCTCTTTATCGGAGCTTAAGCACATTTGCTCTAGCATTGCTGTACACGCATTCTAGCGCACAATAAGCTTCATGAATTGCCAATATGGATGCATTTTTGATATTGCAAAGATGGACCAGTTTTAATCGCAGCGCTTGTTTTCTTGCTGGAAGTTACTTATCATTGCCCTAGGTTCTATGTTAATCCATAGTTGTTGGTTGAGGACATATTTGTGTGACTTGGAAACCAAATTTGAACACTTGCTGAATAATTTCTCCTGCTGTTCTTTATGGTTAATCAGTTAAAACTGTTACTTTATGTTTCAGGTAGACATGATAGTCCTAACAGATGGTAGTCGTATTCTTGGCCTTGGAGACCTTGGGGTTCAAGGAATAGGCATACCCATCGGCAAACTTGATATGTATGTTGCAGCTGCCGGATTCAACCCACAGAGAGTATGGGCTTTCCTCTCTTGCTCTCTTCCCCTGTATCCTATACGTGTGTATTTCGATGCCTGTACTTCCAAACTCTAAATTTCACGCTTAATAAGCTCCCGTATTGACGTATAACACTAGAATTCGTTATGTGCATGAGGATGGTTTCCCGTGATTGCTTATTAATGCCACTTAAAAGTCCAGAAACCTTATTTTGCTGTTGCCTTTAAATAAATGTTGCCGGCGTATGGATTTTAACAAGGCTCTTGAGAAACTTTCTTATCATTTCACTGCCTGTATTTTTCAGGTTCTTCCAGTTATGCTAGATGTCGGTACTAACAATCAGAAACTACTTGAAGATCGACTCTGTGAGTAAATGTGTAAACAGTTGATGTTTTAATTGTTTTTCTAATGGTTTCTGCTATAGAGAAAAGGTGGAATGTGAAAAGTTTTAATCAAATTTCTTTTTCTATGAGACATAATGATGTCATTTCAAATGCATAGATTTAGGAATTCGACAACCTAGACTGGAAGGAGAAGAGTACTTATCTATTGTTGATGAGTTCATGGAAGCTGTTTTTACTCGATGGCCCAAGACCATTGTCCAGGTTTTCTCTTATGCATTATCATATTTCTGTAGTGTCTGTATTCTTGGTTCATGAATGTTAACTATTGTTAATCTAATCTTAACAGTTTGAAGATTTTCAAATGAAGTGGGCGTTTGAAACCCTTGAAAGATATCGTACAAAGTTCTGCATGTTCAATGATGACGTACAGGTGAGTGCTTGATCTATCATTCTACTGAATTACATTTAGCTGGAGAATTATGTTATGCATACGGGTAGAAACTATTAGAGCTGCTTCCACCATTAAGATATTTTTGCATACTGTTTTGTAGGGAACTGCAGGTGTTGCACTTGCTGGATTACTGGGAACTGTCAGAGCTCAAGGGCGTCCTTTATCTGACTTTGTGAAACAAAAGATAGTTGTAGCTGGAGCTGGAAGGTATCTCATTGATTTTGAATTATGAGTTCACTTTTTTATTGAACGTGCTGAGTCCTTTGCTTGTTTTTATTGGTTATAGTGCAGGACTTGGTGTCCTTAAAATGGCAGCACAGGCTGTTTCAAGAATGTCAGGGAGCAATGAGACAACTGTAAAGAATCAATTTTTTCTGCTTGATAAAGATGTATGGTTCTCTTCATTGTACGGCCATAACTTTTCTCTATTTCATTCCATTATAGCTGGGAGGTTGTTTATATTTGAATGAATTAGAAATGTAATGTTTTTCAAGATTCTCTATCTTGCAATCTTGAATCCATCAATGAAGACTTTAAATATAGTTGAAAGTTAACGGCAAGGTAGACAATATATTATTGAAATTTATCCATATCATGACAAAATGTCCTGTAAATTATTTGCCCTTGGTTAAAAGTAAGACTTCTCTTTGTGCAGGGCCTCATCACAAAAGAGAGGAAAAATCTTGATCCAGCAGCAGCACCATTTGCAAAAGACTTGGCAGATGCTGAAGGACTTAAGGAGGGATCTAGTCTAATTGAAGTGGTATGACCACTGCTACCGTGGACAGTTTACTGACTCTGATTATAAATTTCATAGAGCGAACAACCATAAATTATTTCAATATGTTAATTTGTAAAGCTAAGCACACATATGTAAACAACTCTTGTTTCTGATAGTTACAAAATTCAGGTTAAGAAGGTCAAGCCTGATGTGCTTCTTGGTTTATCTGGAGTTGGTGGGGTCTTCAATGAGGAGGTAATCCTATTTTCATTATATAAATCGTAATAAGTCGAACTCAGAAACATAAATTCATTGGATATAATCTTGAAAATTACTTTTACATTATATATCGCATTTGATTTCTTGATCAGTAGGCTTTGTGTTCCTCTTTCATGATACAGTACCTCACAAGCTTCTGTTGAAAATTGAATCAGGTACTCAAGGCGATGCGAGAATCTGGTTCATCTAAACCAGCTATTTTTGCCATGTCCAACCCCACAAAAAATGGTTCCTTTTTGCAAGATCCTTAAATTTCTACAATTTGTCACGAAGGCTCAATAATTTTCTACTTACACCTGTTCTGTGGAACAGCTGAGTGTACTGCTGCTGATGCGTTCAAGTATGCTGGAGAAAATATAGTTTTTGCAAGTGGAAGCCCGTTTGAGAATGTTGATCTTGGTATGTTTCACATCCATTTATTGATTTTTCCTATCGTTGGTCTGCTTCAATATTATTTTGTACTGGTAATGACTTGATGAGGTACATATATAGATCTACCGACCCACACACATTTTATTCATTTTTTAGGTTTATGACTAACAAGTTAGTATGTGTTTTCAGGGAATGGAAAAGTAGGTTATGTAAATCAAGCAAATAATATGTATCTATTTCCTGGGTATGCATTCCCTCCTTGACTTGAAACTTTAAACTGTGATGTCCAGGTTCTGACATATGTACAAACATTTATGCACCTTTTCAGGATTGGTTTGGGGGCTGTTTTGTCAGGTGCAAGATTCATTACAGATGGAATGTTACAAGCAGCTGCAGAACGGTTTGGACCATGAACCTAAATTCTTAAATCGCTTATTCCATGCATTTACTTTACCAAGGATTTGAACTCTGATAAATAGTGATATCCGAAGATATATACCCCCTGATTTAGGCTAACCTCGAATTTTTTTGTGCTTGTTCTTCGCTAAAGATTCATAAGCTCTAGTGCAGTAGTAAAATTGAAAATGAACCCTTTATCTTGTAATTCTGGCACGAAGGTTCTTTAACAACTGATAATATACTTCTTGTACAGCCTCGCTTCTTACATGACAGACGAAGAAATTGAAAACGGCATTTTGTTTCCATCAATTAACAGGTGACTGTTCGAGCTCTTATTATTAAAAATTTTCACATTTACTTTCATCTGCGTACAGCGTAATGTATTTGGTAATCAATAATCTGCATGTTAGTACTGTTTAAGATTTAGATGCTGCTCCTCTTGTGGCATGTTGATATGAACCCACCTATGACTTAAACTTGTAGAACCCACAAACAAGATTGCGATTTGTCCTGTTACATGTTTCCCGTAGATTGAAACCCTGCTAATTTATAATGTTTTGCAGTATTCGAGACATTACAGCAGAAGTTGGTGCTGCTGTTGTGCGAGCAGCTGTTGCAGAAGGGTTGGCAGAAGGACACGGTGATGTTGGCCCCAAAGATCTCAAGAACATGCCAAAAGTATGCAAGATTTTGGATATCACATTCGAATGTTTTCCCATAAAAACTGATACTAATTGCTTAAACATAATCGTTTATGCAGGAGGAGACGGTTGCTTATGTGAAGCGTAACATGTGGTTCCCTGAATACAGCCCTCTTGTTCACGAGAAATAATGCCTTTTTGTCTGATCTGACATTGACATTCTCTATTTCTTTGGAGGCAGTAATGGCTGCCTCTTCCAATTTCTCCCCTATTTAAATTGTAGCTAGCTAATGAACACGGCAAGTATTGAACTCTTAGTCTTGTGGATGTACTTTCACCTAAATCTATGTACGATTTTTTTCTTTTTGTGTAGGAATTGGTTGCCCTCTCCAAGATTTTTCTGATTCAATTTTTTCTTTTTGTCAGTACGTTTTTAAAAGCTTAAACTCTACACACACAGTTTATCTTGGTGTAGAAGGTTTTCTTTCAACCGAGAGAGACAGTTGTCAATATACAAGAAAGAAGAAAATTTTGTTCGAAGCCTTGGATCACATTATCCGTAGGTTGTACCGTTCATTATTAGCCATTCAAAGAACCCAATGATCTTGTCTGACGGGAAATGTTTTAAAAATCAAAATCAGATTAGAAGTAAATTGGCAATATTCAGATTTAAAGATTTAATTGGTATTATATTGGTATAAAATTGATTAAAGATTAATTAAAATTGAAAATTTGAAATATAATCAAAGAGACTATTTTATTTATCTAAAAAGTTGAAATTTAACTGAAAAAAGAATATTAGTAAATGAAAATTAATTAGTTTATTTTGATTTATCAAAACTATTAGCTTATGATTGACTAATTAATAAATTGTTTAGTTTTTTATAACAAAGATTATTAAAATAAATCAAACTAAAAAAATTATAAATCAAAATAAAAAATTATTGATTCAAAATTTTTAAAAGTTGAATAAGTCAAATTAATATAAATTTTTATCAATACGAATATAAGTAAAACTTTATGCTTCTTTTTAACTTTAACCTGTGTTAGAGAAAACTTACATCCTATAAGATCAAGTATCATGATGAACAGTTTAAATGGAGAATTACATTAGAAGTTTTACGTGACAAAAAGATGTCACTTAAATTTAAAGGTAAATTATATCGTTTAGCAATTAGGTCAATTATGCTCTATGAAGCAGAGTATTGGTCCACCAAACAAGTACATGTCCGTAAACTAATAGTGACAAAGATAAAGATGATCCGTTATATGTGCAACCTTGCTAGAAAAGATAAGTTCATGAATGTAATAGTAAGAGACAAATTAAAGGTGACTAATGTTATTGAAAAATTAAGAGAGACAAGACTTAAGTGGTTTAAACATGTTAACAAGAGACATTCAAAACGCTCTGACGAGAAGATACAAGAAGATTATACTTAAAGATT
>JANSVA010000004.1:2127448-2138218 GCA_025504915.1 Erythroxylum reticulatum
ATTTCGCATTTATAGTATTCAATATTATTTGTCGGGTATATTTGTAGTGTTGTGTTTAATTTATTTGGGTGTATTTACTATTTGTGTATGTACACGGGTTAGGTTGTGATAAATACATCGTGTACGTAATTTCTGTCTAAGAGGTCGGGTTTTATGTGGGACCGTTTGTGACCCCTTCGTCCTTTCCTGGGATTTTACGTGAAATGGTAATATTGTCTTAGGAGTTCGTTTGGCAGTCTTTCCTGGGTATTACCAAATCAGTTCACTTCACTAGTTGTATACCTTAGAGGGAAAAATTAACTGATTTTTCCAACATGCTTTTGATCAAAGATATCTACCTTTGATTTTGTTTATGTGCATTGATGAAAATATTATGATACGTGTTATAGCTTGATACTCAGGTTTGTCAAATTTTTAAGTAATTACAAACACTTGATTTTCGTTGAAAATAAAATGACAAAATATGTTGGTTGTACACTAAATAAGTTGCTTGAGGACAAGCATCAATTCAAGTGTGGGGGTGTTATTAATGGACATTTTGAGTGGCCATTTAGAACTTAATTCAAAGTCATTTACATTCATTTTATATTCATCTATGGCTGGTTTATCATATTTTAGCATTATTCGAGGTTCGTTGATGTAAAATGCATAAATGAAACAAATAGACTCGAATTGCACTATTTTTGGGTTTCTAACATATTTGACCTTTAGTCGTTGTGGGATTTTTATCTCGATATTGGTTTATTCAAAAATTCTAAAATTTCATTTTAAATTCTTGACTCATTGATGGATTTTTTGGGACCAATTGCAGATTTTTTTGAGCTGAAATTTAGGAGAAATAAATTCTCGAAATTTGAGTCAGATTTTAGATTGCCAAAATGATCTTTCAATGATGTTTTGATCATAACTTTTGACTTAGGTGGTGAAATCCTGTGATTCAAGTCTCATATTGAAGCTAACTCAAAAACGAAGATACTGAAAAAATTGCAGCTCCTAAATCATCACCATTTATTTTTTATGCACTGTCAAATTTGACCTTGGAAAATCTATTCCAACCAGCCAAGGATCAACATCAGCCCCCACCTTTTAATTATTTCATCCCATGTACAACTCATTCCCCACTCCAAAATAGCCTCCACTACAAGATAAAAAGAGCCTCCATTCTCCTGGAATTACGCCAACAAAAGATAGCCTCCATTACAAGACAAAATAGCCTCCATTTTATTCACGCAAGCAGCCTTCGTTGAAGCTTAGAAAAGAATCAGCCTTCTTTTTTTTTTACTGTCGCTCCACGCCAACATGCAGCAGCCATCCTTCACGCCACTTCCAGTCACCAAGGCCTTCAATTACGGGCAAAAGATAGCCTCCAAAGTAAGATAAAAACACTCTCCATTAATTCAAAACGAGAGGCGTGCGTGGGTTGAAAGCATAAGGCAAGGAGGAGACTCTCCAAAAAAAAGAAGGCAGCTAGTGGCTAAAGAAAAATAACGTTGACACCTAGCTGTTGTAGAGAGAACAAAGTGAAGCGGCTGGTGGCCTTAAGATATGTTGATTGGGAAGGAGAGAAAAACGTAGCTGCATGGTAGACTTTCAAGCAGTTGCGTGGAGAATAAGGAAATAAAAGAGCCCTTGGTGGAGTGAAAGGAGAGAAAAAAAGAACACAACTTCTCTTGATACACACCCCCACTCACCTCTCTACCAAGTGACAACTGGAGTTTAAGAAGAGACTCTACACTTACAATATTGTAGCAAGTGGAGAAAGCAGGAGGTGGCAAGCAACATATGTTGCAGCTGGTGGAGAGAGTGTGGTGGCTAGAAAAAGGAAGAAAAGAGACGTTGGTGCTAACAAATCCTCTCCACTCACATTAGGCTAGTACTTAACAAATTTTCCACTCACACGTTGCACATGGTGGACATTAAATGAAGAAAAATCGTGAGTAAAGGGAACGTGAAGCAGCTAAAGGCGTCACTCATTTCACACACCAAAAACATTAGTTGGTTGGATAATAAAGAAGACATTAGCAGTTGTGGCAAGGAGGACTGACGCACACCACTCCATAGGCTGAGGAGAAAAATGTTATAGTTGGCTGTATAAAAAAGAAATCATTGCAGCTGGTGAAGATTAATTGTGTGGAAGCTCGTGGCGCGAGAAAATACAACTGCGAAAAAGGGAGTGTTTTTAATTTGTTTTTTCTTATTTATTTTAATTGTGTGGATTAATCAATACAAACATATATTATGACCATGATTTATGTTACATTGATGAATGTGTGAGTAAGTTTTTCTTTTCAGTTAAGGTTAAGATTGATATTAGATTAGGATAATTTTCGTGGTATTGATTTTTGCTTGATTGAATGCATCTTTAGTCCTAATTTAGCTTGATCACCTAAATTAGGACCTTAGATGATTTAATACCACAACCAATGGGATTTAATTTGTTGGAAAATTAATCAAGCGACATACTTAAGACTAAAGTGGAGACCAACCTTAGGATCTTGGGTGAGGATACCTAGAATTAACAAGCTTAATTTTAGGCTTCTTGTATTTAACGCCTTTTATTCCGAATTATCTACGAACCAAGTGGTGACTCGGATTTAGAAGAGAAGGGAACACCTATGAACATTGGGTTAGACTTGCTTAAGTGAAGTATTTCCTAAATCAATTCACCGTTATAATTTTATTTTAGTGTTCAATCCAATTGAAATCTGATACCTTAACCGATTTTTGTCATTTGATTAAATCTAGTCGTTTTAATTCATACCTTGCAATTTTCATATTTCTTTGATTTGCTTACTTTATTTTATTTTATTTTCAAATCAATCAATTCTTGATCGTTTGAGTAATTTTTCATCGTTTAATTTAATTGTCTTACATATTGGACTTCCCTTGGGTACGATATCCGATTCTTACCATTTTATATTACTTATCAATGGGGTGCGCTTGTCTCTAATTGGTCTAGATAGAATTTAATTTATATTGTTTTGATAGACCGTAACAAAGGGCATCATTAGTCGATCTAATGCGCTTGATTCCCAGACTCCCCGCTTTTTTAGGTTGACAAATTTCGTCCCAATTTACAAGATGGATTTTCCTTTGTCCTTCCTGTGACCCCCATATAAAGTCCCCATTAATTTTTCCAAATCATCGCATAGTTGCCGGGGAAGGCGTATCGTTTGCATTGTAAAAATTGGGAGGGATGAGATTACTGATTGAGTTAATGTAACTCATCCTACTAACGATAACATCCTAGCTCGCCAACCAGTCAGCTTCTTTTGGGCATTATCCAGAATGTACTGATAGGTAGATCTTGTGGTGTGCTCATGAATCAATGGAACTTCGAGATTATTTGTTCTGTCAACATGCATTGCATGGCTAATATGACGCGCGGTAGTTCTAGAAACATTCTTGGAAAAAAATATCCGAGTTTTTATATAGTTAATGCAATGCCCTGATGCTTTGCAAAAAGTTTGCAGTGTCCTTGTGAATTCTTGAGTCTGAGCTTCCGTCGCTTCACTAAAAAGGACTAAGTCATCAGTGAAAATAATGAGATAAGGGAGTTCCCGCGGGACTTAGTCTAATTGGTTTCCAATGGCCTTGGTCCACTGCATGAGCAATAAGGTGCCCTAGTCTTTCCATACATAGCACAAAAAGATAGGGAGAGAGTGGATCGCCTTGTCTAATGCCTTAAGAAGGTTTAAACGGTTCGGAAAGATTTCTTTGCCATGCTACTTGTAAAGACACTGTCGTCACACACTGCATAATAACACAAATGAGGTTATGAGGGATTCCAATATTAGTTAAGGTATTCTGGATGAATTCCCAACGAAGCCTGTCGTAAGCCTTTTCTTGATCTACCTTTAGAGGAAAATACCCCTGTTTTCCTTGCTTTTTTCACATCGAGTGTATCACTTCCTCCGCGATGATAATGTTATCGATAATCTGCCTGCCAGGAATGAAACTACATTGATTTTCCTTAACAAGATAGTCCATGTGAGCTTTCAAACGATTCATAATTACTTCAGTGATAACTTTATAAACCATCGTACAGAAGCTTATGGGCCTAAACTGGGTAATATTGGTAGGAGTAAGGATTTTAGGAATTAAGACTAGTATCGTTTGGTTTAATTCCTGTTCCCAGTGTTCCAGTCAAAAATGGCTTGAACAAAAGCCACCACTGTAGGCCCTACCTTATCCCATTGATTTTGAAAGAAAAGAGCATTGAACCCATCAATGATCATAGCTTTGTTTGGATTCATGGAAAAAACTATCTGCTGAACTTCAGTTGCATGAATGGGACTTGCAAGCTCGTGAACTTGTTCAGTTGAAAGATGGGGAAATCCTCAAGAGTTCGACAATGGGTGAGTAGTCCCAGGTTCAGGAGTATAAAGTTGGACAAGGAAATTCCTCGCTAGGAGTCTTAGTTGGTCTGGATCAGACACTGAATTTCCTGTCATCAAAAAGCCTCTCTATCTTCGGTTTCGTCCTTTTGGCCAGAGTGATGGCATGATAAAACCTGGTATTACGATCTTCCTTCGATAATCATTTTCGTTGGTGCCAATATATTTCCTCCTCATACAACGCTTGTAGAAGTTCGGCACTTAAGTGTTCCTCTAAGTTTAGTAACGCGTCTGACATGTCAGTTCGCATCACCCTCTGTATACCCTCCAGTCAGGCAAGCACTCTTTTTTTACAATGGAAGATATTGCCAAAAACTTCTTTATTCCATCGCATAAGTTGCGTAAAGAACTTGGCTAGGGATTTAGTACAAGTCTCTTCCGTTGGAAGCCAATGCTCTGTCACCACATCCTCAAAGGCCATATAAGTTAGCCAAGCATACTGAAACTGAAATCCAATGGATCATGGTACTCCCTAGGGGGAGTTTTGTAAGTGGATCACAACGGATGGTGGTTGGATCCCAGGAAGGGTAGATGATGGTTGACTGCATGAGGGAAAGCCCTGAGCCAAGATGACGATCCAAACACCCTGTCTAATCGTGCTTGTGTCGTTCCTCTCCGCCAAGTGAATTTCGATCCCATAAAGCCTAAATCATGTAGGCCACACTGATTTACCTATTTCTTAAAATGATTATTCACTACTCTAGTGGTCATAGCCGCCACCCCCTCCCCCCTTTTATCCGAAGCCTCCATTTTACCATTAAAGTCTCCTCCTACCAGCCAAGGTTTAGATTTAAAGCGTCCTACCCAACTTAAAACTCTCCAGAGTACTTTTTGAGATGGTTTTTGTGCGCTGGCATAGACTGGCATAAAATCGAAATAAGCATCAACATACTTGACTTTGGTATGAAGGAATTGTTGATAAGCGATGACCACTGAGACCTCAACTTCATTTTTCCAGAGCAGCTAAATTCCACCCGAAAAGCCTACAGTTTTGACCCTGAAAGAGAAGTCGAAGCCTAATTTTTTAATCACAATTTTAGCCCTATTGCCCCTAATGCGAGGTTCCAACAAAACCAGAATACCAAGCTTATGTATTTGTATATAATTACGTAATATAACCTATACATTCGTCCCCCCGCTCCTTGACAATTCCATAAGAGAATTGACATCAAACAGTAGGGTTTTGTTCGAGCGTTCTTACATCGGATTGTAAGTTTACGTTATCCGAGAGATTGCCCGTTGTTTCGCTCTCCAGGATATCCATCTCTTGCGCATCATTCAGTTCCGTTGTCAATTCCGTCATTACGTTGTCAAGAGGCTCAGAGGCTGTTAATATATCTTGCTCCCGGTCACCCTGTTCCATTATGTATTTTCAGCTCCTTCCTACATGTGGTAATTTTCTGTAGCAACTTAGTCATTAACTGATAAGTCATTGGTATGGCAAATCATTTCCGAGTGTGAATTTATAATAATCGCAATATGGTTATCCTGAGCTGTGGGAATTAAGGGTATCTCGGTGCTGATTTCTGCACCTACCTTTAGAAGACCTCCGGACATTTTTTTGCGCACTACTAGCTGGCAAGGCGTTGATCTTCGATTTTCCTTTGGAGATAGCCCTCGCATTTCGTTTTATTCCGGACGATGTTGATGCCACATTTTGTCCTTGTTTTTGTCCAAACGTAACAAGTTCAGCCAAATTCCAACGATTCCTAACTCCTGTCAACTCTTTCTGGTTAATGGTCTCCCTTACTCCAATAGTATCATTTTCCATTGACTCCTCATCTGTCAGTGGTAGGTACCTTGAGCCTCCCACCTTAGCAAACGTGTTACACCTATTATCTATGTGATTTTGACTTTGCGTTGGGTTGCGAGGAGCTCATTGTTGCACCATCATCCAAAGGCCATAGCCGCTGGAAACCACCTCCGCCTGGTAGCCTGTCGCCGCTGCCTCCGGTGCCCATTGTACTGGTGCATCTTCACTTAGTCTAGAAGCCAACAATAAGGAAGCGTTTTGTGATTGGGGGAGCGACGGACACTCGGTAGAATCATGCCCAACCATACCGCAGGTGAAACATATTTGCGAAAGACCATCATATACCACCAGCACTGGTTCTCCATCAAGCTCCACTGTGGTGCGTAGAGGGACTGTTATATCAATATCTACTGCAACATGCGCAAACCGCCCTCTCTGCGTCTGCAATGTAGTTTCATTTATCTTAATAGTTTGTCCCACTTGGTTCCCCAAAGCTTGGAGTATCATAGGGGTGGTAACGAGCAATGGGAAGTTTTAGGAATCTTACCCAGACCACTACTCGTGTTACCTTTCCTTGTGATGGGCGAAACTCTGGTCTCCATCGTTGCACTGATAATGCATGACCGAATATGCTCCATGGTTCATTGGTGAGTGCGTTGAGGAAATCACTATCTTCCATGAACTTCACCAAGAAATAGTCATAATCTAAATCTATAATCTTCATGAGGCCTTTCGGATTCCACAGATTTGTCAGTCTAGAGCAGAGAATCCTATACCCAATTTGACGCCCAAGTAGTTTAACTATCACCGATCTCTCGCACTGCTTATCCATTTTGTCCTTGAAGGTTTGAGATAACAGAACCCCTTCACCAGCTTCCCCCGTTAGTTGGGTGATATCACCATCCTCTAATTCAATAAACTCTTCGACAAGCCATGCACAGGTCACCTTCTCAACGTCTCCCGTCGAGGTTCCTAGCACAGCACTGTAAATGGGTTTGGGGTCTGGTGGAGGATCCTTTTCACATTCTCTGATCCGTACCTTCTTGGAAAGATGGCCCTCTTACATGAGGGTATTCATGATACTAACTGATATTTTACGTAAGAGAAGAATAGTTGATACGTAAAGGAGAAAGTGAACAGTAAAAATTTCGAAGCATTTAGATCCAAAAGTATGGTCTGAACCTGGATTAGTTTTGCATGCAATTCATGGATGATGAATACCTTCGCCCCCTTCTGTGGAAAACCATAGCCAAAATGAACTAGTCGGAAAATCCAGGACAATACATTGAAACAATCTTTTAAAAACCGAACTAAAAATTAAATCATTAAGATAATAAGTTTAAGTTTTAAAAAGTTTAATTAATTAATAAATTGATTGGTTTTAAAAACAAAGATTATTAAACTCAAAAGAGTAGATTAAACCGAATGATTCTAATCTATTTGATGAATTATCTTCTTAACTTTACTAGAAAATCGGGATCAAATTCGATCCTACATGCAACGTAATAATACGAAACTTATTTCTTATAATTTTTAAAAATATAGATCACTTAAATTCTATAATATGATTAACATATAGAATATAATAAAATATAAATAATAATTCATAATTAATCATCACAATGAGATTTTTCTTAGTAATGTTACAAATAAAATTCTCATATGAGATCAAATCAGTAAATTTGTTCTCTATCAAACACTCATATGTTTATTTAAGTATTTTCATACTTTAGTCTATGAGATCGAGCACTTCTTTTATAAAAAAGAAACATAACGTATAATAGTCTTTTCCATTCCATTAATGTCCAGTTTCAGTAGAGTAATGATTAGAAACAATTTAGAGATAATACATAAAGTTAATATAAATCCATTAACTATGATATCAACATAATTTCATTTTTAACGAATATTTATCTCATAAATTTGATCATATTAATCTAAATTTAAATACGTATATTATAATACGCACTGATTTTGTTTAAGTATTTCTATACTTTAGTTTATCAAATCGATTACTTTCTTCATAAGAAATAAACATATGGTGTTTTAATATTTTTACATTCTATTAATCTCCAGTCTTAATAGAGTCATGGTCAGAAACAATTTAGAAAAAGTATGTAAATATAATATAAATTTAATAATTATGATTTCTCCATAATTTTATTTACAATATATATTTATCTTATAGACTTTGTACTATATATCTAAACATATATAATATAAAAATACTTTTAAATAATCATTTCACCAAAGCATAAGCATAACCAATCATTGATTGACAAATAAGGGATTTTTTAAGGTTAGAATTTTAAAAATTGCAATTTGGTCCTCCCAATTTTCAAAGTTCACAATACCAGTTGGTATGTCCCAGTATTGTCAGTATGAGCCAGTATCGAACAAGAAAAACCGATACCTACCGTATTTGAGACCGGTACCAATGAAACAGATATCTTTCCATTTTCTAGCCGATATGATACGTATTGGCCGATACAAAATGGTGTTCATATCTGTGAGTAGACGTCTTCAGATTTTAGGTCGCAGTAAAATTTTTAATGGATGTTGAAGAACTTTAAAGATTAAAAAAATTAAGTATTAAAAGATTATAAAATTTTTAAAATTAAATTTAATGATTGGCTTATTGACAAGGATAATTAGTCTTTTTGTCCATTAGAGGACATGGTTCGTGGAGTATTCAAAGTCTACTACTTTTTATGGTTAAAAGTAACCTCAAAAATAAAACAGACAGAAAGATACTCTGATACATCATATATTGAGTGGTTGGCAGTTGCCAGTTGATTATTCTATCATAAGTACCGTTTGCATTCTAGATATTTTAATCTTTTTTTTTGTTGCCACAAGGTATCTTGGGAGGGTCTCAAGTATAGGAAGACACCTTTAAACCATTCACACCCAATCTAATCCCCGATCGAGCCGGGTAGGTCCCTTATGAGAAGTAAAGCTTTGACCTCAAGTCTTAAACGACTACATACATGAGGGGGTTCGAACTTACGACCTCATTTAAGCCAGGAGAGCCCCTTACCAACCCACTTATTGATTAGTCAATGATCAACTTTAAATCGACATCATAAAACTAAAATCTATTTAAAATATCAAAGAGTCATAATGTCTTTGATTTATTCAATATTAGGTTTACTGTAATTTTTTAAATTTATAATATTAATTTAAAATTTAGAAAATAGCATTAAAATACTTTAATTCTTAATTTTTAATGAAAACAGTCTACCGTTAATTTTCCTCTTAATATAAATGATATAGTGAATTATGTCAAATTAATATTTTATCACGTGGAATCACATATTGTATTTATGACATATACAAATTTTATTAATAAATTAAAATATTAAACACCTTAAAATAATTGCACACTATTTTATTTTAGAGTATTTGATACTTTTAATTTATTAAACAATATTTTTTTACTTGATACAAATATTCGAACGCAATTTTTCTATTAATTAGGAAGAAGGTTCCGTACTATTAAACTTTCTCATATTTCACATATCAAGAAGATTTTTACTGAGTTGTTGCTTGTTTGTTTGTCTGTCTTTTGATATAAATATAATATGTGACAATTAAGTGAAAAATATTAATTTGAAATAGCTCGTTTAATTATTAATATTAACGCAAAAATTAACGTAATGCTATTTTTGTCAAAAATTGAAATTTAGAATATTTTAGTGTTACTTTTTAAATTTTAAATTAATATTATAAAATTGAGTAAAAAATTAAGATTTTTTATAATTAATCTTAAATATTAAAATGACTGGTTGAGTTGAAAAATGGAAAAAGAAAAAGATAAGGCATAATAATATGTTGTCGTAAATGTCTCGCTAAACCATTATCCTGTTGATTACAAACTAATCAGCTATGGTGCAGGACTCTTTTGTTCTTGCAGGAAAGAGGTAAAGTTGTCCATGTGGAGCTTCTTCTTCAACTATCCTCCTTCTCAAACTACCAGATTTCCGTTTTTATCCAATTCGGGTCGCACCGCGAGCTTATCGGATCAAGTCCCCATTTGGATCCACCACAATTTCAAGACAAAATAATAATAAATCTTCCCCTTGGCTTGAATTCTCTTCTTCAACAAGAAAATTATCCCTCCGTCTTGTATACAGCCCTGGCAAGGGCACTACTCAGTACTGCACACACCAATCAAGTCTAGGCAATGCCTAAACTTGTTAATTGGGACTGCCTTGGTCATCATATCAGTTGGAATATCATGTGTAGACACTTTCTTCACATCAACCACACCTTGTGATACAATGTCCTGAACAAAATGATGCATGACATCAATATGCTTTGTACGCTCATGGTACATCTGGTTTTTGATAAGATGTATGGCACTTTGGCTATCACAAAATAATAAAGTCTTATCCTGAACCAAACCAAGATCATTTACCAAACCCTGTAACCAAATAGCTTCCTTCACTGCTTTTGTAACAACCATATATTCAGCCTCTGTGGTAGACAATGCAACAACTTGCAAAGTCGCCTTCCAACTAAAGGCACTTCCAGAAAGAGTAAAAACATAACCTGTCAGCGATCTCCTCTTATCTAAGTCCCCTGCATAGTCTGAATCAACATAACCAACAACTGAAC
>JANSVA010000004.1:2214849-2240753 GCA_025504915.1 Erythroxylum reticulatum
TTTTTATTCTTTACCTTGTTCTATATTTCTATATTTGTTGTATTTATATTTTATATTTTACATTTTATATTATTATTATTATTATTATTATTATTATTTGTCTATTATTATTATTTTTATTACTTTATTTTTAATATATATATATTTATGTAGGTCTATCGATAATAATCTCTCTACCACTTATGTGTAAGATTGCATATTTTTAGATCTCCTTAGATCCTATATATTAGTGGAACTTTCACTGAGTTATTGTTGATGTAATATTTCAATAATTATCAAATATTGATTTTAATATCAAATATTGAGTAATAGATTTTGAAGTTTTTAAAAATCATAAAATTTAAAATAATTAAAATTTCTTTTTTAGTTTATTTATTTTAAATTTTAAGTTTTTTAATTATTTTAAATATTATGATTTTTAAAAAATTCAAAATCTATTACTCAATATTTGACATTTTAATATCAATTTAGACGATTGCAAATCAACAAGATTAATAATACGTGACTGATTACGTGTTTTATAAAGCAATTCTCGTATCAAACTTAAAGACTTTTACTTTACTTTTCAGTAGAATATCAATTAAAAATAATGCAAATCAATAAGATTAGTAATAGGTCATTGATTACGTGTCCTTAAAAGGCAACCCCACCAGTAATTAAACATAAAGACTTTTACTTTTCAAAGAAAGACAAAAAAAAAGGCTTTAACTGGTGTATCCATAACGTAGGAAAAGAAGCTTTAAGTTTATTTGATACCTTAACAAAATAGTTAATCATAAATACAAAATTATTAATTAATTTTGATAATTAATGTTTTAACTACAAATTCATTTAATTTTACACATAAAAACGACAAACAAATTATTAAAAAATAGAAAAATTTATTTCAAATAGCGTGAAATTAATTAGAGTTTTTAAACATTTTAATCAATGTAATAATATATTGAGTAAATATTTTAAATAATAATAAAAATATTTCTAAATTATAGAAGATTTTATCAATGTTTTAATAATTAAATCAAAATTTAAATCAATAAGATAAAAAGTTGAAAGTTCAATTGATATTAAACTAGTATAATGCTAATTAAAAATTAAATATAATTAAAAATTTTAAAATATAATTAAAAACATTCTTCAATTTTTTGAAAAATTTAATAAAATTTTTATAAATTAAAAATTAACTCATTAGCTAATATATTTATATAATATGAATAGGAACAACTAGAACGTGGCAGTGCTTCAAGGTGTCGTGTCTTACGAGGAAAATGATGGCGGCTGGATAGAATATAATTGGATATGAGAGATGAGTACAACGGCAATGTTTTTCAATTGACTGTCCTTTCTTCGTGTAGATGCCAATCATTTATAACTATGTTTGCAAACGGTTAAGATAACCATTTCCGTTAATATGTTTCTGTATCTTTTATCAATATCTATTCATTTAATTTTTTTGATCTTATTTATTAAATATATGATTATAAAATAAAGGAAGCACAAAATAATAAAAATAGATAATCTGTTCTCTTTATAAAGAGAGCAAGAATTCAAATAATTAGTAAGGTTACCTTTTTTTTAAAATAAGTAGGTAACAAATTAAAATTATGAAAATGTTGCTAATAATTTTTCGCTACGAAAATAAAACATAGGCAAAAAATATTAGAGGCGATTAGTGAAAAACGTCACCTATAATTTTTAGCCATGAAAATTTGGAGCGATAAATATAAATTGTTGTGAATAAATATTAGTGACAATTTCGGGACAATTTTTTCTAGTCAAATGTAATTTTTGTGGTAGTTACTGAATTAGCTTCAAAATAATCATTATAGTAATACTAATAATTTAGGGTAAAGTAACTATCCTGACTTCTTGTAAAATAATCAAGGATAACAAAGGTAAGAGCCTCCAACTAAACTTAAGTAACAATAGCAACAACAAAGGAAGTCAAATCTGAAAAAGCTCATAAGAATTATATTATTACATTTGAGACTCGCTTCTAAAATACTAAAACATCTCTTCCTAATCAAAAAGTTTATCCAAAATTTAAAAAATCAAATTGGATAACTTGCTAAGCTTGTCTCTAAAAGGCAACAAGGTACTTTGCCTATCAACATTGAGTCAAATTTGTGGGGAACCAGTGAAAGTGATAACTTTAAAGAGTAGAAAAGAGTTGAGAGTTGAAGAAAAAGAGAGAGACAAAAAAGAAAAGACTGACATGTAAGAAAATATAAACGAGGAGAAATAAAAAGAGAAAGAGGATAAGTCAAATAAGAAATTGATAAAGAGTACTAACTAAAATTTCTATATCCAAGCAAATTTAAGAAAGATAGAAAGGAAGACTAATTTGGTATGTTTTTAGAGATTTTTAAATAATCACATAATCATATAGGATACATTGGAGACTTGTGTTATGCAAAGAGAAGAAGAGGAGATAGTTAGCCATACTCTAATAGAGTAGGTGGCATATTTAGAAGCTAATGACTCTAAGATTAGTAAGGAAAACTTTAATGATATTGACAGACCAAAGCAGAGTAAAGATCTACAATCTCCATAATTATGATGAGTTAATAAGCACTTACTGAAATGTAACCCAATTATGTTTACATGATGTTGATAATTTTTGCATACGTGTTGAGTTAAAATTAGTTTTGAAGTTATGAATATAAATATGTTTTGATGGTCTTTCTTTTTTATCTTTATTATTTGATCGAGTTTTATAAACTATATAGGCAACACAATATCAATATGGATCCATGTTCTCCTTAATTTCAAAAAACTCCTTTATTTTTGATTACCAAGCCAGTAGTTGAGGAGCTACCGGTGAATGATTAATGATTATTAATGGCATTTGACAAGTCTTTTCATCTTTTATAATCAAAGGAGTACTAGTTATCCTAATCTCTTTCTTTTCCCTTATTTTTTGGTTTTTCATTGTTCTTACATATTATGTACATTAATAGTAATGTACAACTTAAGTGTGGGAGAGTTATTACTTTGAGCATTAGTCCAATCACATTTGACTTAGTAAGTGAAAAATCTAAAATATTAGGCAAGTAAATTAAGGTTATTAAGTTGATTTATTAGAAGTGATATGATCTTGTGAATTGATTACATTAGGTTAATATATATATTATCACAAATGAATAGTTTTGTTGAAACTTATCAAATAGTCTTGATAATGATGCTTATATTGAATGATGAGTCGAATGTATAATGTTGACATATTTTAAGATTTTTTAGTTTGGGTTCATAAGTGGAGGATTAGTCTATTTTAATTACGAATGGGTAAAAAATGCATAAATAAAGTGAATATAAATAAATTACACTCTGCTCATTTTAATCTAAATATTAGGTCAAAGTTATGAGTGGTAGTAGTAGTAAATTGAAAATGTGACATGACAAACTAACTAGAGGTATTTATGACAAAGTGTTTACCGTTGCATAAAAGAATTAGGATGATGTTTCAGCCAAACTAATTGTGCTCATTAAAAACCAATAAAATTGCATTAATTTTTCATTATTATTTATCAAATACTTATTGTCTTAATTTTTTAATTCTTTTTTGCCCACTTTATATATGAGATAAAATCGTTCAAATTTAAGTTAAATTTGAAAGATTATTTAGATAGGTTAAATATGAATTAGAAGTTTGTGTATTTCTAAGGATTTTAGTGGTTGATGAATGAGATTATCAAACTGATAATGGTTGATGATTGACCTTTTTGATAAAATTGTTCAAACTTCCTTGGAATATAACTTACCTATGTTTCCCTTAATTTGAGGTTTAAAGAGCTTTACAAAAGATACAACTAGATGTCAAATTCCCTTTTAAAAAACACCATCATTTTATGATAATAAGTTTTATATTGCTTTTGTTTATGTTCATACAAGAAAGCGTTGGATGTACTTTATGAAATATAAATGTGTGGTGCTATAATTTTATGAAGTTCAAAGCTTAGGTTGAAACTTAAAGTGGATACAAATTACAAATGATCGATCAGGTTTGATAATCAAACTGAGTAAACCTTAGAAAAATTTAACAAATTTTGTTAACAAGCAGGCATTGAACACCAGTTGATGCCCCATATACATCACAATAAAATGGGTTTGTAGGGAAAAAAATATAACTATCATAGAGATGACAAGGTGCTTGTTGCAAAAGTAGTGAAGGGATATTCTTAAACTTTTTGAGTGCATTTTTCTGAAACATATGCTCTAGTTGCTAGATTAGATACTATAAGATTGTTGTTGGCCTTTGTTGCACAAAGATTGCACCATATATGAAATTGATGTCAAGTCAGCCTTCCTAAATAGATATTTGGAGGAAGAAATTATTGTTGAACGACCAAAAGGATTTGTTGTCTAAATACAAGAAGATAAGATTTACTTGCTAAAATGGGCTCTCTTGGTTTAAAACAAGTACCAAGGGCTTGGTACAATACAATTAATGCTTACTTGTTGAATTTAATATTTAAAAAAATTTGAGTCAATTTACTTTGAATTTCAAGAAGGTTAATAGTCAATTACTTGGTATCTCTATATGTGGATGGTTTACTTGTTATAGAAATGTAGTGAGGAACTAATCAATAAGTTTAAGAAAGAAATGAAAGGAACATTTGAAATGACAAATCTTATGAAATATTCTTCTTTAGCTTGTAGACATAACAAAAGCAACATGAATTTTTTTTTGCACCAACAAAAATATGCAAAAAATTCCTCAAAAAATTTAACATCAAAGAGTGCAAGTCAACTACAACTCCAACATGTCGGAAGGAGAAGTTTTGCAAAGAAAGACCCGAGAAGGTTGATGAAACATTGTACAAAAGCTTAATAGGTTGTCTAAAGTATCAAACTATAACTAGGCCACAATATCATGCAAGCTATAAATCTTATATGAGGGTACATGCATTGTGCTAGTGAAATTCATTTATAAGCAACAAAAATAATTATTAGATATGTCAAAGGCACATTTGATTATGGCTTAAAGTTTAGTCAAATCAACGATTTTAATATTCAAGGCTTTTCTAATTGTAATTGAGCTAAATGTGTTGATGATATAAGTACTTTTGGTTACTACTTTGATTTTGATTCTAGCAATTCTTTTCTTAATATTCCAAGAAGCAGTAAGTCATAGCCCAACCACAGGATATGTAGCAACTACTGTTTGTAGCAATTAAGCTCTTTGGATAAAGAAACTCATGGTTGATTTGTAGATGAAGCATTAACAAGAAACACATATTTTTGTGGACAATCAAAGTGCAATTTTAATTGTTAATACAGTTTTTCAGGATGCTATACCTCCAAATTAGCCTTATCCTCAATAGCTTTTGCCCTCATTAGCCCTCATTAGCCTTCCTATATTGGCAGACAATCAAATTTTCCAAACAGAAGAATAATTGGTGACATTGTGGGGCGAATTGTGTTAGTGTCTTTATTTTTTTTTACCTTTTTGTGTGTTAATTCTCTTTATTTTTGAGGTTTGAAGTTATACTGAATGGAATTAATCTTGTTTTATGTCAAGGTGTACTTAGGAACTAAAAAAAGAAGCGAAAATTTTGAGATAAAAAGAGCTGAACTAGACGTTAACCCTAATTAGACGTGGCCTCGTGCAACAAGTAGAAACTTAAAATGTAGAAGCAAGACAGCCCAAGACCAAAACGACAACCATTTATGCGTGACCCAAGAAATTAACGAGTTACAATGAGATGGGTGTTAAAATGCAACACATGGAGGCCAAAACGCAGCACATGAGAAGTAGAAGAATATAAAACCATTCAGCCAAATCATTGATGTTGGGGAGGCTTGGCTAGAGCTTTTTAATTGGCAAAATCAAGAAGAGTGAGTGAGGGCTGGGGCTGCATTAAAATAAAGGAGGGTTGTGTTAAAAATCAAGAGGCGGCGGCAGATAGAGGAGAAGGTGAAAATGACGTGAATTAAAGAACCCTCGAGATTTTATTTGTCAAATCAATCAACAATAAATGGAGGCTTAGAAAAATCAAGGAGAGGATGCTGGTGGCTTCGGCTGGGAGAGGAGGTGCTGGCGCAGTGCATGACATCAGTGAGAAAGAAAGAAGGTTGCCGCAGATAGCAAATAGAGAAGGATGCCCGTGACAGTCCCAACACCAGTGATTGTTCCAACGTCAGTGACAGTCAAAATAGTTAGGAAAATCATGATGTTGGGTAACTAAACTTTTATTTCTTGGTTTACGGAATCCTAATTATTAAACTTTACATGTTGTGAGACTTTTGTTCTTTATTTCAATCGATTTATTAGTTAAGTATTAATTATTTTTTAGGTCATTATTTAATTGTTTGATTTTACAGCTAGATGTGCAACTAGTTTGTGATTTTATTTAATCAATCGCTAGATTAACAGGTTAACGTTCAATTCTTTTAATCAAAAGTAGCGACTAGAATTTTTGTCTACTACGTTAGGGACATGATTCTAGGAAAAATAATTGTCTAGGTTAAATATACATCGTATATATATTGTCTAGTTCGTCGATTTTCTTGATTCATAAAGCTATTAATTAATTAAATCTAAGATCGTATCCAAGTTATTAATTAATAAGGGTTAATTTAAATACATGTTTTGGTTAACTAAACATAAGAAAAAATAGGTAAAAAAATTTACCACGACGAATGCTGAATTAATAAATTGGTTATTTTTAGTGTCAATGATCAACGCAAGTTCAATAACAAAGGAGACCGGAAACCAAGATTTGTTTCTATTGATTGTTAAATTCTCATTGTTTTGTTATTAGTTATTTTTCAATTTCGTATTCTAATTAAATTCTGTTTAATTCCCAATTACAAACCCCTCTCCCCCCATTTCGTTACTTTGTTTTAGTTTTAAACTCATTAACTTTTATCATTAAAAATTTCTCGTAGAAACGATATCTACTTTCCACTATTACACTAATTTGTGTTACAGAAAGTTGGTTTCTTTTTATATTTAATTGCAGGCGACAACATTCACCAAATTGAGATTTGTAAGCCTATAACTTTTTCACCAAGATTTCATAACCATCCACATGTTTGGCCAAACTCATACTTCATCACCTTATTTTCTTTTTTGAAATTTTACGAAATTATATTACCAAAAAGTCGTAAAGTCTACAATTTACAATATATTACAAACCTACAAAAGGATATAAAAGGGGGATAGAACAGCCCCTACTTTCCATTAGCTCAATCAAGACAAACCACTAACAGCTACAAGAACCAACGCCTCCTCATTGCTAGCCGTATAGAATCCTGCTTCCCGTTCACAATGTTGGTCTTCCTTATCAAGATAACTACGCAATCCGTAAGCTCATATTTACTTTGTTCAACTTGCTTGTAAAGCCGTCTGTTCCTCTCCCTCCATATTTGATAAAGTACCATCTGAAATGAGGCCTTAATGATGAAACTGTCTAGCCTCCTTAGTTTTGTTTTTTGTATAACCTCTTCCAGCACATCATTCCAATCATATGTAAAATTCAGAGTGTCTATCAAATGCAAAATTTGACTCCACACCACTTTGGTATACTCACATTCAAAAACCAAGTGGTTTTGACTTTCATTTACTAGCTTACACAACACACATATGGGGTCGAATGTACCAAACCACCTGTCCTTAGTTCTCAGTCTACTTTTAATTGCTAGCCACAAGAAGCAAGCAAATTTAGGGCATAATACCTGTTTCTAAACTAGTTCAGCCCACGGTACCTGTTCCCTAGGCTCTCTTCTAATACTGCGTGTTGAAAAGGTTATGAAAACGCCATCTTGGGTTGCTGCCCAAATCATCTTGTCAGGAGTATTATTCAGTATTATGTCGTGCACATAGCTGTCAATAATATGTCCGAATCTGCACCTAAACAGGCGGTCTCCCTCCCGTACAACCCAAGCAATTGAGGCTGCCTGAGGGATTCGATTCCCGACCCTTATTAGTTCATTGTGCATCCAGAGAGGACTCCTCTCATGCCAATTATCAAACCAGAAATGAGTATCCTCACCACTCCCAATTCTATTCCTAATTGTAGGATAAATCAATTCCCTCGACTGCAGGAGACTTTTTAATATCTAGGAGAAATCATGCCTCAATTGCAGATGCCAAAAGGTAAACCTGCACCCATTTGACCCACATTGCCTCTTTATCCACAAATAAACACCAAATTCTCTTCATAAGCAGACATCTTTGCATTAAATTGAACGAAATTATGCCAAATTCCCCATGCTTCTTTGGAATGGCAATCTCATTCCACTTAACTTTCGTACCCTTACACTTTTCATGATGACCAGTCCATAGGAACGCTTTGATTATCCTCTCCATTTCTTTAATCACTCTCTTCGGAATGACGACATGAGCTGCCCAGTGCACATTTATGCTATTCAAGACCGATACAATAAGGCTAACTCTGGCTGCAAAGAAGAGAAAACGATTCTACCATGCATTGATTCTACTCTTTAAATTTTCCAGCAAAGGCATGAAGTCAAAAAACCGAGGCTTACCTGCGGTGATTGGTACTCCCAAATACCTGAACGATGTGATTTAAAGAGATAAACCGACTAGATTGCTAAACTCCTCCTGATTGCTAACATATGAGGACATATAAATGGCACTCTTCTAAATGTTCATCCGCAAACTCGACCAACGAGAAAAAGAGTTCATCAAGTTCATCATCACTAACATCTGCGGCTCAACCTTGCACAGAAGTATCACATCGTCCGCATACATAAGATGAGACAGGTTCAAGTCTTTGCATTTGTAATGGTACTGAAATAGCCCATTACATCGCACCAATTTGGTTAGTAACCTTGATAAGCCCTCCATCGCTAGTGTGAATAAGTAAGGGGAAATGAGATCCCCTTGCTTTATCCCCTGTTGAGTCTTAAATCGCTTCGTTAGAATTCCCTTAATGAGAACGCTCAGAGAGGTCGTTTGTATGCATTGAGATATCCAAAGACAAAACCTTGGAGGTAATCCAATTCCTTGCATGTATTCCTTCAAGTATTCCCAGTCAATAGTAACAAAAGCTTTATAAAGATCAATTTTTAAGGTGCAGCTGTTAACCTTTTTTTCAGTATGATATTCTCCCATCAGTTCTTGTAACAACAGTATATCGTCTCCTATACTCCGTGACGGGAGAAAGGCCCCCTGTGCATTGCTGACTACCTCCGCCAATACCTCTTTCAAACGCTTCGCTAAAAAGGAAGCAATAATTTTGTACATTGTATTGCAACACGATATCGGTCTATAATCTATAATCTTATCAAGTCTTTACTTCTTGGGGATTAAGGATATATAGGTATGATTTATCTCCTGCAGGAGTTTCCCGGATGAGAAGAACTCAAGTACTGCCTCCGTTACCAGCTGACCTGTAATGTCCCACGTCTATTGGAAAAACCTAGCTGAAAATCCATCAGGACCGGGGGCTTTGGAGCTATTAAGGCGGAACAAGGCCTCTTTCACTTGCGTTGCTGTGAAAGGGGCGTTAAGCAAGTCCATTCTATCTTGACTAGGAATGAAGTCTAGCACATTCCTAACCCCAAATCCAACCCTTCTCGATGCTTCATTGCGGCCCATAAGTTGAACAAAAAAATCCCTAACATGATCCGACACCGCTGCTTGGCCTCTCCTTATGCTTCCCTCCGAGTCTGTCAGTTCAAAGATAGTGTTAATGTTGCGTCGTGCAAGGATAACTGCATGAAATAACTTGGTGTTTCGGTCACCATCCCTCAGCCAGTTTTGTCTTGCTTTTTGTCTAAGAATGGAGTCATTCAGCTTCAACACTTCCTGGTATTTTTGTATAGCTTCGGTCTCAAGAACCCGTAGTTTGTCATTTAGTGGCCCCTTATAACACTGCTGCTGTAGATCTGCTAAGTGAGTGCTCAGCTCCTGGAGATTGCGGGTTCACTGCTCGCTAAAAACTTTAATCGCTCGTTTAACAAGCTTCAACTTCTGCATCAACTGAAACCCTTTATACCCCTGAATCCCCGTCCTCCAAATCTGCGCAATCATGTCCATAAAACCCTCAACTCGAAGTAAACCATTGAAGAACCAAAAAGGGGCTCCAAGTCTATTATTATCAAACTGGTGCTGAATGATAATGGGCATGTGGTCCAAAAAAATTGGGTCACCAAACTCCGCTGAATCAAAAGGGAAAGATAAGAGCCATTACTGATTAACCAATGCTCGATCAAGCTTCTTCCGAATATACAAGTGACCTTTTTGTTTGTTCTCCCATGTGAACCATCTGCCACTCCCTCTAAGATCAACTAAGTCAGAGTTAAAAAATAATTGTTGTAACTCTTTACCAGCACCTCTATGAAATCTCACTCTGCCCTCAACTTCTGAAGAATTATGACAGCAGTTACAATCTCCAGCTACCACCCACAGTCCCACCATCCCAGCTTGGAACTCCAGCAGCTCCTTCCACAGATCAGCCCGTTGAAATGCAAAGTTTGAAACATAGATTAAAGTAACCGTAAAAAGGTCCTTTCCAAGTTCCTTACATTGCAAGTGCATAAATTGGTCTCCCATCTTGATCACATGGACTTCAATTTTGTCAGAATTATACCAGCAAAGGATTCTGCCATTATAGTGGTGTGCATGATTGGAGATAAAACTCCATTGGGTCCCCAAAAATAATAAACCCTTCCTATCAGCCGAGGTTTTTATTTTTGTCTCTAGCAATCCTACCAAAACAAGGTTTGAATTTGCTACAAGCTACTTTACCATCAGCTTGTTTAAGGGGTCATTGAGCTCCCTCGTGTTCCACACTAACATTGACATCATTAGAATAAGCACTCAAGGGAGATCACCCCTTTGTGCCTTTTCTTTTTCCCTTTCTTCTTACCCATCAGTCTTTTAGACTGTTTAACCGAGCTTAGAGTGATCTCCCCTTATTCCATGCTTACACTGACTGTTAGCTCCTGATTGGGACTATGATCAGCTGTTACCGTGAACTCCCCGCCCAATTGCATTGTTTCGACCAGCTTCGCTTCTGGGTTATCTGGCAATGCTTCAGTTGTTTGAACAATGCCTAGATGAGGAGTTGTAGGACTTGCTATCTCTACTTGCATATCCCGAGGAACAATTCCTAGACTATTCAATTCTACTACTTTAGTATGTTCCACTAAGGCTGTAACTAGTGATATACTGTTGTTGACTAACTCCCCTGTTTCATCCAATCTCCTAATATTCAACGTATCAGGCAGAACTACTTCCTTTGACACTTCTATACAGATTTTAGCATATCCAATTCTATCCATTTTGGTTGTCTGGGAGTCCATGCTGATCGATTTACCTATTCCACTGGCCAGAAGACTCAAACCCTCCATCTTCCAGTACTCCATCGGAAGTCCATAGAATTACGCCCATATCGGTATTACCTCTACAATGTCCAAACCCATCGCTGACCTCCACTGACGCAAGAATAGAGGTTGATCTCCTATGTGCCAAGGCTCGAGTTCGAGAATCTCACTAATATTCGACTGCTGTGAAAACTTAAACAAAATCAGACCACCCTCCATAAGCATGGCTTTCTCAAATCCCTTATTACTATATCTAGCCTTAGCTCAAGCATTGACCACCGGAAAAGCCAAACGTTTAGACCAGAAAAACCCCACTAATGCATTTGACCATGCTATTGCTCCCGTACGAAGCAACTCAACAGGAAGAGTGACTACACCATCTTACATCACATTCGGGTAATAGGTAAGCTTACCTCGAGTTTGCTGGGCACCAACACGCTCACTCCAGGCACCACCTCCCGAAGCATTCTTCAAGTGGGTTTGACCAGTCGCCTCCGAAGCAATCGTCGATCAGGTTTCACCATTCACCTGCGCCTATTCATGGTTAGTTCCTCGAGCACCTGAGGAGGACGAGACGGGAAGGGGAGAAAGGGTTCCAATCGAGGGCGGCTGCTCGGGAGCCCGAAGGCTGCCACTGGAAAAAGGCGATTAACTCCTACGGGCTAAGGGCAGACTGAAGAGATGTGTGGTAGTCGAGAGGGGCATGAAGGTAAAATTAAAATAGGCGGGAGATTGAATGAAGAGAGAGGGCAGAGCTTTTAATTAAGAGAGAGATGATTTATCACCAGCGATTTTGCTTTTTTGATCACCTTATTTTCCCCTCGCTCTAATCACCTAAATCTAAATCTAGCCTTCCGATGTGGACAAACTTCTTGTCATGTTCTTTGAGATTTTGAATGGCAACCTCATCAATGAAATGAAACTAGAATATCACCTGAAGATTCTTTTTCCAGAGAACTCTTTAAGGAAAGAGCAGCTATCCTTCTCCTCCGGTATCATGTTCTCGACATACTCATCCAAACTAATCATCTCTGACATCATGATGTTGGAACTTTCCCGTATAAATATCTCTGATAACATTATCAAGTAAAAAAGAATCTCTCTAATAAGAGTCTTTTATGAAGTAACGATAGTTTTCTTTTATTCACACTTAAAAGGGAAAGGATCACAAAACTAAACTAAGAGACTGCCCTCCATAACAGTAACAGCTTTTCCGCGTAGCAACACTCTATGGGTCTGCAAGTCTACGTGTATGATCATCACTCCACTTCTAGGTGACGCCTGTCCGAAAACATAACTCTCAGATTTACATTATTATGAAGGTTGTATTGTGTGCATGTGTATCTATGTGGTTCAGAAGATTACCGCATACGCCTTAAAGTCGCATTTCCCAAGCTTCTTACTCCAGTAAGGTGCTAAAGCACAATGGGCACTTCCACAAACAGGATCCTGCACATTACAACCATATAAAACATGAAAGCGTTTGCCGATGATCGCAGTTATCAACCACAAATTTCCCATCCTCCATGACATAAATCTTTTTATTCTTTCCCAATGACCATCTTCTCTCATTATTCCGCATCAATTTTATCATTCAAAAACAAGTTTGCAGGTTTTGACCCCATAATTTGATTTGATGAGGGGATTATAATAAAAAAGTTATTCTCCATCTCAGAGTTATTCGGAAGGTACATGAGAGTTACAGACAAGTGCCAATGTACTCACCTCATCGATCCCAAATTTCGGACAGAAGTACCGGCTGAAAAAATCAAACCCAGAATCAGATGATGCAGCCGCTGAAACAATCACCCCCCCTCCAGGACATTTTCTTATTTCATCAAACTGCGGCTGTAATTCAGTAACAGCTTGAGCAGATGACAGGACAACCTGCAAAACCAGGTCCCGGTTACACAAGTTCCAAGATTATTTTTCCTCATGTCATTACTCGAATAGATTCATGCAGTTCGTTCTAAGCCAATACAACCTCTGGAAAGGTTAAACTAACGCTTGAGTAAGTTGGAAAACATATAAAAGCTTTGATGGTTATAGGGACTGAGACTATTACGAAAAGGTCGTCTGCAGTAGTAGTCCTTATGTCAATTATGGAAGCACCATTAAGGGCTTTAGAAATGGATGCTACATCCAAAGATTTTGATTCAGCCGTTGGGACAGCTGGAAAACCCAATTCAACGAGGAACGGGGCTTTTGATGCACCATTTTGAACATCTGTTTCAAGGACTCTCTTGGCTGTTAGAATCCCCGATAGGGTGTCAAACTCAATTACATCAGAAGCTACTAAACCGTTTGTAAACAGTGCATGTGAAGCTGCTAATGTCGCATGACCACAAAGGTCGACCTGCAGAAAAAGGGAAATCACTCATCCTTACTACCAGTGACGAGTTAACAAATACGATTAAAGAGCAATGTCAGGCGCCAGAATCAGGTCCCACGACATTCGATCAGTTAGACCATCAACAAGACATTAAACAGTTTCAGATAGTTTATCATCCTAGATTATATAACCTGTACGTATGGAAATAAAAAACCTACAGTCTGAGAACTTAATGAGAAAATCCAACAAAAGAAAACCACCAGCAGTAACAGGACATCGAGAGACTTAAAGGATACCGATCTATTCGCGACTAATGCAACACCACTTTCTTGGTCATTAAATTTTTTTCTTAATCTTGTAAAGAATGAAGAATAAACAGATGGTCCTGATTTTTTGTCCCTCATATTTTTGTGACGAAAGATGAGAGCACGAAAGGTGTACCTCAGCAACAGAAGTGAACCACCTGAGACGGAACCTAGGGTTCGAAGTGGCGTTGTCAGAGTCGACAATACGAGTTAAATAGCACGTCTCGGAGATGTTGAACTCGGTAGCCACAGATTGCATCCATTTATCATCTCTCTCTTCTTCTAACAAGCATACCGCTGCTGGGTTCCCCTTAAAAGCAGAGTCTGCAAATGCGTCGACCTGTAAAACTCAAAACCCCATTTCAATCTAACCCCAGAATATCTCGTGTTGGTGTGTGAGTGGATAATTATAGTCAGTAAAGACGATAGACATACGGAGATCTTACCACGAAATACTTGATTGCCTTTTTTTCCATTTTGCCAACAGACAGGGAGTCCAGAAATTTGGAGACGAGCGAAAATGGTATGAAAACAGCCAAAGCTAGAACTCAGTCCGCCTACTGCTCGATAGTCGATAGTCAATGTCAAGTCCTTTAACATTTATCTTTTGTTATAGAAATTTGTGTATAAAACGCAATCCCCATAAGAGTAACGGAGGATCTCATGCCTCGTTTCCGCGAGTTTAACGATCAGACATTGTTATTGTTTGCCTACATTAATAAGAAACAGATTCTTGGTTGTGTTAGTTGAGTTTTTTTTTTAATAATTTTTTTAAAAGGTTAATTGGTTGTTTGGTTATTAATTAAAAAATAATTTTTTTAAAAGAGCTTTATATAATAGAGTGTTTGGTAATATAAAAATAAAATTATTTTTATTAATTTTAACTATATTTTATTTTATAATAAAATTATTTTTATTAATTTTAACTATATTTTATTTTATAATAAAATTATTTATGCATATAAATAATATTTAAATTATACTAATCATTATGCAAAATACAATATATTATATTTATGGTTACCTATTTCTTAGATAACCATCTTGTAGGAAATTTTAGATAGTCATCTTGTAGGAAATTATTTAAAGACATGTCTCATTTTCTTGTATGAAATAAAATTAATATGAAAAATAAATATTAAAGCATGTAAAAAAGTTAAATAATAATATAATCCCAAAATAAATATTCAATCTAAATAAATAGTTAAATACATAATAAACTATATATTTTATCGTAATACAAGAAAATTTACAATATGTTCCCTTGCATCATTCATCTCGTTATTTTGTAGCTCGTCTAAATGATTTCCTTCAACGTCTTTATTTTCATTGATTTCTCCATTTGTAGGAAGTAATTCATCATCATCTTCATAGGGAGAAAACTCTTCATCCTTTTGAGCATTTAACCTTATAAAATCATGAATGACTATTAAAGCAATTACAATTTTAACTTGCTTTGGAAAAGGAAAATTGGGCATTTGACGTAAAATTTTTCACCTATTTTTTCAAATACCAAATGTTCTTTCGATTGTGCATCTTAAAGAAAAATGTGCATGATTAAATATTTCTTTCTTTCCTTTTGGAAGACTAACGCGTCGAAAATCAGGAAGATGATACCTCTCATCTTTGTATGGTCCTAAATAACCTTGCATGTAAAGATATCCTGTATCTACCAAATAATATTTTCCCACATTCCAAACTAGAAAATAAATAAATAAAGAAGTACTTAATTATTAAGAATAAATAAAAAGTATTAAGTTATCCGTCACAAACCTCTAGGTGAATGAGGGAAGTATAATATATCATTACGCAAAACCTCTATAAAAATTCGAGCATCATGTGCTGTGCCTTCCCAACCAACTCAAGCAAAAGTGAAGCACTTATCAAAATCACATACAACCATTACATTTTGCGTAGGAATGCCTTTTCTCCTAATATATTTTATTTGATTGGACCTTAGAATGACAACTGGTATATAAGTTCCATCAATTGCTCCAATGCAGTCTTTAAAATAAGGCCAATACCTTCTATCATCTTTAATTTTGCTTGGAATTTCTCTAAAAGTTAAATCTTTTGGTTTGATGAAATCAATCGACATACGTGAAACAACCTCTAATACTATTTCAAACCATCTAGAAATTGTTTCATCAGAATGTTAAAATCTTTCTTGAACCATTCTCTTGCAAAGTCCATGACCTAAAGTGATCAAAAACATAACTACAGCCTCTTCTATTGTAACTTTTGTACCTTTCTTTAATCCATATGACTAATTTAACAATTTACATAATTTGATAAAAACATCCTTCTCCATTCTAAATTGTTGATGACATCTATATGTATGGTCATTAAGCAACTCCATTACAAACATCCATCTAGTGTGAGGGGATGATCTACATGATTTTTTCATTTAATATTTAATATAATAGTCTATGGTCATTACAACTCCAGTTTGAACTATATGCAAAATTTCTTCTTCAATCTCTTCATTATATTCATGATATTTTCAGAATCATTATCAGAATATGACATCTGTATCAAAATATATATATAATAAATAATAAGCTTATTGTATCACAACATAATATAGCAATAATTATAACATAATAATAATAAAGTACAATTTAATTCATTACAACAAAATTAACTAAACAGAAATCCAATATAACACATTAGAAGTAGTGAAATCTAATACAACACATTACAAGTAGTCCAATATTAGTAACCAAAGACATGTCTAATTTATTGCAAAAATCACAATTGTTTCATTTTCTTAATCCATTCGATTTGAAGATCAACATCCTTAAGCTCAACAAACATCTCTCTATTTTCCTTCTTCAAAAATAATTTGTTAGCTAAAATAAACAGTTCACCTTCCTTTTCTATTTCATTTATACTTCGTAAGATGTCCATCACCTCATAAATGCTATAATTAGGTTCATCTCTTTTAATAGAGCTCATTGAAGTTCTACTCTCTTCTGCATCACATGTACGGTCCAAATGTTTATATAACCTTTCTGTTACCCCTATTCTAGTATCATGTTTCTTTCTTTCTTTTTTCCCTTTCCTTTTGTAGAAGTGCCTAGAGTTAGAGTTGATGAACCAATCTCATTATTAATATTTTCAATTTCTGGATTGACAGCAAAGTCTTCAAAAGGTTATCGTCAAGATCGATATCAACTAGGCTTTCTCTACACGCCACATAAGCATCATTTAGTACAAAACGTGAAGAAGGTGCCTAAGCTCCTTCTCCTATAGCTGCAACATCTTTAGATAAAATATTCAGCTGTTCAATATGTTTCAAACCCTTAGTTCAAAATTTGGTAGCCTCAGGATTTCCTACAATAATATTGTTTAAGTTATTAAACTATCAAGTAACCTTAGAACATTATAACTCTAAAGCTTAAATGCTTATCTTCAATTTCTTTTTCCACCATTTGTCACTTGCATCAACAGTTTGATTAGTAAGATCCCATCCTAGTCCCTCCTTATCTACTAAATTTGTCCAAAGCTGCCAATTCTTTTTTAATCCATCTCATTTATTCTTAAATTTTTTGTATTCATAGTTCTTCTTAGTTTCATGAGCAAACTTTGAAACTATATTTTTCCATCCAATATTGTTAAAGTGACCATTTGGTCGATTTCCAGCTAATGTCTCTTCCACAAAAATTTTGATTAAAATTTCAAGAGTCATGTCATTCCACTCTGCTTTAACCCTTTTCTTCAATTTATCCCCACCTTGAATATCTTGACTTGGTATTAACATTTTCTATTAACAACAAAATCCCTACTGCATATAACAATGAATTTAACAAGTATAAGAAAATATAAAAGCATAACCAAAATGACATACACAAAAGCATAGTAAGCATTAAATCTTTTGTAAACTCAGCATTAAAAGCATAACAACGACTATGGAAGTTTATGCACGTACAAAAGTAAAGAAAGAGACACACTTCAAAAGGAGTTGCTATCTCAAATACAAATTACATATCATGTATTACTTTCAGCCTATATTTAAAAACAGTTTTACATGCCTACTTTGAATCACTGAGTGCACTTAAAATAACTAGATAACTACTTTAAGGGACTAGCATCTTCACTTGCTATTAGAAACTTCAAGAGGGCAACATAAGAGACAAAAAGAAGACTGCAAAGCTATTATGCATGTGAAGAGAAGGTCAGATGAGAAATGGACAATTCATGAATTTGTTAAGGTGCATAATCATGACAATACGATAATGTCAAATTATGTATGCAATGGGCTGCCTACAGAAGCTCTTCATGCACTGGATAATATGAACCAATATGGTAAAACCTGATAGGGTCACAATGTTGTCAGTAGCCTCAGCATGTTCACAAATGGGTCATTTTTCTCTTAGAAAATGTAGCCTCAGCATGTTCACAATGTTGGGATAGTATTTGTAATGCCCTCATAGACATGTATATGAAGTTAGGCAAACAAGCAATAGCTTCTAAAGTTTTTGGTCTAATGCCAAACAAGACCATAGTTACATGGAATTCATTGATAGCTGGTTTTGTTAATTGACAACGTCTGCGTTTGCGTTGTTAAACGCAGACGAAGGTCTGCATTTCTACGTTCAACGCAGACGAACGCAGACGTTGAAAGGTCTGCGTTTAACGCAGACAAAGTTGTTAAAATACCCGTCGAGGAGGAGGACAAAAAAAGTGGGGAGGAGGAAAAATAATAAGAAATACCAGTGAGTGGAAGGGCTGAAGCAAGTTACAATGGAAAGCTGGAAGATGAAGAACCAGAATATAAGAAGCAAATGTAGAGTTGGATTTTTTAATCAGTTAAAAACCCGAAGTAGAATTTAATAGTTCTCAATGGAATTATGAAGAAATCTTGCAAAACTAATGAAGCAGAAGAATTCAGAATCAAAATGTCAATTGCCATTAAAGGAGATCAAGCTAGCTCAAATCCGCACTTCATGCAACTTTTGGTCCCTGCAATATCCAAGTTTTTGTCTTTTTTCTTATTGCAGCCTCTGATATTACTAGTTGATATCATTGTCATAGTTCGTTATTTTTAGACAGCAATATTATCTTGTTTTGTGTTGAACCAATGAGAGCAAGAAACATGTCAAAATCTTGCTCCTTAATTATCTTTTGTTTTCATTTTCAGCTATTGATGTAAGATGGCACAAAAAACGTGTAAGAGCTAATATGAAAAAGCTCTAGTTCACTTCATCATGTATGAGACGCAGAAATATGAAAACATTCTTTTTGATCAATCTGAAAAAAAATCTTGCCTTTTCAATTTCTGTTGCTTATCTTGAGTTGATTTTGGAGTTGTGCTGAGATAGAAAAATGCTTAGAGTGGAAAGAAACAGACATTGGTTCTGAAAATCCATTTCTAGAGTGTTAGAAGAAATCTTATAGTTGCAATCCGAAACCTTAACTATACACCAAACACTTGAGAGAATCATACATTGATCATTAGAGAAACAGTTTTACAAAATGACAAGGACTATAATAAGAGGATTAACGCTAAAAGTTGGTCTTCTGAAATATTTCAATTTCTTGGAGCAGAAGCATTTAGTTCAGTAGTTGTTGCAGGAAAGCTTTGACTAGCAACACCTTTGAGTTTGTGGTTTGAGGGAAGAAGGAGGTGGTATCTAAGTCCAGCGAGAGTGGTATCAGAGCTACACAATTCACATAACCTAGACTGAATCAAAGCCATGGCAGGTACGAATTTCCCTGTGATGAACTTGCAAAGTGTACAGGTAAATATATCAGTCTTAAGTGGTGAAAATTATAAAGCTTAGGCTCTAAGAGTAGAGGACTGTCTCAGAATTTGTGAATGTTGGGATGTAGTAAATGAAGGAGTAACTGATGTTGAGGGAACAACAGAGTTGACAGATCAACAATTGACAAGAATGAGGCAGGACAGAGACAAGGACTTTAAAGCTCTCATCTTTTTGAGGTCAATGGTTAGTGAGACAATTTTGCTAAGATATGCTAGTTACAAAAGTTCTAAAGAGTTGTGGGACACACTGAAGTTGGAGTATGTAGGCTCAGCTCAATCACTGAGATTGAAGAAACAGGCTGTAATGAGAAATTTTGAAAACTTTTCGATGAGGGATGAAGAGAATGTGGGTGCAGCAAAAATTAGATTCATGGGTTTAGTACAATAGCTAAAGGAGTTTGGAGAAAATACTAACACTGAAAGATTAGTTGACAAGTTTTTTAGCAGATTGCCCTTGAGATTTGAAGCTAGTATAGCACCTGTGGAGTGGCAATTCAATAATGATCCAGACTCAGTGACATTGGAGCAAGTTTTTAATGTGCTGGAAATGCATGAGGAGAGGCATGGGATTAGAAGAGAAGGAGAGGAATATGATTTGAAGGCAGAATGTTTCAAAATACCAAAATGCCTTGAACCAAATGCTGTGCAACCACAGATGCTTCAACATTCACAAAATCAGCCACAACACACCCAAAATCCTTACCAGATGATATCATTTCCTCAAAACTAGTCTTACCAAAGCCAAATGCAATACCAAATGCCTCAAGTGTATCCTCAAACACAATTCCCTCAATAATTCCCTTATCTGAACCATCCACAAAATTTCCAAACCACCAACCAATATTCTGGAAATAACTCTAATCGAATGCAAAGTGGACCTAGAATTTCAAAAAAGGGAATGTTTCCAAATTGCAAATTCTGTGGAAAGAACAATCATGCTACTGAAGAATGTTATTGGAATGAGAATGTGGGCTGTATTCATTGCAAAAAAGGGGACATTCTAAGAGAGTATGTTACAAAAAGTTGATGAAAGAGCAACAAAATCCTCAAAGCCCCATTTTTTGAAAACCACCACCAATACATCCTTTACAAAGACAAAACGCTTCATCAAACCAAATGTCAATTCAAACACAACCCTACCAAAATATTCCTAGATCACAAGTTTACCAAGCACATTATGTTGCAAATTCGGAAAATACACCATATCCACAACATTTCACTTCTCAGTCTTTGTTATCTCAAAATTACTCACCTCAACCTCAAACAACTCAGTCATATGTATCTCAACCAACCTTCACACTTTAAATGCCTTACCAACCTATACACACACAAGCGTCAAGCCAACAACCCCAAATTACATATCCTGTTAACAATCCCTCATCCCAAACACAATCAGAAAACTGTCCAAACTTCCAAGGCAATCTACAAAATATCCCAAGCACTCAACCTGGTTCATCACAAACCAGTAAACCAATAGAAAAACCAGTAGCTCAGGAGAGTGTGTTTATGGTAGAAACTTGTCACAAAACCATGGAAAATGATTCTGGTGTTGGAACTTGTACAACAGAACCAAATGATGAGAAAGGGAGTGAGTGGTTAGTAGGCAGTGGGTGTTCCAATCACATGACAAAAAGAAGAGAAGCATTTGTGAAGAAAGATACCAGCAAAAATACAGTGGTAAAGAAATCATACATGTATCTTGAAAGGGTGCTGTGGCATTAGCTACAAAAGCTGGAATTACAATACTTGAGGAAGTGTATTACATTCCTGAACTTGATCACAATCTGATAAGTGTTGGTCAGCTTTTGGAAAAGAAGTATAAAGTCTACTTTGAAGATGAAATGTGCAGGATTTTCAATGAACAAGGTGAGCTGGTGCATAATTCCAATGATTAACATAGTTTTCAAGATTAAAATGACAGAAGTGGATGGAGCATTTACTGCTATTCCAGTGACAAAATTGACTCAATTGTGGCATAGAAAGTGTGGACATGCAAACTTAGATTATGTTATTGACATGCAACGAAAGGAGTTAGTTCATGGAATACCACAGTTCAGCAGCAAGTTGAAATCAATGCGTGAAGCATGTGCAAAGGGAAAAAGGCATGTTTTACCTTTTCCAGCAAGTGATTGGAGAGCCTCTAAGAAATTGCAGCCGGTGCATACGGATGTTTGTTGACCTATGGATATACCATCAGCTGGAGGAAACAGATATTATGTGGAATTTATTGATGATGTGTCTAGATATGCTTGGATTTATTTCATGAAGAGCAAAGACCAAATGTTTGGTTTCCTTAAAGTATGGAGAGCAGAAGCTAAAAGTCAAAGTGGAAGGAAAGTAAGACGCTTGAAAAGTGACAGAGGAGGAGAGTACATTTCAGATGAAATGAAGAACTACTTTGAAAGGGAAGTAATTTTTCATCAATTTTCAATTTTTTACTTACCTCAGCAGAATGGAGTTTCTGAAAGGAATAATAGAATTATAGTGGAGATGGCAAAGTCTATGATGTTTGGAATGAATGTACCTAAAAGATTTTGTCCAAAAGCTTGTTTCACTGCAGTTTATTTACAGAACAGATTGAAGACTAGAGAATTGAAGGAGAAAGCTCCTTTAGAAGTCTGGTTTGGTATTAAACCAAAGGTGCATCATTTGAGAGTGTTTGGATGCATAACTTACATGCATATCCAAAATGTTAAAAGAATAAAGTTAGATGAGAAAGTAGTCAAGGGACTTATGATGGGATATAGTGTAGAATCTAAGGGATACAAAATTTACAATCCAAAATCTCAGAAGATGTTTGTTTCTAGAGATGTAAAGTTTGATGAAAGTGAAGGATGGAAATGGAGAGAGCCTACTGTCAGAAAATCAGGAGGAGTTAGTATTGAAATACCATTGAATGAACCAGTTGTTGATGAAGTCATGAGAGAAGCGTCTTATGAGGAAGTGATAGCAACAGATAATTCAAACAATTCAGGAGATGAAGGGAATCATGAAGAGTTATCACCTAGCTCAAAAAGTGATGAATTGAGCTCAAAAATTCAAGAGGAGACTTCCAGCTCTGACAGTGCTCATAAGGAGAGGGATCTGACCTCAATTTATAATGAAACTAACCCTTTGTTTCATTTCAGGTATGATGATGCAGATGAAGAGGAAGCAAATGAGGCACTCATGGCTTCTGAATATGCCATGTCTGCAGAAGCTGAACCTAAAACATACAATCAGACAATCAAACAATGAGTGTGGCAAGGTCCAATGGATAAGGAGATAAAGGCTATAGAGGAGAATGGAACCTGGTTGCTAGTTGATTTGCCTAATCCAGAAACCAAGGTTATTGACTCGAAGTGGATTTACAAGGCAAAGTTGAACTCTGATGGATTTGTCAACAAGTACAAGGCTAGATTGGTTGTAAGAGGGTATAAGTAGGAATATGGAGTGGATTATATTGAAACCTATGCACCTATAGCAAGGCTAGACACAGTGAGATTACTGTTGGCATTGGGAGCAAACAATAGATGGAAGGTATACCAAATGGATGTGAAGAGTGCCTTTCTCAATGGAATGCTAGATGAGGAAGTGTATTTGAAGCAACCCGAAGGATATGTGATAAGTGGACAAGAGCTGAAGGTTTACAAGTTAGTGAAGGCCTTATATGGACTGAAACAAGCTCTAAGAGCCTGGTATTTAAGAATCAATAGCTACTTGATGCATAATGGTTTTATGAGAAGCAAGAGTGAAGCTACATTGTATGTGAAAAACAGTGATAGAGAAAAACTAATTTGTTTAGTGTATGTTGATGATTTGCTAATAATTGGTACTAAAGACATGCTGGTAGAAGAGTTTAAGGAGTTGATGAAGTGTGAGTTCCAAATAACAAACTTAGGAGAAATGAGTTACTTCTTGGGACAAGAAATAGATCAAAGAGAGAATGGAATTTCTATACATCAGAAAAAAGTATGCAGAGGAGCTGATTGAGAAGTTTACTTTGAAGGATAACAGTGGTATGGCAACTCCAATGGAGCATCAACTGAAATTGGAAATCACAAAACCAGGTGAACAATTCGATATGACTTATTATAGAAGCATGATAGGCTCATTAATGTATTTAAGTGCATCTAGGCCAGATATTGCTTGTGCTATAAATATTATGGCAAGTTTCAGTCACAAACCCTCAAGGCAACATGCTATCTACGCTAGAAGGATCCTTAGATATGTTAAACATACTGTTGATTATGGAATCTGGTATGGAAGAGGAGAAAAGGTGGAGTTGTATGTCTTTAGTGATGCAAGCTATGTTGGAAGTAATGAATGTAAGAGCAAAAGTGGATATTGTTGTAGTTTGGGATTAGAAATTTTTGCTTGGAGCTCAAAGAAGTAGAAAAGTGTTGCTCAGTCAACAGTTAAGGCAGAGTACGTGGCAGTGAACATGGCTGCTAAGCAAGCTCAGTGGTTGAAGAAAATTCTGATGGATGTAGGTGAATTGAAGGATAATTGTGTCATCATCTATTGTGACTCTAGTGTCGCAATTTCCGTGGCAGAGAGCCCTTCAGATCATATGAGAACCAAACATATGCAACTTAAGTACCATTATGTCAGAGAATTGATTGAAGAAAAGGAGATTAAAATGGCATTCTGCATATTAAGTTTCCAATTGACTGACTTATTCACCAAAGCTTTACCAAGATGGAGATTTGAAGCCTTAAGAAAATTGATAGGTATGCAGGCTCCACAAAACAAAGGAGGAGCTGTTGAATTATGTTGTTTCATACAGCCTGCTATACTAAAACTTGTGGAAGATTTAGCTAGATCAGTCAAGGTGAAGAGGAAAGGCAGAGTGAAGAAGAAGGTTCCCAGGTTCCTAAGGAAGCTAGAGATGATGATCTTGGGAATAATTCAGAAGTGCATGGATCCAAGGAATAGAGTTCGAATGACTAAAGACTAGTGTAGGAAGAGTGGAAGGGCTGAAGCAAGTTGCAATGGAAAGCTGGAAGATGAAGAACCATAATATAAGAAGCAAATGTAGAGTTGGATTTTTTAATCAATTAAAAACCTGAAGCAGAATTTCTCAATGGAATTATGAAGAAATCTTGCAAAACCAATGAAGTAGAAGAATTCAAAATCAAAATGTCAATTGCCATTAAAGGAGATCAAGTTAGCTCAAATTCATACTTCATGCAACTTTTGGTCCTTGCAGTATTAGAGTTTTTGTCTTTTTTTTTCTTATTGCAACCTCTGATATTACTAGTTGATATCACTGTCAGAGTTTGTTATTTTCAAACAGCAATATTGTCTTGTTTTGTGTTGAACCAATGAGAGAAAGAAACATGTCAAAATCTTGCTCCTCAATTATCTTTTGTTTCCATTTTCAACCATTGATTTAAGGTGGCACAAAAAATGTGTAAGAGCTAATATGAAAAAGCTCCGGTTCACTTTATCATGTATGAGACGCAGAAATATATGAAAACATTCTTCTTCACCAATCTGAAAACAATCTTGCTTTTTTAATTTCTGTTGCTTCTCTTGAGTTGATTTTGGAGTTGTGATGAGATAGAAAAATGCTTAGAATGGAAAGAAACAGACGTTAGTTATGAAAATCCATTTCTAGAGTGTTAGAAGAAATCTTACAGTTGCAATCCGAAACCTTAACTATACACCAAACACTTGGGAGAATCACACATTGATCATTAGAGAGACAATTTTGCAAAATTACAAGGATAGCTGAATGTTGGTCTTCTGAAATATTTCACTTCTTGGAGCAGAAGCATTTACTTCAGTAGCTGTTGTTGCAGGAAAGCTTCGATCGGCAACACCTTTGAGTTTGTGGATTGAGTGAAGAAGGAGGTGGCATCTAAGTAGATTTCGTCAAGAACACAGTCGGAAAGCTTGATATATTGGTAGTAAAACTTAAAATCTTTTTCCTACAAATTCAACTTCTACATCATCGATGAGGGTTGATTAAAACTGTATACGGGTGAACAATGCGGGAGTTGCAGGAATGCAGGTAGACGTTGAAGCTTTGGAAGCTTCGGTGGGTAACGTTTGTTTCAGGTGTTAGTTTATGCCCTTGTAGCCAATTTATTTTGGTTGTGGATATTTGTATGACATTATCTTTTAATTATAAAAGGCATTTTTTATCTTTATGAATTTGTTAATTATTTAATTATTATTCGTACAGATAAAATCCTTGGAATAATTACTGTGTAATTGA